>CM061532.1:262856385-262964490 GCA_030545055.2 Neoaliturus tenellus
CCACTAAAGGGGCCTGATCGACGAGGAAATAATGGCCGAAAATTGGTCTTGACAGGAGGGTACCCTTTATTTTGTGGTGTTGAAATGTTATTTTTTGTTGGTGTTGAAATGTTATTTTCACACGTTATTCGACGTTGATGTGAAATGTCTCCATATATATAGGTATCAGAATTAAAAGTTTAGAAATAGTTTCATGCTTTGTGTAAAATAAAAATTCATTGTTCCTGCTTGCGTTTCTGTGGTAATAATCGTTATAGTTGTTTTTGTTTAACGATTGTACTAAGTCTGAGCTAATATATCACAACCATTAAGCTTTAAGCTTGTCAATAAATAAGAGGCTAAAGTGGGTAAAAGAAAAACAGAAAATATTGTCTTGAACATAATTAAGGTCTAACAGTGAAAAAAACGTACTTTTTTAGTAAAACTAATGAAGTTTTCCACGAGGAAATGCTTGTCTTGTAATAATGATTTAGATTTTATTTCTATAGTGCATTCAACAGTAAAGTAGAACTGCATCTTATCAAACTTCAGGATAAAACATTTTAAAACTATTGTAGAAAATTTATTCTAATTTAATACGCTAAGGGGTTTTTTGTGTTGAGAACTCTTCCTACAATTCTCAACCGATTTTCAAGTTTATTGTGTCGTTGGATAGGGCTTGGTCTGTAGTTGTTTCCGCAAAAAATTGATGAGAATTGTACTTAAAATAATAGCGTTATCCACAAATTAAATTTGAAATTTTTCCATTAGGATAACATTGAGATTGGTTTGAGCATTTCAAACATCGTTAACGTACAGCTGTAGTTTTTAGTGATCACTGATATTCACAATATTGGATTGGTCGGATTTCATTGACTTATAACTAAATGCAACTTTGGTATTGTTTCAAAATAAATTGCTCGATTGCTCGAACACGTGCACTAGTAGAATTTAAACATTCATTTTCAGTGCTAAGTAGCTCACATTATTGATTGTGATCATACCAATTACAAACTCACAAACTTCCAACCAAAATATCCGAACCAAGGTGAGGTCCCGAACACCGAACATTAAACGAATAAATAACACATCCAAAATAATCGCACGTCAGATACAATCTCCAGGTGGCACGGAAGGGGTCACGTGGTGGCCGAACAGCTGATTATCCGACAATAACGATCAGCTGTTTTTTGCAATAATGATCAGCTGATGCGCGATCGATCAATGTCCGTGGGCGGCCGAATTGCCAGCGGATAATCGCTTTGATCAGGCCCAGGGCGGGAGCACTCGGGCCTTCATTTTCATAAAATAATTTACAAAGAGATCACTTCGTCCGGTAGCCCACCTGGGAGAGAAATCTGCACTTTAATTTTAAATTGAGTGCGCGTTGTGTGCTGAACTCCTTTAATTAAAATCGAGGTTTAAGTGTAAAAATGTTGTAATTGTCGAAAAGTACTTTAAAAACTTGTTGAAAATCAGTTACATTAATAATGTCACAAATATTGTAAAAAATACCGCTCTTTAGTAAATTCTACCCTAATACCCTAATAAGAAACAATTAATTAAAATTCTTATGATTTATTTCAAAATAGGGTTTTCAGTCAGAAATAATAAATTGTAACTACTAAAATTCCATTTTTATAAAAAAATATGAAACTCAATTCCATCAATAATAGCAAATCTGAAGGTCCACAAAATTTCAAATACATTGAAGAATATCCTAAATAAATGGTTTTTGTATGCAAAACGGTTAGCGTCCACAACGCGATGACAAAACTAAATAATAGTTCGAGTTTGGAGGATTTAAATATTCTGAATCCTTTGTGATTTATTGTTAAACAGTTGCCAGTGGGGAGTATATTTCTCAAACCCTACTTTGTGTATGTAAAGAGTAAAGCATTATTAAGAATTATATAATCTTATTTATTGTTAGATTGCAAGTAAATGGTATAAGAGTACTAAGTGACCAAATATTTTTAAACAGCAATATCTAGGTATTGAGGATGATAAGTCGACCAAAGAGAAGTAATGTGGGCTTACGAAACCATTTTTTCCTGCGTCTGGCCGAGAAAGCAGTTAGTTATTTTTCGCACTCGATACGCGTCGCAAATAGGTGGCTTTAAATTTGCTTTGTACACTGGCGATTTACTTTGCGCATTCCAGTGTTTAAAACATCAGAACACAAAACAATATGCATTAACCAACAAGGTAACCTTGATTAGGAAGGAATTAAGTTGGGAACACTGGATATAAACATAATGACCTATTGTCCTTGTCGTCATTTTAGATGAAATCGACAAAAACGTAACATACTAAGGTGAGCCTGTGCGTAAGTACAGTGTTTGTAAAATCCATTGAACTTTTAAGTAACAGTAGGGAATGCATCATACATAGGCTACAACAAATATTAAATATTTATAATTTCGAGAAAAATATTTGGTAGTCGTAGGAAACATTTAATATGCAACTTGTGCGCAAAGCACTTTTACTGCACTCGAGATAAATTATCATGCACTCGCCTACGTTCGTGAGTAAACATTTCTCTCGAGTGCAGTAAAGTGGCACTTTGCGCACTTGCATAAATATTTCGGACCATAATACTTTAAATTCAAAGCTCCAGCAAAATCATACGCTATTTTTCGGGAACTATCTTGCAGACATTCTAAAAGACACTGTGGTGTATCGTTCAATCTTCACGTAGTGTAGGATTATTGTTCAATAATCTTAGCTTCCGTGATGTGTGACATTCTATATTTATAGTCAGTCTAGTGATCAGAAATATAGATCTCGTGGAAAGGACAGTCACTTATTATGATCTAGAAAACCAACATGACCCTTCTAATCACAGTTGTACGAGCGAGCCTACGATAAACGTGAACAATGATTTCGTATAAACAATTTTCGACTGGTTATTAAAAAAACTAAATTTTTAAATATAGTATAAGGTGCTAGGTTTTTACTACATTATAGTAAATTAATCCTATACTAAAATGCGAGCAATGTCTGAAAGGATGTGTGTTCCACAATCTCGAAATCTAACTGTTAGATTTTCCTTAAACTTTTCATTTAAGAGTGTTTTGGCCCAAAAATAAGTTTAGAAACCGCCTCAATCCCAGGAAAAATCGAATTTGGTCTAATAAGTTAAAAAATCGTAATTTTTAACATTGGTCTTATGGGTTGCTATTTTGGTAACGAAATAACAACGAAAAATAAACCAAAATAAAGGAACAGTAATGTTAAGCAGACCATTTGAAACAGCTGTTAACTGTGAAGAGATAGTTGGTTTTTGGTGGAAATTTAATAGCTTTACCATGACACTATATCAAAACTGAATTAAACAAACGAGCAAGGCTCGGTTAAACCTGGTACTTTATTCCTTTATAACATTTTGAATCGTTTATGAATTTTTCACACAGTTTCCAGAGCCTTTCTGTCTTTCTTCAATACTAAACACATGCATCACATACTAGAGTATGCCTTTCACCATCACTACGGTTTACCGCCAAGCCGAGCTTGCCATTTCAAGTTTATATGCAGCGAACATGTTGTACCATATAACCGGTTTGCATACAAGCATATTTCATATGTTTATCGCCACTAGAGGTCACGGGTTCGAATTGAACTCTGGTGCTTGTAAATTGCAAATTTATACAGCTGGTGTTGATAAGCCTTGGCATGCGTCTTGCCAGACTCTTGCTGGAGACTAAATACTTAAACAATTTTTTGTATTTTTCTTAAATGCAAAATTTTATCATATAATTTGATCCTTCAATTAGTTAGCTTTATAAGTTAAAAGTATGCGCAAAAAATTATGTTACCGCAAAGAAATTTAAGAAATAGAGAACGCGATGTTAACAAGTAAATTAATTAAATTGAAATACCTTTGAAATTTACTTAATCTAGTCTAATTAAAAAAAGAAAACAATATTTTGTGGTCCGAAGTATATTATTGGTAATCTATGAGACAATACTAATATTGCACTCTTTTCTTTGTTTAAATTTCATTGTTGGTGATAGTGAATTTAGCTTGTTGTTTATTAAATTATTGCGGATATTTTTCATAAATGATAAGTAAAAACAAATTCACGACGTTTTGGGATCTGGAATCTGATCCCGTCTTCAAGTGGAAGAAATATTTACAACACAACAAAGTTAGTAAAAAAACACCAGACGAAGCTGGTGAAGTTTATAGCCAAACCTGAAAACAGAAAAGGCAGTCTCAAAAATTAAATGAAACAAGAATAAATGCACAAGGCTTACACCGAAAACTGTGAATTTAGTCAAAACGAAGCACACAAAAGTGTTTCCCGTTAGTTCCACCTGAAGAGGGGATTAGATTCCAGATCCCGGAACTACATGAATTTGTTTTTACTAATCAGCTATGGTCCGCAATAATTCACTAAATAATAACATGCAGTCTGTTATATTAATTATGGTTAAGATTGTATTTGGAAGAAGTCCTTTGTTGATCGACATCTATTGATGGAAAAATTCAAATTGACCCAAGATCGTTTATACAACTAGTCCTAAAAATATATATTTCATATTTTTTTGCTTATTACTCTATGCGAGTAGTGTCTGTACAAATTTCATGTTTTTCTACCGTGTATAGTTTACGATGTTCATTAAATGTATATACAATATTTAAACTAAATAGTTCGAATTTACATATACCGAATTACCGAGTGATATCACGTTTTAATGTTCTAATTATTTCACAAACGAATGACCTGATGAAATAAATTACCGCCCACCAAGAAAAACGCAAATTGTCTCTAATATCTCAAAGACATTCCGCAACATTAAACAAAACTAACAATTTAAACTTCAGTGATGCGGTAATGCTTCAACTTCCAATTGCACCGCGGAGAAACCCACAGGGAAATTCGCGTGGTTTGGCCGAGAAATGTAAAGAAGGTCGTAAAGAACGATTACCGCGCAGCGGGTGACCAATTAGGCTCAATTACAATTTACATTGTATAATTAATTGAACCGTAATGTGGCGACGGCCCACCTGTGCTAGGGGCGGGCACTGCCTCCACTGCACCGGCTATGACGTACTCAGGTACTCGCCGCCCACGCAAGATGCTAACGCCTCAGAGAATAAGCATTTCTAGCTGCTTTAAATGAGTTTGCATTGTTGGAAATGATTTGTTTGAATTGCCGAAGACGCGGAGAGAGGAATTTTAAGTGGCGTACGGCATTTGTGGGAAAGAAGTATTCAAATGGAGTTGGATGTCTATATTAGTGTGAATGAATGAATATTTATTTTGGTTGTATATTGTAGTGAAACGTAGTAGTGATTGTGAAGTATTTTTGTAAATAAGCTCCATTAAATTTTGTTTAATTTTTGTGTTTTTTTTTTTTTTTTTGGTAAATTTGCAAAATTTCAAAATACAAATGATAATCACATAAAGAGTATTTGGGGAAAATGGTAAAATTGAGTTGTATGATAACGTGAGACTTACTCAAGAAATGTAATTAAAATTTAAAATGTTGGTTGAAGGGTTAAACTTGGCTCCCGAAATAAAAAGGGGTTTATTTTCGATTTTCCGCTGAAACTAAGAAGTCTGGTAAAAGTGTAACAAAAAAATTATATAATTTTTATATTCCTGACAATTTATAAGAAGTTGCCGCGAGTCTGTCGCCAGAAGCGAGAGTGATTTCCCGCCAGATCCCGCGCTCGGCTCAGCTGTTTTGTTAAGAGGATGTTAAAGCAAAAATTTTCTCGCATGTCTGCGAAACTAGCGGCAGTGAGCAGAACTACGTGGACTAATCCGCGCCGGGCACAGCACCACGAAAATAGTGCGCCGTAGTACTACGTTGCCCTTATCTCGCCCGGCGTGGCGCCAGGACATCTTGCTCCTCGTCGCGTCACGTCGTCCGCCCCACGGCAGCGGTACGCGGCCTACCGTCAGCACCAACACACATCATCATAATGACACCGATGTTCACTACCCTCATAATTCCTTGACGGGTAGAAAGGAAAAAAATGAACCATTTTAGCGATAACTAAACCATATAACAAATAACACAATGCAAAAAAATACAAAATTCGTCTTAAAGTTCAAAGATTATTTAACATGATAATGAATAATCAAAATGAATTATAGTTTTAACTTAATATTTACATATTCTTATTCAATGAATTTGTGTACTACGAAAAATAAGAACTCTTATTACAAGTACATAAAAATGACATTACATTGTTCAGATATAATGTTAACAGTACTGTATTTATTTACAGAAATCCCTTTATCTTTTTACAACTTTACTAGCTTTTACCCTCTCTTAAGCTAAAATTGGAAATTTTTATTGAATTTGTTTCTTAGCTACCACAAAAAGTAAAATCAATTTTCAGCTTTTTTATAATTTTTTAAAAATCTTTAATACAAAATAATTATTTTAAAATAAGAAGTATCATTTGTTACTTCTGATACCTCCAAGAATATGTGTACAAAGTTTCATGATGATCAATTGAGTAGTTTTTGCATGAGAGTCTGACAAAGAACAGGACATGCGCATTTATAGTAGGATTTAATCACCTCATTGTATTTTACACTTAGCAATTTGAATAATAAATAAATAAAATACATACTCGGTTATATAAGTGAACACGATTCCAAATGATTTGTTTCTAAATTAAAGTTTTTTCCAAAAAATACATAGTCCTACATACATGAAAATTTGTTAAAGCTACCATAGGTTTTTACAGACTCCTTATTTTACTTCGAATAAACCATTTACAATGATGAACTTGCAATAAATATGTATATACTAGGGGGCCCGTGCAGCGCAATGCGCTGCATTCATCAGAGTACGTGGTGATCAAACCTTACTCCATGGCAATTTACCATGTTAGTTTTAATGAAAATTAAATTGTAGAGAAAATCTAAATACACCATATTGGTATTTCATCAATCGATCTTCATTACTAATTCTCCAACTTCTCAATGTGATAGTATTTAGATTTGGTGGTTGTTCTTTTAGGTCTAAATTAGCTAGGATTACATGATGGTTTTATGCAGATTTGTCTTCGAGCCTCTGCCTAAAAAAACTCCTATAAAATGTAGAATTCACAGATGTAGATAGTTCATTACACATAAAACGTAGGCTAAATGACACAGAAGAAAATAAATATTTCATTACATCTCCTCGGTTCTGTATGAGCTATGCAGCAGCACCCTCTGTGGCTGTTCTTCTAGAACTGTATGAGGTAGTCGTCGACATAGTGAAAGAGCCCATACTATTACTAATTTATAACAAACTAAATCCTCTTTCCATGGCATTACAAAATTTAAATATAGAAATCACAAACATTAAGAAAATCTACATTTTTTGTGTGTTCATTTTGGTTTGATGCGGCATTTATATTTTGGTTAAAATTTCTCCTCATGCAAAACATTTTTGCAATAAGCTTATCATCTATATTGGAGGTATTACACTTTAAATGGTGTTTTAATATGCGTCTAGCATTCTGCATTACATTTTTTATGGTATCACATTACGGTTTACGGTACCGGTAGTTAAATTTACACCAACAACCAACTATCCCTTTTCCTAGTTCACAGCAGTTTAAAAACCTATGCGCAAACATTTAGTGTTCCATCTTAATTTTTATTGTCTTTCGTTGTTGTTTCAATAGCAATCTGATAACTCTTAAGACCCACGTAAAAAAATTCAATTTCCAAACTTGTTTTTGTGCATCAGGAGAATGAATTTTTTGGGGTTAAGTTACTAAATTACAGTATTTTTGTTCCCAAATACACATAAATAAAAAGTTCAAACAAAATCTACCTGCTACATTTTGAGAAAAAGGTAAAACATACAATTTGTCCCACACAATAGACAATCCTTGAATTAAAGTACGGAATTGTGTTGATATTTCAATACCGTACCAGTTCAATTGCTTTTATCATTGACTATGTGTACAAAGTCAATGCTTTTATTCAGCATTCAGATAGCTTTTAACATGTGTTTTTCTGTTTTACAATCAACAGCTGTTTTAGTTTGCAGTTCAATAACAATTATTGTTCCCCATGTTAATCTTACGGACAAAATACGAACTTTAAGGGCTTCCCGTGGGCTTCGGAATTAAAATATCAAAAATCTAAAACCTTATTGCAAAACTACGAACTGAGACCATTCTTTTGACACCTCAAACGTTAAAATTGGTCCAGAAATAAGGGAGGAGTAGTGTTAACAAAAAAAGGCATCACGTATTATATATATATATATAGATATAAAAAAATTAAAATTCTGGATGAATATATTTTTTTTTTAATTCATATTTAGTTTAGTTCCTTGTTTCTGCAATTAGTACGTATATAAATATATGTGAAGTATTGAACTTGTAAAGTTATTCTACCATTTAATAATTTACCATGGTAAAGTAATAATTTATCATGGTAAAGAAGTACTATTTAATAATTTAGTAACTGGCTGCCATGCAAAATCACATGTTTAAACTGGAACACATGGTGCGCACTTTGACAGCTGAGTCGGTTGTTTTCATTTTTTGTATGTTTTGATTTTTAACTACATAATTCCAATGTTGAAACCTTATAAAATTCAATTAAAGATTATAAATAAATAACATATTTCCTGTCACTGAGAGCTGTAATTTATATTATTTTTGTCCTAGAACTAAGTTATTTTCAAAGTTTGAATAAAATCGTTCGAGCCGTTTTTAGATCCGTGTGCAAACATACATACATACAAATATACCTTACTCGTATTAGCGTATAGGATAGAATTATATTTTTCTAACTGAGCCCAGCAAAAAGTAGGATTATGTGGATTATGTCTCTATGCACAAACAAATTCACAATGAGCTCGCGGGGCGGGCTCACTCTGGGCCTTTCGTCCGTCGTCGACCGATCTGAAGCGTTCCCACATACGCAACGATTCGTCGCACGTCGAGGCTGGTCGGACGCGGTCGGACGACGACTGATGGGATTCTCATCAGTCGTCGTCCGACCAAAATCGTCGTCAATCGGTCGGAAGCGTCCCCATACACGTAACGATCCGTCGCACGACGAGGTCCGTTCGGACGGATCTGACGGACCGATCGTTACGTGTATGGGGGGCCTAAGAGGACGAGTGAATGACGTAATCGATCTACTCTTAAAAATAATTAACCTGGTTATCCTACTCAGCATTTGAGTAAATGAAAGTAATGACTGTAGTCTAATAATAATCTGTGTTAGTTATAACTATTATTTACCGTGTCCAGTTAATTTCTGATTTTTTTACGAAATTTACTTTGCTGATAAAAATTGGCAAATTTATCAATAACCAGATTGTTTGCGGCTTCGCTCGCGTTACTCGCCAGGTTCAGCTCGTTCGCTACTCTCACTTTCCTTGACGCTTATCCGCCGTCAGGTTTAGCTCGTTCACCATGCTTACCCTATAATAAGAAATCGCTGGAATACCTAAACTTGGAATTTTTCATTCCATTTGTTTCTTAGCAATTAATAAAAATAAATAAAATAGAGATTTTAATTTTTTTACAAACAATTTAAATTTGTAAAAAAAAAAACATTTTTAAAATGAAAGTATCCTATGTTGCTTTTGATACCCCCAAGAATATGTACCGTATACAAAGTTTCATGATGAACGCTTGAGTACGCCTATTTTTCGCGAGAAAGCTTAACAAGCAAACGGACAGTTTTTTTTTTTTTTTTTTTTTTTTTTTTTTTTTTTTTTTGAGGGAGAGGCGGAAAAATGCATTACGCACACAGGTGGCCAGCCTGTAGTGTGGGGCTCCCCTAAAAAACGGGTTTACCCACTAAAAAACCTCCTCTACTCTTTAGGAATCTAACCTGGAATTGTTTATCACATTATGTCAGGCTAGGCCTAAATTTGGCTTACGCCCGTCGGGCTCGCTCCTTATCCAGCCGCTCTATCAAGGGATCTGGGCCACTTCGCGGTCCAGATCGGTTTTCTTTTCCAGGAGGATGCCCCGGACGAACTGTGACAAACAATCCCAGTTGCCCTCATCCTCCAAAATCTTTTGGCAGACCGAGTCCACCGAAAATGCACCAAATATTTGTGTGGCCTCCAGGCGGGGCCCTTCCCAACGGGGACAGCGGAAGAATGTGTGTTCTGCATCGTCGGGAACACCCGGGCAATAAATGCAGTCCGGTGAACCGGTCTTTCCCATCCGGTTCAGGTACGATCGAAAATAGCCGTGACCTGTCAAAAATTGGGTCAGGTAGTAGTCCACCTCCCCATGCCGCCGTTCCACCCATGGTTGGACCTGCTTGATAAGTCGCGCAGTCCATCGTCCTCGGGTGTCGTGCTCCCAGCTGTGTTGCCATTGCTGGAAGGTTCGGGAGCGCTCTTCTGTTCTTGCCGTGTCCTTGCCGATCTCGCCACGTCTCTGATGAATCGCTTTCCTCTCCCCTGCCAAGAGCTTGACAGGGATGACTCCGGCGACCACCAGGACGGCAGGCTCGGACACTGTCCGGTAGGCGGAACACACCCGGAGCGCAGCTTGACGCTGAACCCGGGCGAGTCGCAACCTGTAGCACTCCTTATCTAGAGCGCCTGCCCACACCTCTGCCCCGTAAAGGAGCACGGACTGGACCGCGGACATCAACAGACGTCTTCTGCTGGATCGGGGACCCCCGACATTGGCCATCAGCCTACTAAGGTGAGTAACTACCTTAGCGGCCTTGTCCGCCGTACGGAAGATCTGATCCCTCCAGCTTAACTTGGTGTCCACCATAACCCCAAGGTATTTGGCGGCACGAGTTGATGTGACCACCTCCCTTCCCACTCGAAACGGGACGACGGTGTCGATCCTCTTCTTCGTGAGAATCACGATCTCCGTCTTACTAAGAGCAAGCGAGAGACCGTGATCGGACATCCAGTAAGCAAACGGACAGTAACATTATAATATTAGTAGGCATTATTGTAATTATTGAAATATAACAATAAAGTTAAAAATATCCATAAGTAGTAGGCCTACTGCTGTGTTTTTAAACATCAAGAATTATTTTGTTTCATATGTTAAATTATTTCATTATTTACGATCTTCCAGAAATCGTAAACCGTTCTGCGGCAGACACGGATATCTCTGATTGTGGTGTCTATGTGTGTAATATCCTCTGTTTCCATTGATGAGCTTACATCTGAAGAACTACCTCTTGTTCTGCTTTCATCTGATAAATTTAGGCATCCATTGGAATAGTCTGTAGGTCTATTGGTTTTAGATGGGCCAGGAACAGCACGAGCTCTGATGTGACTATTGACGACTTTATATTTTCGGTCAAATTTGCACAGTGTTTCAAGATCCTCCACTCTGCAAAATATTCTTCACCTCTATTATTCTTTCACGACAGTTTTTTATTTTGGCAAGGAATTGTGATCATGAAAAAGACGTACTCCAAGAATAAGTGAAAAACTTACGTAAACATAATTATGAGACCAACAATTTGCACTGAGATCACAACTAACACAACACACAGGAACGATAACAGTGATAGTGATTACAGGTGGACTGGGTGGGGAACACGTCTGCCCCAGATGAATGAAGTATGTATTCATCCGCCGCGAGATGTTTTCGGCAAGTGTCGCTAGGATCGCCACTATCAGCTTATGCATGCTTTCGCGCGGTAGCATAATACGGCTACGCTATTGGATTTAATACCGTATATTAAGTACCATATTAAAGACAATAAAATTCAACACTAACTTCGCTTTTTAACTTTTCGATTACTTACATAGCTACTTAGTTACATTTCTTCCAAAATGGTTGAATTTGGTTACATTCAAATGCTCGTGTAAGCTGTATTTTTAACAATAGCGGAAAATGGAAAAGCAAAGTTAGTGGGAAATATCTTTATCTTTAATTTGGTGTATAGTTTATTATTGTACGTTGAGATATAACGCCAGGATATGCTACCGCGCAGGAGTGTTTTTGCGTCCGTTTTCGCGGGGGTTTAACATCCTCTTAAGCGGATCCGTTATCAGTAACAGTATCACGCTGACAGCTGTCAACAGTCGGTCTCGTTACCTGATCTCAACCCTTCAACCCCTCGATATCGTCACTACTTCAACTACACCTTCTGAAAAGTGTTGTATCTTTCAAAACTAACAATGCGGCCTAACTTGTAAATAGACTCCCGTTTTATGGGGTTTCTGTTGAATCGGACAGAATCCAAACATTTTAATACACTTCATTATATTTAGTTGTTTCCCCTTATTTTCTTAATTATTATTACATTATTTGACACAAGAGCCACCCTTTTCCCTTAATCTTAGTTTTTGGTCATCCGAGCCGGATAGTTTCAATTCGATTAAATTCAGATAAAAATCTAAAAATCCAGACAAACAAGGGTCGTGAGAGTTGTATAAACAAATAATTTCGTTTACGTCCTCCACCAAAAACTCTCCCAATCAACTGTTTTTCTTGACAGTAATGCTGGCCAAATTCTCGGATGGGGTTTTAGAAGATAACTCCAGACGTTTTCCATTAAACGTTGTCTCTCGTTGCACGAATAAGGCGAAACAGGTGGATTATCCAGCTCTACACCTTGGACTTTGTGCCTTGGGCCTTGTAAGAGTCCGGATTATGTTAATGGCACGGTTTGTCCTGTGGGATAACAGACAGGCCTCAGGCCACGGGTGAACTGACGGCGATCGCTGGACAGGTATTTGACCTGACCCACCTCATTACCTGTAGGATTGTGTCTGGGGTGATTGGGATTAAATTCAAACGTGAGGGAAGTCGGATTTGCCATGGAATATTCTTATCCAGATCTCCATTCTTGTTCATTCCATAAAATTTACTAACTCAAAATATGGTTTTGTATTGAAATATTAAGTCCTTTCACATGGTTTTTTTTTTCTAAAACTATAATATATCGATGATTTTTTTTATTTTACGACTGGTAAAATAAAAAGTTGTCTAACTACTTATGTAGTGTATTTCCCTCTGCATACGAAATCAGTAGTGGTTTTTTTCATACGAACACCATAAAACATTTGTGTATGAACAATTTTGTCCGTGTAAAAAAAACTACTAATTTAATCTGAAATTATGAGACATAAATTTGGGAGTTTTGGGTGGGAGACGGACTTTTCCCTTAGTAATATTTTTAAACTTCAAGTAAAAAGTAAATAAAAAACATTTTGTGCATTATACAACACGAACACCGTAGTTTTACACCAGAGTTCTGGGGTAAAAATTAATTATTGCCATCAACTTAGGGCAAAGTCTTAAGAAATTTATTTTTGAATGCGATTTAAATTATTAAACATTTATAGTTAAGGTTTACGTAAAAATTGTGAATGGTTCTAAACATTATTTTTAAGACGGGAACAAATAATTAGGCAAACTTTCCAAGAAACTGTAAATTGTAAATACAGCCTGAGGAGGATTTCCAGCCGTGAAAGAATCAGCCAGAGGGCTCAGAGTTAAAGAGAGGAACGTCTTCGCTATTAGCCGACAGACAGACAGGCGTCAGCGGCAGATGCTTGCTGAGTCGGGGCCCCGCGCTGCAGCACATCAGACAACACCACATCAGCACATCACCCAGAACATCAGCACGGCTTGGTAAAATGTGTGGCGGCGGGGCGTACACATGTGCGTCGCTGCGGAAGTGGGTATGCGAGGTGCGATACGGTGTCTGGATAGAAATGGGTTGAAAAATAGCAAATTTAGAAATAAATACAAATGAAACAATTTAATGATATTTAAGGCTACCGGTCACCTAATTTTAATCCGAATAACATTTTTTGTGTCTGATTCAATATATAAAACCATTATTCATTTGTCCACAAACATTCAAATTTTATGCGCAGGAAGGTATGTTTTATTAATTTTTAAGGCGAAACATGGTGATTTTAAAGGGGAATAAATACAATTAATAGGGATTACGAACGCTGCAGACTATAATATTAGTTTTGCGGGTTATGCCACATGTTAAATACGATTTTGAAAACTTTTAGTAAACTTTATTGCGAGAACAGGACGATGAAGAAAACATTACTGAACTTAATTGTTCTGTATAAGTATTTGTATTTTTTGCTATATAAAACTATCAAAAATATTCCAAAATTAAAGTTATAACAGCTAGCTGTGTTCCCCTTTACCAAATATTTTCCTGCAATGATGTCATTAACTACGATGCCCACGAGATGTTTCAGGAAGAGGATGGAGGTTTGCAACAATGCGTCAACTCTTATCGAACTTCTTCGTGCAATTCACTTCAGCAGTTGATTTTACCAATGAATAAAAAAAAATGCAGTAGCTCTACATCCCATGTTAAAAAGTGTCAAAATCGTTTTTTCGCTGGGAGTGGTGTAATCAGAAATTGACCCCTTCAAATAAATAGAGATAGCGCCAGCGGAACGTAATCATAGTGCGAGAGCGATGGAGATATTAAATTTCTTTAATAGGCTATTGCGCCGTTATTAAAACCCTTTAAACTAGTTTATTTTGTACCATTGGAAAGATTTTTTTTTAAGAGAACGGTTATATCATTATATCCGTTTATCGTTAGGGCTTTGACCTATAGGCTTTCAAACTTTTAATCTTATTCTTCTGAAAATATTTTATTCAATCATATGTTAAGAAAATATAAACTGTACTTTACGAGTTGTTATAACGTCATCAAATTTGTTTAGGCCTTATTGGGATAAAATGAGCGCTAAAGTAGGCGGGGAGGAAAGTGTTGCCATCACATTAATAAAAACTGGCCTAGTAGGTATGGAAAACCGAAATAGGTTATGTATGTATGATTTGTCAGTGTAGTGTGTATAGGAGACAAAATCTTTGCTGGTGACCATCTGTAACGAAGTCAGAATGTAAACTGACTAATTATTGTCTTGTGCGCATCCAATACTTCGCCGACCGAAACTTTCTTAACCATTTTGTCAATGAGATGTGTTCTTCTTATTTTATTTTATTTTATTTTATTTTTGTATTAATTGATTTTACTCTCTTTTTAATTTAAAAATTTGTTGAAGATATTTATCAGTAAATAATTGATAAAACACCCAAATCCCGTAAGGTAATTCGTGTATTAACAACCACTTCAATTCCTACCATTTTACCATAATTCAACCACAGTATCCTTTCACCAATAACCATCTCCGCCGCTCGTCGAGCCTCCGTCGCGTCGACTTTTAACCAAATTACACGTCTTGAGGGCACCAGGCTCGTTTCAAACATTGCCGCCTTTATTAATTTTAATCAATGGAACGAGCGCACCCCGGGCGCTCCATTTGCTCGATTTGCATGTCGGTCGCGCGCGTGCCCGTGAGCGCGCGTACTTGCGTCGAGTGCGCGTGTTTTGACACGAATGACACGTCTCGCCGCGCCTCCGACAACGCAGCTCCGCTCGCGTCATTATGAATGGTAAACGCCGCGTGATGCATTCAGTCTTCCAAATGAGCCGCACATTCGAGCTTCAAAATGCATGAGAGGTGGTGGTTTTCGGTGGTTTTTGTTTTGACATAAATCGGTTTTTATTTAGGAGAGTCAACGTCCGTAACTAGGATATTGTATATCGTAAATGACTCGAACAACCGTTCCATTCAATAGGTGGATATAAACAAGTCCAAGCGGTGTGTACTGAATCCTGATGGGATATTTTGTTAGGAACGATTTATAACCGATTTTCGCCATACGGTTTTTTTCGGTACATCAGTTGCGGCGCTACAGTTTTGGTTCCTTTTTTCACCCTGTGAGGAAATCCGCTCGTTTACAAAGTCATCAGTTGTTCATATTTCATCAAAACAGAAAAACTGAAGTAACGATGGGCTATCAGCAAATTGACTAATTGTTGGAAAAGTAAGCAAGCTGCAAAATTTTTCTAGTTTCCTGATGTAGGTATTAATGCAATAAATTGTGCAACGAGGAAAAAATAAAGATCAGGCAGGACACGGGTCTAAAGTTTCTTTTCTATATCAGCCTAGGACATAGGCCTAAAGCTTGACTTCGTGTGGAAAGTTTTACTGTATTCTCTGACGATGAAATATATAATTAACTGGCCAAAAGAATATCTGATGGCAAATAAAATATCTGTATTGAAAATGATTCATCAAGGTTACAAATACAAATAATTTATAGACTAAATGAAATTTCCTCAATGTGTGTGTTTTTTTAAGTTAGTGATGGTCAAATCCACGATTTTCGATTCTCGAATCCTTTGAATCTTTCGGATCTTTTAAATACTGTATTTATGATTTTAATTAGGCCTAACTAGAACCCTATACTCACTATTTTATATATAATCAGTCAAATTTCCTGCTTTCGTATCTTAAAGTGTGTAGCATATAACCAAAGTGAAAGCAAAGCACACAAATTGTCATTAAAAATCACAATATCAATAACAAAATTTAGTTTCCTTTTGCAAAAGTTGACAAAGAATTAGTGTCCTTCCACGAATTTTTATGTTATCTACTTCACCAATTCTGTAATCAGTTAGATAAGAGTGACACGGACACCGTTGTAGCGGACCTGAGACAGCATCGTCGGTGTGTCGGCGGCGCGTCTGGCATTTGGCTGATGCTAATTTGGCTCGTCAGTCGTCGCTCACCGGGCGCCGCCTTTTTTGAAAAGCCTTTCCCGGCGCTAGAAGAGAGTTTGAGTTGCTAACTAGACTATGTCAATATCAGCGAGAAAAGAACATGATATTGAGACTCACTTGTTCATATATTGTGATAGTTGAAATATCCTATACTATAATACGAGCAATGTCTGAAGGGATGTGTGTTCCACGATCTCGAAATCTAGCGGGTAGATTTTGCTTAAAATTTGCATTTAAGGGTGTTTTCGCCCATAAATAAGTTTAGAAACAGCCTCAATCCCAGGAAAAATCTAATTTGGTCTCGATTTGAGTTTTAAAAATCGGAAATTTTAACATTGATCTTATGGGTTGCTATTTTGGTAACGAAATAACAACGAAAGGTATACAAAAATAAAGGAACATTATAATTTAAGCAGTCTTTTTGAAACAGCTGTTAACTTTGAAGCGGTATAGTTGGTTGTTGGTGGACATTTAATAGCTTTATTACCATGACAATATAACAAAAGTGAATTAAAACCAACGAGCAAGGCTCGGTTAGCCTGGTACTTATTACCCAAATCGTGAATCACAAGTTCACGACCTTCCCCATTTCTATCTTTATGATCACTTTTTACAGTCACAAATGAAACTGTCACCTGGTTCCAATTCAAAAACCTGGTAACATGTTGAAAGAAAAATAGTGCAATCCACTCTTATTGGTTGCTTTCCAGAACATACCGTTTAGACAGGCTAATTTTTTTAACTAAGAATAATTTTTCATATTTTTTTAATCTTATACTATAATACAAGCAATGTCTGAAAAGATGTGTGTTCCAGGATCTCGAAATCTAGCTGGTAGATTTTTGCTTAAACTTAGAGTGTTTTGGCCCAAAAATAAGTTTAGAAATAGCCTCAATCCCAGGAAAAATCAAATTTGGTCTAAATTTAAGTTTAAAAATCGTAGTTTTTAACATTGGTCTTATGGGTTACTATTTTGGTAACAAAATAACAACTATAAGTAAATAAAAATAAAGGAACATTAATTTTAAGCAGTTTTTTAACAGCTGTTATCTTTGAAGAGTTTGGTGTAGATTTAATAGCTTTATTACCATGACACTATAACAAAAGTGAATTAAAACCAACGAGCAAGGCTCGGTTAACCTGGTACTTTAGCATAAAAAGAGATAAATTTCTGATTTTTGAAAAAAGTACAATTTTTAGTAAAAATTTGACACGGGTTTACAACAAAACTATCAAAAAGCGACACCCCTTAACTTTAAGTGACAACCGTATGTATTTGTCAACAATAATTCCAAGAATAAACCTTGTAAAGTAAACGCTTGCGCAACAAAACCACCTCCGTTGAGTTATTTGCGAGTTACAGGCGACGCGACAGCCACGCGGCGGCGCCTAGACCAATAACTACCTCAGTTGACTACGGGCGACAGCGCGATTGTTCTGTATACATGACCGACCCGACGACTGCGAGGCGGAACCTTGTTGTGGGAACGTTATAAATAAGCGGGATGACGGGAGCGCCTAACCAGGCTCTGGCGAGGCGACAGAAGATGACTACACTCTGCACCGCGGTGGTTGCCGCGGCGACTGGTGCCAACGTTTTGACAAGGGGATATGTACACGCCCGGTGGCTAATTAATAATTCATTGTTACCTCGTGGTCTGAATAGTATGTGATTTGTTGTGGAGTAGTTATGTGTTAATGGTACACGGAGTCTTGTTAAGGCCAGGCGCACACGGGCGATTATTTTAAGGCAATTATTTCATCGCCCAGTCTGTGCATCATTGGAAAGAATGGGAGCGCGCACACAGGCGATCAAAAATAGCGCCGATTAAAAAAAAATCTGGCATGCCACAGATTTGTGGGCGAGGCGATAGTCGGCCGAAAATCTGTAACATACAGGTTGTAACCTGTCCGAGCACACAGGCGATTGAATAATCGGCCGATCGCCCGTCAGTAGCTACTCCGCAGTCACCGGTAACTTGTTTGTCTTGTTGTATATTTGGTCCAACAATTGATAACAAAGCATCAAAACTTTTTTTTACATTCTGTAGTAGTTAAAGAATTTCTTATCGTCCTCTCGTAAGGTGTTATATATCTTATGAAACTGTCCATTTATAAGTCTCCGACTTAGAGTCTCTGACCCAATACCTACGGTGTCTTCTTCTTTTTCTAGCCCGCCTCAGTAGTGCACAAACACACATTAGCTCTACAAAGTCCATTTTAAGTCACACAGAATGAGAACTACCACGCGAAAACAATCGCTACTTGTGCGCCTTCACATAGATCGACGGCGATTTTTAATAGGCCGATTTTTTAATCGGCCAATTAAAAAATCGCCCGTGTGCGCCTCGCCTTAAAACTATTCTGAATTGTATTTACTTTGACCGGCATATATTTATATTATAAGCTGACCCGGCATGTCTCGTAATGCCAATTTGAGATTTTTTTTGCTTTTCAGCTGAGCTCGATCGCTACGCTCACTCGCATCAAGTCTTATGATATCGTCTAGGTTTATTTACTACCAATCTTACCTCAATAATTTAAATGGGAACAGCTATTTATAAAATTAAATTTTGAATTTAATTTTATGATGTACTTGAACATATGATTAGTAGTCTACTAATCATATGTTCAAGTACAAAAATGATTCTTTCATAAGAATAATATGGCAAATTTGAAGGCATGTAGGACGGAGCCCTATGGAGGAATCTGGATAAAACGAATCGTATAAGTTCCTTCAGGTTCTAAGCTACTTCTTAGTTTTCTTAGCTTACTTCTTTCTGCTACCCTAGCTTTCACCCAAATCGGTCTTTCTTGAGTTATAAATAGTGTTAGGCTACTACTTTTATACATAGTGTACTTTTATACATACTTATAAATAGTGTTACATGATACTTTTTACATTTCTAAGAGGTTAGATTGATTTGAGGGTTTCCTAACTGCCATTTTGATTTGACATAAGTTATCACATTATTGTGATATTTATTGGAACTAGTTTACGTATTGCTCGAAATCGAGCAATTTATTTTAATACAATACAAATGTTACTTTTAACTCTAAATCAATGACATCCGACCAATCCAATATTGTGAATATCTCTAATCACCAAAACTACACGTATTTACAGCTGATTATTAACATATGTTTAAAATGCTTTATTTAATCCCAATGTTATTTAAATGGGAAATTTTGAGATTTAAATGGTGAATAGCGCCTTTATTATCAGTCCGATTTTCATCAGTTTTTGGCGGAAACAACTACAGACCAAGCCCTATCCAACGACACCAAAAACTTGAAAATCGGTTGAAAATTGTAGGAGGAGTTCTCAAGACAAAAAAACCCTTTGCGTATTAAATAAGTATAGATAATACAGACAAAATGTAAAATAACGTTTTGTAAAATCTTGGAGACGATCTGTTAAAAAAATTACTCCACAATAAATAAAAAAAGTCAATTTTGTTAAAAGGCATTATTTGTAAATCATCTCTAACGGTGACAAGTCTTTGAATTCTAGCGACAGATGACAGCTCGTTCAAGTAGATTCATTTCAGTAAACGTGTGCATCGATGCCTTGGTCTTCAAAGGTGAAAAGCCTCGTAGTTATATACTTTTTAAGAAATGTATAAGTGTGTTTTGTTAGTTATAAAACACTTTGTTCTGCTCAACGCTAGGCTTATATTGTCAACATACTGCACCTACAGTGCTTCTCGTATTTTCACAGCCATAGAAGAAATATAAAAATTTTTTTTTACATAAGTTGGTTTTGTATTTGTTATAAGACTGCATGGATCATTAGAAGTTTCAGCTTAACAATGTTAGAATTATGAGTAACAAATTTAATAAACAAGAGCAGGCTTACATCCAGAAATTTCATTCTAAATCAGGACAAAAAAATTCAAACCAATTGTCAAATTTCATAGAAATTATAGAGGAGTCTTCATTTGAAGGAAAAAAATTCTATTAAAATTTGTAGTAATTTTCCTATGCTCTATATTGTATGTATAGTCTATATTAAATAGACTTATGACAAAAAGTTTATGCCCAAAAACTTTTTTTATAAATCTAAATCATGTAAACCAATATTTTTTGTTTGTATACTGGTTTTATATAGTAAAACTTCACCATGTGATGGCAACTAAAAAAAAAAACATACATTAATTTTAAAAAAATAATTTACATAACCCTCGTTGGCCTACATACAACAAAAAGAGTGTAAGCGAAGCCAATTCTACAATCAAAACGTCCTTAGCGACGCAAGCCTATGACGAAACGCGCAACAGTTGTGCGACTTATGGCACCCGTTAACATCTCTAACTGGTAAAGACATGACATATCGCTCTGTGTATAGCGGTGAACTAATGGCAATTACTGGGAAGTGCATTGTGGGCTGGGATGTAAATAACACGGGGCATGACGAGATCTCTGAGCCGCCGGCGCCGTGGCGGAGGCGTCGTTGGCAAGCAACGGCACTGTAGTACATCGTCCTACCTATAGGAGGCGATACACTACCGGACTTTGCTCCGGACCGTACATCGAACCGAACATTACACCGTGAGGAGGTAAATCTACTCCGAGCATTTCCCCGAACAAGACATCGGACCGAGCATCGTACCGTACAAATTCACCGAGCGAGGTGAAGGAGGATTAGAGTGAGAGGGAGAGCGTGAGTGAGTGGCTAGAGGATGTGGTGGGCGTTCCAATGCAAGCATTCTTAGGGGCGACGCTCGGGACGGCGTACGATGATAAAGTATATACATCGGACCGATATTTTCTGTGATGTTTCGCCAGAAAAACGCCTCCAGAGCGCTCGACTCAAAGTTCGGTACGGTGCTCGGTCCGGCGTCTGGTACGGTGTACGGTCCCGTGACACACTACCGGACTTGCGATTTTCGTCCGGTACGATGATCGGTTCGGTGAAAAGTCCGGCAGTGTGTCGCCGGCCTAAATATTACACAGAATTAACGAGAACTAACGTGGAACTAATAAATGGCACTACAAATTGTGGGTACGCTCGTTTGGATACAATACTTCACCACGCCTCGTCGCGCCGCGGGATGTAAGCGATAAATACATGGCGTTCCACAACCACTTGACCAATTTTACCAAGAATTTCAAGATATTACATGCAAATATTACAAAGTGTCCGTATCTCAATTAGTGTTGTGTCTAGCTAACTGTAGGCTCACATTTTAATTCACCAACTATCACTTTTAAATGATTTGAGATAAGGAAAAAAAAAACTTATCCCAACTGTTAGGTACCTTAAAACCCAAATTCAGACGGAGTTTGGTATTTGTTACTTTTATAGTTCTGATTCAGCGGCCATTTTTAATTTTCGAAGCTAAATATACTGTATCGTTCAAAATAAACAATTTTTAAAAGTCTACAAGATACGAGTTGGAAAATTTAACAATCTAACAAAGGATATCTCGATTGCACTGCACGAATCAAATCTAAGCTAAGTCTAATATTAAATACTGTAAAATAAAATAGAAAAATTACATTTTTTATGATATTTTCGTTTTCTATGATTTAACGTTATTAAATCTTTTAACTGGCTTTGCAATTTGATAACTGAGAGCAATTTACCTTTAACAATTTAGCAAAATATTTTAAAATTTGGTTGTAGTATGGCTTATTAGGTAATGAAACGTTTCACTATTCAACTACTGTCAATGTTAAAATTGATCTAAACCTAAAAACATTCCAGTCAAACAATCGGTTTTTAAAGGTGAAACCATCGATGGTTAAAACAGGCGGACATACATTATTATCAATGATGCGTCTCTTCCCAGAGGAATTCGGTCTTTAAAATGTCTTATTCCAACAAAAGAACGGAATGGACACTAAATCTAGTTGTTTATTTTGAGAAGAAGTCGTTAAATACCAGATCAAGATCTTGCTGACAGAAACATGGTCCGTTGGGCGGAAATACATGTGGAAACTCTTTCGAAAATGGATAACTGATAGAATTAAAGAGTCGAATTATTTAGATCTATTGACCTCACCTACAGCGAATGCCAGACAATTAAATATAAAAATTCAAGGTAATTTTTAAAATACCCCCGTCGCAGCAGACCTGCGTACTCAGCGAATTTCCAAACGATCTTGAGATATTATATTTTCCCCATAAACACCATAGGAATGGGTATGTAGATTTGCTGCCTTGAATGTTGTCAGAAAATATTAGTTTTGTTAGGAATTGTAATAGTTACCTTAGATAAATGTCAAACTGTAACAATTTCAGCACTTTTAAATTTTTCCCATAAACCCCATGGGGGTGAGTATGTAGGTTTGCCGCCATATGAGTGTTATAAGCAAATATCAGTTAAATCCTACCTAGTGAATGTACATACCAAATGTTATCAAGTTATGGTGTTCTTTTCATTTTCCCCATAAACCCCATAAGGGTGAGTACATAGGTTTGCCGCCATTTGGGTGCTGTAAGCAAATATCAGTTGAACCCTACCTAGTGAATGTACATACCAAATTTTATCAAGTTATTCCAATAAATAAGCGAGATACAGGGTTTTTGTTGATTTCTCATAAGATTAACATGGAAAACCTATTTTTGGCTTTTCTCCGTAACCTGTTAAACCAAGTTAAAAATTCAAAATACTAAATTGTTTGTTTTTTAAGCTCTTTTAAATGGTTTCAGTTAAAATTGTTGAATTTTGAAAATTATGCTCCAAAAATGCAAAAACCCCATTTTTCACCCTTTTGAAACCACATAAAACCCCGTTCCCGTAACCCGATCATGCTGGTTCGCGAACTCATGAAAATAGACCTGGTCTTACACCTTCATACCAAATTTCATCAAAATCGAAGGTCCCTGTCAAAAGTTATCAGTACCACGGACACATAGATATATCTATGAAAATGAACGAACCGTGTTTTTGGCTTCTGGGGACCTCAAAATGAAAAAGTAACATGGTCCCGGGCTTAGGTCTTACCATGGCTACTACCGTAATAGCGTATTCCCTATAGGGAAATTCGCTAAAATTAATTGGTTTAGGCTACTTCGGTGACTTTTATCCATCGGCCAAAGAGCCTCGCGTTATCAAGTTTCTGAGACAGCAAATAAAACAAACATTTAAACGATAAAAGATTATGATTAAGACTTGTAATGTACTTACTATACTTAATCAAGTCCTCTTTAATTTCAACATAACTTATTGACGGATTGGACCGTGTGTGGAATATTTTACTTACGGGGAATAGTTTTCCGTTTCACCATGTTACAAAATAAGGAAAGTGACGAAAAATGAAAAGCAACAGATCAGCTTTAGCTAGTTAAAGCATTGCTATTAGTCGTAAATTTTTATTTAACAACTATTATTAAAATATCTAACACCTCATGTTTATTTCGAATGCAAATCGTGTTAATACAACGTTTACCCTTGTAACATTATTTTTGAGGACCTTTAGAGGTTAAAAATCGCATTTCTAATTATATTTTATATTTTAAGTTATATTACTTTATTTTTAAGTTAATTTGATACAACAAGTTGAAAAACTGACAAAAATTTATGAGTCTTAAATAGCTTCATTTAATTTATAACAACGTTTTTATAAGGTAGAAAACCCCAAAAGTAGAAAAACTACTGTGTAAGTCGTGTTCCCGTTTGACAACAAAAAGTAGGAACCTACTAACACCGGCCTAAGTAGAGGAAAACTGTAAAAGTGCTATTGGAATTTTAAAATTTTACTGTAAAACGCATTTATCTCGCCTAAATGAAATTAATCTTACTCGTATTTAAAACATTCATATCTAAATTCAAGTACGGTGTTATATTTCAGACGTACAAAATATATTTTTACTCGTTATTTATTCATTTCTAATTTTTAATTTCAAGAAAACAAATTGTTACATTATATAGAGACAAAAGTGTATCTGTAAACTATGATAGAATATTGTATGTGCAAAAATTGTAAAATTAAAATTTGTCCTACATAAATGTTTTTATTTAGGACTTAAAAATATGAAAGGACTTATTCAATTTTACTTACAATTTACGAAATAATAACAAATTCAAAAAATAAAAAAGGATTTCTTTAGCCTTGTTTGAATTTACAATGTTAATTTGGCTTTTTAGCAATAAAGCAATGAATTAAAACTGCCTACACGATGTATATTTTCTACTGACACGTAGTGATGGCAAAATTTCTTGAAAAATCGATTTTTCGATATATCGATGTATCGAAAGAGTAAAATCGATTTCAATAAAAAATCGGTGACAAAAAATCGATGTCAAAAAATCGATGTATCGAATGGTAAAAATCGATTTTTCCGAAAAATCGATTTTATTTTGCCATCACTACAATGGCAAAATTTCTTGAAAAATCGATTTTTCGATATATTGATGTATCGAAAGAGTAAAATCGATTTCGATAAAAAATCGTGAACAAAAAATCGATGTCAAAAAATCGATGTATCGAATGGTAAAAATCGATTTTTCCGAAAAATCGATTTTATTTTGCCATCACTACTGACACGTAGCTCTAAGCCTGATTTATCACGCGTTATACATCGCTCCGACAGAATACACTTCCGAATGTATTAATTGATCTTCGCGGATCGTCGCTTCGCGTCGTTGCGTCGCGTGCTGAGCTTCAACACGCGACCGGGATTTATTCGCTGTAACCGACTCGTGTATCGATGATTGAAAGAGTAATTTATCTGACGATTGCGCACGACTGTTAATTTCGTTATTGATAGCCATATATATTTTCTATAGAAGAGAAATTATATTTACGAAACTTCTTTGGTTCTTGGTGCCACTCTGCCGCGACAAGCAATTTTTCGATCATTGCTTATGTCATATTTGCTTTTATTAGTAATTAATGATTCATTAATTACTAATGAGTATTAATCGTTATTAATGATTCACTGCTTTGTTGATTTTTTCCAATGTACTTAAAAATATTTATATCGTAGAGTTATAAATCATAAAACCGCTGTATGAAATAAAATGATTGTTAGTTGGAACCAACTACAACAAAAAATGTATTTTCAATTTTATTTTCTAATGTAAAACTAATGTAATTTATTTGAAAATTTACACGTAAAAAGGTTTGCTCTATTAACCTTGTTGGCATTAAATATAACTAGGGTAATTTTTAATTCTTAGCTGATAATTACTAGCATTCAAAACTCGAAAATTCATGTCGTTTTAACGCTAAAATAAAATAATATTGTCATATTACTGCTATACCGCATATTTGGTTTCATACACAATTCTATGGAATGAAATTAAGATATTATATTAAGCGTACGTTTACACGACTTGTACTTCCAAGCACATTCTCAGTATTCATTTTTTTTTATAATTTAATGACATCATTTTACCAAACACTCTGTGAAACCGCGGCTTAAAAAGTTGGCCCGCTTTCATTTCCAGACCTTTGTTTGAGGGACCAACCGCATGATGGGGTGTATCAATGTGTTTTTAGGCTGAATTACAATAATATATATTTTTTTTAAATAGTCATAGCTAGAGTATATACGTGGACTGGAAGCTCATTTCGGTAGCGGCGCGTCGGCCAGTCCACACAGTTCAACGCAACAATGGGTTTGCGTTTGAAACTAGCGCTGGTGAAACAATCAAAAGACTGTTTGGAAACGACCTCGAACAATCGTAAAATAAACATCAAAATTAACAAAATTAAAAAGTCATCTAAATCAACAACTGTGATTGTTAATTACAAAAAATTAACAAAGAATTTACACATGCAATTAAAAAACGTGTTTTATAATACAACGAAAACTTACATCATTTGTAATGCCATATTTGATTCAATTGTGAATTATTTTGCTTAGGATTCACAATTTGTTTGCAATTTAACTATATTTAATATTAAATTGTTTTATAACGAGTTTTTATTAAAAGTGTTGTATGTTACGTTATCAGTCTTATTTCTAAATATATTTTTATTTCATGGAAATGGTACTTTTGGGCTTCTTAAATATGAGTAATAAATATATAGTGGTTAGTTTGATTTTCAAAAGGGCTTTCTTAAATTATGAAATAATTGATTTGATTTATAAACTACTTATTTACTCACATAAAAATAATTTTAACTACTCTCCATACAATGTGTCAATCAAATCGCCACGTTGAAGAAATTAAGTCTAAATTAAAATATTTATGTATATGAAATAACAAATTCCCATGACAACTTTAAAACTGGTTTATACTAGTTGTGAAGTTGACATTGGGTACAGCAAACGAAGTTGTCATAACACTGTGGTAAGTCTTTTGGCTGTCCACTATGACAATTTCCCTTCCTTCAATCCATTCATGTTCAAGACAGTGGGGTTTAATGCGAACTGCATGTAAATCCCTAGCTGGAACATATGTAGACAGCAGGGGGTGAGGAGAAATGCTATGGGCATGGAAACCCCTAGCTGGAACATATGTTCAAGGCAGCAGGGGGTGAGGAATGCGACGGGCATAGAGATCCCTAACTTGAACATGAGTGGACAATCCCTTGTCTCACCCTTTCTCTTCCTTCAATATCCCATCCTTCCGGGGGCTTGCGCAAAATGCCCATTAGAGGCAGACGTGCTCAACGGTTCGGCCGGGGTCTCCTTATCCACCAATAACAACAACAACATGAAATAACAAACTTTATATTAGCAAGCTAATTCCTAAGCAATTTTTCTTTCAAATTCAACACAGTTAAATGTTTAATTGTTTTAAGTGGTTAATGCAACACTTTTAGTATACCTATTACCAAACTTTACGCTATTTGAAGATGCAAAAACTCCTTGCAAGTTGATCTAGTGTAAAAGAAAAATAATGTTTGTAGTTAAAACGTTATTGTATTGCATGTTCCCCTTTTTTTCTCAGAAGTTATAAAAGAGGGTTTATCGTATCATGTTATAAAAAGCTATTTTGTTCCAGAAATAGAAAGTTACTTGTTTTAGAGTTGACAACGGGTTTAAAGCCCAAGGCCTTAAGTTTTTCAGGTATTTTCCTTTTTATTATCATCAACGGAAAGTTTACATATTCTAAAACCCAATTCAAAGCCGACCCAGACGCCAGATCGCATAGCTTGTGATCCCCTACAGCAGTCACGAGTTAAACGTCGACGCACGGCTGCACGGGCATTACACACGGGAAAGGGCAATTTTCACGCACATCGCCGACTGTGAACTACGGGAAGCAGCTTTATTCGCCATTGATCTGTGTAACGTCGTGGATGGCATGCGACCGCGGCGGCGGCGGCGGCGGCGGCGGCGGTAGCGGCGGCGGCGGTAGCGGCATGCCGCTGTCCCGGACAGTGACGTGTGCCGTCAACGGCACGGGTAGTCTCATACAGAGAATTTCACTTTCTATTCGATAAAAGTTTCAACTGATATATCTATAAACAATATCAATTGTAGATTCAAAATTTATGTGCGGACAGAGTGGATTTCCATTCCCCTAATTCATTCTCTTTCCTTGTGTTGACAGAACACAAACTAAATATCACGATTATTCTTCTGAATGCGCAGCTTCAGAATTTATAATTTATAATTTACGTTAATTTATTTAACGTCTCAGATAATATTATGCTTTTCATAAAAAATATGCTTGTTTTGACGTTTCAGACGTATAGAAAAAATTAAGCGCTCGCGACAGAAATTGATAGAAGTAACACTATCATCAGCGCAATTATGTACAATGGACTTGAAAGGGTAATTAAATTAATGCTGATTGTAAATAAAATAGGGAAATTTAAGACGGTACAAAAGGAATTTATCCTAAGTTGGAAAATATAATTTTGTGTTTCGATCGCACATTAATGTTGAACGGAGAAGTTCGACTATATGATTTGGTAAGTTTTCTTTGAAATAAGGGTAATAATAAATTTTATATTTTATATTTACAGAGCACGTAAATTGCGCGTTGTTTAGTACTTGTTGTATATTGAAAGGGAGAAATAATTTAGAAACAAGCAGCAAAATTCGATTTTTAAAATGTGTAATGTGATTACTGTATCTCTATCTCAGAAATATGATAAAACGTTAACATATTGTTATATAAGATATAAAACGTTATTTTAATAAATATAATTCTCAACTAGGATAATTTTTAATAGTGAACTATTCAGTTTACTGCAATTAAACAGAATAAATCATTTTGAAGCCTTATAGATTGTGACAGCGTAGGCGACAAGAGAGTGCCTACTAGGCGTGTCTACAAGCGTTCTTATAGTGGCCGCACGGACTTTTGAGAAAGTTTTCAATCGAAGATACATATAAGATAAATTAATGAGGGAGAGGGCCCCTAAAGGTTATTTATTAAAAGATAATTTAATCACTGAGAGAAATACTGTTAAAAATTAGTTTCCCGTTTACTTTCTTGTTGACATACATGGATAAAACAGTTAAAATATGATGTTAATGAAAATTTATAATTAATTAGGCTGCTATGTTGCCTTGTAGCGAGTGGTACTAAAATAACATAAAAGTTAGTTAATTAAGTTAAACATATAGCGCATGAGCATATATGATCAGGAGTTTAATAGGTAGCATATAAGTTTAACGAAGTTTTCAATTAGTGCGTTTATAAATTACCATTTCTCCGTCGGGTCATGTGAATAAATAAATTTAACAATGTATAATCACAGACATTTCAAACTTTTTTGCATAAAACAATTATATCAAACACTATACATGATAGAAATTTTTCAATACTCCCCAGTGATTGAATTAAATTTTAATTTAATCTTTTAACTCCGAAAATTGTATCATTGTCTTTAAAATTCAATAAAATGTAACTACTTTTTTGAGTATTTTTCAGTAATTAAGTACCAGGGGGACCGAGCTTAAGCTCGGTAAAATTATTACTTTCGTTTCTCACACAAAGCTCGTTCGCTCCGCTCACTCGCCAGGCGGAAGGTTTGCTGCACATTGGTATGATTTTCCTAAAACCACAGGTTAAAGATGTAACACATTGGTTTATTTTATCTACAGTTATCAGCTGATTTTTGTTCAGTTAAAAAATTTCCATAAGGATAACATGGGATCTTTGAAGGGCTCTAGCGCGAAAACCGGATTTTTCCCAGCTATGGGACCAGCTCCAATCGATTTCTGGTGGCCAAAACCCCCATATTCCAAAATTTGAAGGAAATCGTCGGAGCCGTTTTTGAGATAATTGTGCAAGCAAGCAAGCAAGCAAACAAGCAAACATTGCTCGTATAAGAGTATAGGATTTAGTTCAGTTATTAGATTTATTAACTTGGCAAATCGTTTCTAAAAATGAAGACCATGTTTCTTGTGAAGTAAGGATTTGTCATAGAATCTTCAGGGCTTTCTTTTGAACAAAAACCGTATCAAACAATTAATTACTGACTTAAAAATATAACATTTTGGATTTAAAAATTACAGTATGTCTACAACGTAATATTGAAAACACTTTTAAAATGTTGGATGGTTAAAACTTATGTAGAAAAACTTTAGTTACACCACAAATTTTTATCGTGTACAATGTTAACTTTTCCTTTTGTTTCCAACTAATTTAGATTCGTAAAAAGAGTTTTCAACTCATAAGAAACAATTTCACACACAAAATATTGTCTCATATACAACTTTATTAAAACTATCCCAATCGCAGAAAATTCAATAAAAACTGCAAAAAACTAATCATAACTACTTACATCATAAACACCTGATTTCAAACAAAATAAAATTACCTATCACCCACTCAATAAAGAAACAAAACAGAACTAATCGGACAAAGCGTACAATTGTGCGTAAAGTTGACGAGTTTATTACGTGAATTCGTTCGTAAACTATGGAAAAGCGGGCGACAAAACTCCTTAAAGCACGGACGCGCTTCGGAGGCGCACTGACAGCGGCAACGGGAGCGGCTGGGACCCCCCCCCCGGGGCAGTACCCCCCCCCCCCAACCCACCCACACAGGTGCAGTACTGTGCTGGTGTGGAGTACTACATGTGTGGTGGTACTGTGTGAGTCATAGAGGGCATTGGCATTGCATGGTTATGTGTGAGGATGTGAAGTGTGGATGAGAAGGGAAGGTTTGGAGAGCCAATGACAAAAATATCATTTATAAATACTGTACCGGTAGATACTTTATTTAATTTTGTGAAATTTGTATGGTAGTTGCATCTTTTCAAATTACTGCCACTTTATTTTGTAAAAGTTAGTAGAGTTTAATATAATTACCAGCTTTTAGACTGAAGTAATTTCCAGCAACAGGAAGTTTCTGTTTATTTTTTATTGCTACAGTAGAACCTCGATAGTTCGACACTTTGTGGACTTGGAGAGTGTCGAACTATCGAAATGTCGAACTATAGGGAGTATGTGGGAAATTTTAACACTGGGGGTATGAAAATTATAATTTGAATTTAGGAAACACTAAATTTTAGTGAAACCATAACCTAATTGAACTTTAACGCATAAACAACATTCAAATCATTCACCAATTTGTTTACATTTTCACCTTTGTCAGGCTCCAACATGGACACTATCGGTCATTATTAACAGGTTAAGTTGTCATGGACCATGTCGAACTATCAGGAGTGTCGAACTATCAAGAGTCGAAGTATCGAGGTTCTATTTACGAAAACGGGTTTTAATCTTTTTTAAAATAAAACTACTTTTCAATGTAAAATCTGTAAAGTAAATGTGTAACATCTGTAAAGTCCAACATTTAACGCAAATTAAAATTTATTTTGGGGTTTGGTTTAGTATAAAACTTTGGAATTTTTCAATTAAAATAATTGCTCTAACAAATTATAAAATGTTTAAAAATTAATATTGAAAAATTTGAGCCTTTATATTTACTTCTTAATCGACTCAACTAAGCGATTATCAAAGACCCACAATACTGGGATCTTTTCAACATTTTTATGAGCATTTATTCCTTACTTTATGTATTTTACAACACATTTATAGCCTGTAGTTGTCGATTCTAATAAAACAATTCAAGTATCAATGAAATTTGATTGAAATTTTAATTGGTCATATACACTAATAATAAATTGAATACCTTATCTGCATGTTTTCTTTTACTTTAATGTTACTAAGTGTTTTAAAACATTATCTTAGTTCTCACTTATACAGGGTGTTAGAAAACTCTCTTCCGAAATTCAGTGTGGTTAATTCTTGGATCGAAGTGAAAAAAAAAGTCATGAACCTTTTTTCTAATATGCTCAGTTAAGCCGCTTTTTACACCTAAAAGTTTTTTTTATTTCAGTAACAAATGGGTGTATTAAGTTTACATTTGGCATGCACTTTTGTCACACCAATGTTCATATCCAGGAAATAAACTATTTTTTTCCTTTGTGTATTTTTAAAATTGCAGCCATTTTAAGTTCTTAAACTCAAATATCTAAAAACTGGTAAATTTTAGAGGTGTGCGGATAGTGAAATTTTTTTTCGGATCGGATTCGGTTCGGATAGTTAAGATTCGGATCGGTTCGGATCGGATAGTAACAGGATCGGATCGGATAGTTTTCGGATTCGGATTTTTGCGCAGTAAACAGAAAGGCAAACAAGTAACCAATTTAAAGCCACAATTTTTTAATTTGGTCTAGGCCTTGATTATAAAACAGTTTAGGAATATCAAAATCAATCAAATTAACAACAATTCAACTATTTTTAAACTTTAAAACAAAGTCAATTTATAATTTGTTATGATCAACGTAAACATCAATTGGCCCTAGGCCTAATACCTAAATGAACATGTCAACATTATTTTGAACTGCGCCTAACCTAAGCTCTAATTAAAGAGAGTTGCCATAGGCCTAGGTCAAAACTACTCACCAGGCAAACATCCTAGTGTACAATATGATAAAGTAGGACTTTCAACAAAATATCATTTTATTTGAAAACAAAATGATGGTAGGAAACATAACCTAGCTCCAGCTTGCATACAAAGCATTCTGTAAACAGTCATTTTCAGTTTTAGCAAAAGACTTCCATATAACACTTATTTACTCTTTCTTTTCCTTGTAAATAAGAATAATTAAGAGACAATAAAAATATTCAAATCAGTTTAAAACACGATCAGAGGTATAAAGACATTTAACCTATCAACATCAAAGAGCAAATAATTACAGACGACAACAGAACGAGAACGTACGGTTGAATCGCGATCGCGATCCAATGCCTTCCCAAGTTCATAGTCAAACGTCAAACGCGATCGTAATCTTCATTAGATTAAATCTTATATAGAGTCACGAAACGACGAAACTACGAATGATGAATTGTTCCCAACAACTAGCGCTCAAAATACCACGACACTAGCGATTCAGGCGGGTGGAATAAAAACTAGAGCTTCTCGAGCTGCCGTGATTGGCTGAGACTTGTATCTTTACTGCTAGCGCTCCAAGCGGGAGGGTTCAGAATTGGCACTTTGTCAATTGTGCAGTTGAATGTTAAACACTTAACCTTGGTCGCTGGGTGTCGTGATTATTTCGCGTTATTCTATTATCTGACTTCTTATTATTAGTCTGCTTCAGTACTTTGGACGCCATTTTAGACGTTCTGTCGCATCGTCAACATTTTATGCAGAATGGCCATCGCGCAAAACACAATATTTGACAATATTTGTACATTGATCTTGTCTTTAACACCAGATTTACACTCTATCCGGGAAAGTCGGATATCCGACCCGAATATACGGATATTAATAAAATCTTCGGATCGGATTCGGATATCCGATCCGATCCGAAACCGAACCGAATTTTCGGATATCCGCACACCTCTAGTAAATTTGATCAAAATTTTTAAGAAACAAGTTGACAAATCAAATTATTTAACCAATGATTCCAAGTTTGTAAGTATCTAACAACAAATAATGTAGTATTGCCATTTTTCTGCAGTAAAACATTGATTTCCCATTACAATTCATGCAAATTAAGGTTATTTTATTAGAAAAATAGCAATCACTCCGTTATTCTAGTCAGATCTTTACAAACTTGTTATCATTGGTTAAGTATACTTAATTTGTCGACTCTTTTGTTATTTTTACAACTTTAATTTACCGGTCTGACATATTCGAGTCAAAAAACTTAAACGGTCGCTATTTTCAAAATACACTAAAAAAATATGGAAAAATAATAATTCTCTTCAAAATGAACATCGGTATGATCAAGGTTCACGCCAAATCTAAACTTAATACACCCATCCGTTAAGAAAATAAAAATTATTAGGTTTAAAAAACAAAATGGCGGCAAGCGGCTTAACGAAGCATTTCAGGACATAAGTTATGTTCTCATGAAAGTTTTTGTCAATTTTGATTCAAGGAATCACCACATGGAGTTTTGGAAGTGAGTTTCTGAACACCCTGAATAATCTTTTTTTATTTATTAATGTTTACATTTTTTTTTTTTTTTATAAATGGATGTTATAGAAAAAAAAATACTGTCATATTCTACCAACTGCCTGTAAAGTCCAATAAATGACAAACTTTTGCCCATTCTGCACCAAGTTGCAAAGTTAGCCTGAAATTTCTATTGAGAGATTTGAAAGTTTACGAAGTTACGAATGTCTTCCTGTTCAATTGTTGGAGTTTGGTTATTGGTAATCAATACTGATATTACCACTTGGTGAGTTTAATGAATAAACATTGGAACATTTAGTGTCTTGAGAATTGTTACTACTCTAAATTATTTCCTCCTGAAAGTGTAATAAAAAACTGGACTATATTTAATACCCTAATACAATTAAAGTATTTTTGTATATATGTATGTATGTATGCATACGGATCTCAAAAATGGCTTGAAAGATTTTTGAAACTTTGATGACCTGACCTAAATCTAAAATCTTAATGTAAACAATATATTTTTTCAAAATAATGGTCTGATATTTTGCTATGGTTAGCAACAACCATTGATACAGATACAAAATGGTTGTATCAATTTAGAAACTACAGTAATTTAAACTGAAACCATCATTGAAAAACTCTTCATCGGAATAGTAAGAATTGAGCAGAAGGTTTCAAGCAATAAGTTAACTAGTAATTTTTTATATGACAAATAAAATTTGAAATGACTGTACCATAATAGAATAATTTTCCAAGACGATCACACTCAATGATTTTACAAAATATTTTCAAACTCCATCCTACATGTAAGGGGAAAATAAATTACAAATTTCTGTAAGTGACAGTGCCCAAGGGAAGAAATACATTTGGGCCTCTCTTCTCATGGAAGTATAATCTACTTAAGGTTAAAGTGAGTAACCTTGTGTTGTAAAAGAGTTTTACCGAGAATTTAAAAAAAATCACAAATATTTACTGACAAATATGATTATTGTACGAATTACAGTGTAGTAGAATCAATCAATATCAAAGATATATTTGACTTTTAAATAAAAATAATTACTTACATAGGTTACATTGTTTTACATGATTAATGGTTGAATAAATAAATAGTAAATTTAGTATTTTCTTCACAAATCTTTAGGCAAAATATTTAACTTGTCTAGTAAAAATTTTCTTTACATAATTTCAATGGTATTTTCTGTTGTATTGTTTCAGTGATGAAATTTTTTTATGAGTTAAGTTTAGTTGAATCATTTAATTTTACTCAGTAACCAAGCAACTAGACAATTCTGAGTAAAATGGTTAGTAGGTAATTCTTAATGCGAGTGGTATGTGTATTTCACAAGATTGACCCATTAATGGCTTCAACATAAAAAATGGATTTGTGTAACAATAAATTATTACAGATAGATGGCTTTACTTAGAAAGTTATATTTCAACAAAATGTATGTCCAATTAAATCTATCCAATTAAATATTTTTTCTTTTAATTAGGGCCAAATTAATTATTGTGTTCGTTATAAGTAAGCAGGTGAGAGATGAAGCAATCTAAAACAAAATGTTCAATCAACTATAAAAATTAGAAATCAGAACAAACGATAAAAATAAGTATGGTAATTGAAGTATTATTTAGTTTAGAATATTTTGAAAATGTAGCTTAACCAATTTTAATATACCAATTTTAATATACGATATAATATGCTCGTAAACTAAGCAAACAATTGATCAAAGTCTTTAACACTATTTACAACGTTTTTTTACTATTGTCATAATTTATGATAATATTTTATATCATAAAACGTCACATACATGTACTATAGAAGAATGACTTTACAGATAATAAAGGTATTTGCCAATAAAAGTGTGCCAAGAAGGTACAGTGAGCTGAACTTTTAAGGTACGGCTACACATAGCAGGAAAGGATACGGAAAGGAAACGGAAAGGACACGGACAAAATTCTGATGGGGTGGCTACACATATCGGGACACGGACAGGACATTTCTGAGTCGGAAGGCTGCGCGCGCAGCCGTCAGACGTCGGAAGGTTGCGCGCGCAGCCGTCCGACACGGCTCATTCCGCCGGCCGCCACACTCACTACACTGAGCTACCGTTATCATTTTCTGATAGTGTCGGAAGGGGTGGCTACACATACCAGGACGGGACACGGACAGGACAAGACAGTGGCGGATGAATGCTCGTTTGGCGATCCATCCGACACGACAAATGTCCTGTCCGTGTCCTTTCCGTGTCCTTTCCTGCTATGTGTAGCCGCACCTTTATCAGTAGATGGCCTTGAGCAAAAGTGTCTTATCTCAGGACTGCAACACCTCCTCACTGCTTACCGCAACTTTCTGTGTTATTATCAAACCTGCTTCTTTGACGTTATATTGAAAACAACTGCAGTATGTAAAAACCAATCATGAAAATTACATGTTTTTTATGTATATTTTTCTGAGTTTTTATAATAGTTTTTATTTTTTTATTATAAAAACTAACTATACAATTAGTGTTTTTTATTATTTAGGAATAGAACATTTACGACAAAATATGATTTAAAGAAATTTCTGTGATACAATCATAAATTGAATGGAACTATGTAATATTTTAAAATTGTGATTGCACAAAGGTTAAAATTTCGTATGTTCTTTTTTTGGCTGCGTTGAACATTAAAAAAATATAAAAAATGGGAGATCCATAATTAGTATTGTTATTTAATTAATGAAATGTAATTTTCTTAAGGGTTTGTATTTTTAAAATATAAATATCATGTTTCAATAATGAGCAAAATGACTGGATAGTAATTTATAGATAATTTTCATTTTTATTCAATTGGTTCTACATAAAATGATTTGAGGATTTAACAACATTTATATTTTCCATTATGGCAATTTATGTATCTCTCATAAAACAAATCCAATTAATTTGAAACATTGTTTTGGCATGTAGTGTATACCTGCCATTAGTTATAATTTGGTCACACAAGAGACACACTTAATTTTTAAAGTTGAAAAATGTTGAAAAGATAAAAATGAGCTAAGCTAAGTAATGAAAATGTCAGTGGCTTTGAATATGGAAGCATTTCTCGGATTAAAGAATAAATGAACCTGACAAGAAGGGAGCTGGACAAGATGTCAATAGATTTGCTTAGGAATCATGCAACGGTGGGCAGATTGAAATGTTCTTAATACCATTAAAAACGGTTATGGCAAAGATTCAGTTAAGTTAATCAAACACCTTAAACCAATTATTATTGAAGTCATTTTTGCAAAAATTTTCCATTAATGAGAATGATAAATCAGTTCAATTGTTTGTCAAATCAGAGATGGAAAATGTCTGCAATAAGGAACAGAACAGCCAAATGGCACAAACTCACTATCTATAGTAATGAACTTTAAACAACTTCCGTTAATTCCGTTATTATTTGAGATAAATACAATCAAAACAAATACACACTAACAACTAATTACCACTTTAATTTGCTAGTAAATTAAGACAGAGTGTGATAAACCTGACAATTTTTAAATCATTATAACTCCAGTAATTGTAAACATTTTTTTTACTTACTCTTGTACTTGTTGCTGGATATTGAGCAATTTAGTGTTGAAACTTCCTGTTTAAAACGCTCTTTTAATGTAGTTTGTCAACCAGTATTTCCTCCATGGTTTAACATAACCTCAATAGAATTAAACATTTGCTTTCGCTTGTGTAAGGAATGTGTTTACTCGTTACAGTTGTTATACTTGAAAATTGAAATGTAAAAATATAACACTTTAAGGGGTTGAAAAGCCTCTATATTTGGATGGATACCTATTTACATTAGAAACAACATCACGCCGAGCTTTATACAATGACACCAAAATCATAAAAATCGGATGAAAACTGTGGGAGGAGTTTCTTGTACAAAAAACCGTGTCGCGCATTTATATATGTAGATTTTACATTTTACAATTCACAAAACACTTGCAAAGTTACGGTATATTTTGAAAATAACATCAATTAGGTGGTGACAATTCCTCAGTGTACATGTCTCGAGTCTTGCAGCAAAACTGTCAAACACTTTACCCAGGGCCGGATTTACGTTTTCTTCGCCCATGGGCATATAATAATCTGCCGCCCCTTTACCCTCCCCCCCCCCAACGGCTCCCTTTGTACCCTCCATATTGCGGAGACATTGCTTTTTTTTAAAGAAGGAATCTAACTTTAAAGTTTGGACAAGCACTTCATTTTCCTTCTTCTTCTTCTTCACTTCAGTTAATTTCCAGTATTCCGCGCCACTAAGTCTTTTTCGCCCATCCAATTAGGCCTATGTTTTAAAAAATATAACGAAAATTATTGTGTATATCAAATTCAAATGAAATCTCACATGAAACACAGCATTAAAGAGTTGTGAGCAAATCAACAACACACAGTCGCACACGCACTACTGTATAACAAGCAAGCCGCAAGCGTACTCGTACAGTCTGTCAGTTCTAATGCGACATTAACAACGCCACACAACACTGACGAATGACGTTTGTACATTGACGGGACGGCCCAAGCGGAAGCGAAATGGCGACTTGGCGGGATGGGCTGATGACCGGTGGGGCATACGGGAGACATTCGTAGCAAACTATGACGTCATTGAATTAGTTCCTTGGTTATCGCTACGAACAGTCTAGCGCTCAATACGCTTGATTTCAGAGTTGTCGTCTGCAACAACTGAATAATATTGTTTACACTAGGCCTAACCTCTATAGGATTAGATGATGATGAATGGAAATGGATAAATTCTATCATGGTCCTCTTTTTAAGGAGAATTTGAAAACTCTTTTACAAAATAAAAATGTTTATTTTTGTTATAGGTATTTTTGTTTGGTTTTTATCAGGCCTAGCTTACATAAACTTGGGCCTGCTTTAGTTTTAATAGAAAAGATTCAAAGTGTTCAACGTTTTAGGCCTAGCTAGGCTATATTTTTGGTTAGTATGAAACGTAATTTTATGCAACTAAGTTTAACTGTCTTAAAAGTCAGCCTATTCCTTAATTCCCCATAAACGAATCCTAGTCGGATTCGGTAAGATGTATTTACAGTAATTACTGGTAGTAAAGTTTAAATTTGATAACGTTTATTTGGAACCAAAACTTAGGTGCAAGGTTTGGATTGCAGAATCCTACACCAATCTATCACACGCCCTTAACTTAACACTACATTTAAGAGTGCCAATCCAAAAATTGTTAAGGATTATGCACCTATTTTTAATCTTCTTCTTTGTATAAGGATACTGTATATATTTCTAATCTTACACATGAATACCGGTATATTTATTAGTAAATAAAATGCTTTTAAGATTTTTAGTCTTAGGTTTTACTTATTTATTCATCTTTATCAAGATCTTACTACACTAACAACGATTTCTCAATACTCAAAAACAAAGAAAGAAAGAGGGCAAGCGAGACTAGCCGAGTAGCGGCAAAATATAGAAACTTTAATGTTATGACGTCAGCATCATAGCCGTCAAACAGTGAAGCGACGTTATTAAGCTGCTCCGAATGTCTCCCGTATGCCCCACTGGGCTGATGACGGCGAGGAATACGAATACGGCTTCCCCCTCGGACTAAGTATAACTAAGTTATACTAATTTATACTTAGTTATACTTACTAGTCGAACTAAAACTAAGTTATACTTAGTCCGAGCTCCCCCCTCCCTCACGGCGCCCCACCACTAGCACATAGTCTGCCGCGCGCAAAGACGCTCGTCCACGCATCAGCGGCTTCCGCTCAGGCAGACTGCAGTCTGCCCTTCACCGCCTCACCACGATGCTTCGCCGCCTCAGGCTATGTGGCCTGCGACCACGACGATGACAACGCGCCGTGCATACAGATATAAATTTTAATTTCTCCAAAATTTTGCCGCCCTTGAAATTTGCCGCCCTGGGCATGTGCCCATGTTGCCCATGCGGTAAATCCGGCCCTGACTTTACCTAGCATAACATTTGTAATTGACCCAATCAATTGTCTGATGTTTTCTTTCAAGTCTCCCAATGTAAGGGGTTTGTTTTCATACACTTTAGATTTGAGGTAGCCCCAAAGAAAAAGATCACAAACACTGAGGTCGGGGTGAGCGGGCGGGCCAAGAAATGTCGCCGTAGCAAGAGATGACGTGATTCCGAAACTTCCCACTCAAATAATTCACATCATTTGTTGTGTAAGCCACTGCTCCATCTTGCTGGAATACAATATTGTTTAAGCCCTTACGCTTTTGTTTCAGTTCAGGAATGTCAAAAGTGTCTTACATTCTCAGGTATTGTTCTCAGTTGATCGTAACTGTTTGCCCTCCTTCCTCAAAAAAGTATGGCCCGATAACACATTTTTTTATACGCGCACCACACTGCAACTTTAGAACTATGCAGCGGCATTCGTGTAGCACTTGGGGTTTAGATTCGTCCACATCTTCTAACATTGAAATGTATGCAAAACTGCAACAATAGAATGCAAATGCAATTGAGTTGCAACAATAGAATCGCCTCTTTTAAAATATGCCTCAAGGCACAATACTTGCTGGTTCACTGTTCCACTTCAACTAAAACTGAGGAAGCAGAAACTGCCAACAATGAACTTCTAAACGCTGCACTTCACCCAACCCCAAGACAACAGTGCCGCCAAATGTGCAAAAATGAAAATCTATCTGATGGACCCTGTACTAATGCAACATTTGTTTTGGTAACAATTCCGAAATGATTATGACCTCTTACCACTAATGTAAAGAATAAATCAACTTAAGTGTGTTTGAGGCTATCATCAATCCTAATCGTCTAGAGGCAAAACTGTCTAATTATTTGTACTAGAGGATGCTTACTGGTCGAAATTCAAAAAAATATCAGTTTATCTCGACTGAATGCACTAATTTGTCAAAAAATTTATAACTGAAACATTTATTCTTCCTGATTTTCTAGCACTTGCAACAACTGCTGCCTAATAATTCAATCGGTTACATTTCTTCCATAAGATTAGCGTTGAAACCTAAAAAGGCGATTTTTATTAAAAAGGTTTTAAGGCGTAGTTCTAGGGGCTGACGTGAATTATAATGGGTTTTTGCTCATGTACAGGCACACTACCTTTCTAACAGTATGTTCCGATTTCTCCTATGATGCATACAAGGTGAGAAAAGAGGAAGAAAAGATTCATGCTTGCGTATTAACATATAGACCATTTGATAAGTAGACTGTCTGTCTATGCTAAAATATGTAAAAAATGATAATAAGTAATGTACTTGTTAATCTATGAGACTTATGGGTTATATGGGCAAAGCCATTGTTTCACATAATTGTATCATTTTTCCTGCCTTTCCCTTCCGAAGTTATGTTTGTTAAAGGAATATAATACAATGTTTATCGATATGTTAGATATTTATAAAATAATTCATAGCAACAAGGCACATAATGAACCAAAATTGAAATAATTTAAGATAAATGAGATTATTTAAAAACCACGTTGTCTAGCCCCGGGGCCGTAATCTAACTAAATAAGGATTTATCTTTCGGCAAAACAGCTCTAAATGGTGTAACTTTGTGCAAAACTTTATGTTACCAAGCATCCTAAGCACCATAAGCAGCTGTTTTGGTGAAAGGTAAATCCTTCTTTAGAATGAGATTAGTAAATTAAATATACAAATCAAGTATCTTGAGTGGAGGCAGATTGTTTGTTTGTTTCAAATAGGAGCTATTTCCTAATATTGTGTAATTTTTTTTAATAGTCTAGATCAATATTGATCCAATTTCTTTAGTTTAAGTAAGCTACAACCTAAGAAGTATGATCCCATGCATTTTCATCTTTTCTCTGGGAAAATCTGATAACATAAGTCAGAAGGTAGTTGATAAATTTTTAACTAGACAAGCCCATCAATTTCAATAAGACCTATTATCACCAGCAAACTCAGCTACGTAATACCAGATACTGAATTGAAATCTACTTGAATATGAAATGGGTAACTATTTTACTCATTACTGCATCTGGCAATATTATTTAAAATACCATACGGTTTATTTAATGGAAATATAATTCCTCAAGATGTTATTTATACTGCTGTATTTTATCAGTTGATGATATCCTTTGAGCTTTCTTTAGCAATTGAAACTCTGATAAATAACCATTCCCGATATAAAGATCATCTTCCTGACCAAACAAGTAGTCATCTTGAACTCCTGTTTAAGGGGTAATATGTGAGATTCCTGACGGTCACACAAATTATATGAGTTTCGACCTTTTCCCAAAATGCTTTACATGAACGTAATACAATCTTTTACGTTTATACGTTTTACATAAAAATGCCTTTAGGATTGACATAAAAAGCGATTGTACAACATTATCAAATAAATATTAGAATAGTAAATTTGCTTATCTAAACAAAAATCATGCATGTCGATACTCAATCATTCCTTATAGATATTACAAAATTGTTTAAATTACTTACATTACAGGGGGGTTTTCTAAATAAACAGCACTCTCCCTTACCTGTAAAAAAATACATTTTTAAATGTGGGGCAAATAAACTTTAAAATTAACAATAGATATGTTTAAACTATTGTAAGCGTGGTTCGATTTCATGTTAGAGCAGCAAATTAAGACTGAGTACCGAAACATATTTTTAACATCATTATCATTTATTTGTGGATATATTTTTTTCATAGTTGAGACACAAACAGTAAAAAATTTTCTAAAAATAAATCTGCCAAAACTATATTTGTTAATGAAAACTGCATTTTGTTGTTTTAAACAGAGGGTAAAAGAAGTACGATCCTCACACAAACCGTCCCCACTTTTATGGGTAAATTTATTATAGGCTGGTTGCATGACAGACTTAACAACAGAGCAATTGGTTGTAGTACTTAACAGTTGATTTATATAGTACTAAATGTACTTTGATGTCTGGTTTATTACACAAGAATAAACAATATATAGAATTGTTTGTTGAAATTGTTCCCGGGTTGTGTGTGTGTAGTTTTCAAATCCTATACCAATAATAAAGACCTTTACTGGAGATTAAAACTATTTCAAAACACATAGGAAAAATTATGAACAGTTTCAAAACAATCCTTAGACTAATATCAATTCCAAAAATGTATAAAATTCATTTTTTCACGATCAGTTTAGCATCATAGTGTCAATGGGTGCTCCTTGTCTTATTAAAAAAATACTTTATATTTTGAATTTAGGATTCTTCAAGCTTTCTAATATATTATGTTCTTTTCTCAAAGTCTACAAGTATAGGGTTTAAAGGTTTTGTAATATTTCTTCTTTTATTATTCATATTTATATATCTATATATTAATAGGCAAGCATGTTTCATTTCCTCCTTTTTTCCCAGCTTGTGTGCATAGTTGGAGAAATCCGCCGTGCATACCGTTAGAAAGGTATTGTGCTGTAGATGAGCAGAATCACATTTTAATTCACATCAGCCCACGGGGCTACGGGGTACAGGCTTTCAAAGTTTCAATGTTAATCTTATGGGAGAAGGGTAATTGATTGAATTATAAGACAGCTGTTGTAATAACAAATGTTAGCAAATAAGGAAGAACAGATGTTTCATTTATAAAACATTTTAAAATTAGTTGGCTCAAGATCAACTGAATTTTTAGTCTAATTTCGACCAGTGGGTGATCTCTAGTATTTTATAAATGTACAAACAAAACAACAAAATGAATGTTTTCATTCTGCACAAAATCAGCCTTTTAGCGAATTTCCCATAGGGAATAATTAGCGAATTTCCCATAGGGAATAAGCTATTACCGTAGGTCTCATGGAAAGACCTAAGCCCATGACCATGTTACTTTTTCGTTTTGAGGTGCCCAGAGACCAAAAATAATAGTCATTAAAAATTTTATATATATATATATGTATATATATATATATATATGTATATATATATATATGTATGTGTCCCTAGACACGATAACTCTCGTAAAAATGGTCCGATCGACACCAAATTTGGTAGAGATGTGTAATCCTACGTTTATTTGGATGAGTTCGAAAACCAGACATATCGACCTACCGGAAGGGGTAGTTTTGGGGGGTTTTGTACCCCAAAAATGGGTTTTTTGCATTTTTCATATGTAAATTTAAAAAATTTTTAATTTTTATTTTGACCATTGGATTTAGCTCAAAAAAACACACAATTTAGTATTTTGAAGCTTTGCTCTATCTCCATTGGTTACCGAGATATTACAAAGTCTAAAGACAGTACATTGTCTTTTGGGGCTCCAATGTTAATCTTATGGAGAATAAGGATGTGTTAATATTTCACTTATTAACCAATATTTTTGGATGAAACTTAGTATTTAGCTTCATTTGGTTGAAATTCATCCATTTAAGGTAAAAATCTTGGTTTTTTTTACTTATCATGGCAGCAAACCTGCATACTCTTTTCCCATGTTAATCATATGGAGAATAGGCAAACTCTTTTATTTATGGACAGATATTGATGAAACTTACTATATGGCTTTATATGGTTGAAATAAATTTTTTCTATGCTAAAAACCTACTTTTAGTGTCCCCCATGGCAGCATACCTGCATACTCTTTCCCTATATCTTAAGGAGAATAGACATTTATTTCCCTATTTATTTTGCACGTGATGAAATTTTGTTTACAAGTTTAGCTGGTCAAAATTAATATTACTAATTTGGAAATTCGCTGAGTACGCAGGTCTGCTGCGACGGGGGGTATTTTTGTTCTTTCAAGAGTATCAAAAACACTTCTTTTTTGTCCTAAGACTGTAGTTAATATTTTTTAAGATTAAAATTATATTTCCGCATTATGATAAAAACGCTTTTTATTTTAATGATCCACCTTAATAATTAAATGCCAAGCTCTCTTTCTCCACCGACTTTATTTCACTGCAAAGTACAATATTTCTTGTAAACTAATCTAAATTTGTGAAACTTTGGCACTTATTGCTTGTGAATGATGAATGATGAAAAGCATTGAGTGACATTTATGAAATTAAAACTATCAACCCAATTACAGGAATAACAATAGTATTGGAGTCAGGGACCTCGCACTGTGAGGTATCAGGTGTTCTATGCCGTCGCAGTGCACAAAAGTCTGAGTGGAAGTGTATTAATGGGCGGCATTGTCGGTATGCTAATTGATCAGCTGATTGAAACTGTCGTCACGGCCCACGGCCGCGGCCCGCGCCTCACATCTCGCCTCTTGGTCGCCCCGTGGAGCCAACGACCTAACGTGAGAGGCTCAACAATTTAGTTGTAAGTACCATGTTAACCGAGCCTTCTCGTTGGTTTTAATTAACTTTTGTTATAGTGTCATGGTAATAAAGCTATTAAATTTCCACCAACAACCAACTATACCTCTTCACAGTTAACAGATGTTTCAAAAAGACTGCTTAACATTAATGTTCTTTTATTTTTGTATACCTTTCGTTGTTATTCCGTTACCAAAATAGCAACCCATAAGACCAATGTTAAAAGTTACGATTTTTAAACTTAAATTTGAACCAAATTTGATTTTTCCTGGGATTGAGGCTGTTTCTAAACTTATTTTTGTGCCAAAACACTCTTAAATGCAAAGTTTAAACAAAATCTAACCGCTAGATTTCGAGATTGTGGAACACACATCCCTTCAGACATTGCTCGTATTGTAGAATAGGACACATTGCGAGGTTTATTCAGATTATATTTTAAATGTTTTCATTAGCCACAAAAGAGAAAGTTTTGTTAAATGAGAGATAAATAACTAACTGAGGGTTGCCGAGTAAATTGTGTACATGAAACTAATAGCGGTTACTGTTGATTATAATTATTATTTTAGTCCTGATTATTTTTAATAATGTACAACTGCTCACAAAGGATTGGCGATGAGTGTAAACAAGTTTATTTGTGCTGCATCAAGGTAAGAGGGATACTAGGATTTCAATTTAAAAAAAAAAGGTAAGAAGCATCATTTTACACAGTGCTGTTGTATACATACAACTGAAAAAATACCTGGCTAACTACAGTGTAAATTGCACCAAGTTTGAGGAGGTAAAGAAACCCAATGTACTATAAAGTACAATGATCACATGATCCAGGGAGAATTTCTTATTTACCAAAATATGGTGTAGGCCCTACTTTAAAAATCAATATAAGTGATATGTAAAACTCTATTTTAAATTATTACTGTCAACAACAAAAAATATTCTAAAGGTATTTCAAATCTACATTTGTTAAGAATTAACTGTTTACAATTTAACCGCTTAACAAGAAGCCAGCAGTAAATGCAAATACTGAACTCAAGCTTTCACTAGCTCAACTTTTACTCAATATCACAAAAATCAAATTGGTTCAAAAAGTTAGCAAAAACCAAAACTTTAATCATTCCAGTTGAAAGAATTAGTAGCCCAATATTCTTTTAAACAAAGCAAAACCAGTATATACAATATTGCAGTAGAGTTCCTATACTACAAAACTGCAATAGCGAATGAATGATTCCATAAAAAGAAGATAAAACAAGTCCAAAGGAGGAAGACCCTAGCACGGGCTGTCACCGGTTGTTTTGACAAGGAATTTATTACGAGGTGGTCGCGACATGACGGGTTATACGGCCGAACATTACACCGGCAGTATCTGACAGCTGGTAATTCACCGACCATTCCTGCGGCGGAATCTCTTGTTCTTGACTCGGCAATCTGGGTTAAGAGAAAGTGAGGGGGTTCAAAACAAAAGGTTATTACAATTAGGAATTAATGAACTTTAAGAATGACCTATTTTTTAACGTGGAGCAGTTTGTCTTCAGCAATAACTTTTGGTGATATGGTGAATAAATATGGTTACAGGATTACTTTATGGTAGTAGTGCTAACTTGTCTTTGTTGTTTACAAAAACAAAAATAAAATTTACTATTGATTACTTTGGGCTTGGTTATAGCATGTTGTGGGTTTGATTCTCATGGTGCATTTGGAAAAGTTAACGCAATAAGTCGCCTCAGTTATTAAAGTGTTATATAACTAAAAGTATAGTAATATTGATTTTAAAAATCTTAACTAAGCAATGAACATTATTACAATACCTTTGCAGATGTAAATTATTTTATTACAGTTTTTATTTAAATTTTTAGTGAAATAATACTTTTAGTAAATATTCTTAAATCTAAAAAAATAGTTTTTTGAGTGACTTCTGTCAAATGAGTTTTTGTCTTTTGGTAATGATATATGCGAAGCTAAAAACCCCACCAGTCAGTGGTCTGAATTTACAAAAATCTAATATGTAATGTGTCCAATTTTTTTTAGTTTGATTATTAACTTCATACTTTTTCTTAGTATCATGATATTTCTCCCTGGATATTTCAGCTTTTGCAATAAAATCATTGTTGGTGAAAGTTAATAATTGTTTAATAATAAATACCAAACAAAAATCTTTTTGTTTATCATGAACAAATCAGAGAGAAAATCCATCATCTTATTTTAGTTGTACTGTACTTACTTATTTCAAGTCTAAGTAGAAAAATAAGTGGGGTAGTTTCTAAGATGTGTAGCTTTTTATACCCCGTTCAAAATAAATGTGCGGTTGAAACACAGATTTCAATTTCCCCATTTTTCCCGTTCCTCCCGCTACCAAGAATCCAACCAATCAGAATCACTGCAAATTACCACAGCTGTTTAATATCTCATGTCACATTATGTTTGGTTGTGTTTTGTGTTTTCGTAAACAAATATTCAAATTTTGACATAAGAGATGTAACAAGAAGCGCTTCCAATGGCAAGTAGGGAAAGTAACACGATCATCAGCGCTATTTTCTACTCTAAATTTTAAGGGCCAAATTAAAATAACATCTGAATGTGAAGAAAATTAGGGAATTCAGGAAAATATTGAGGGAATTTTCCTTGTGGTGGGAAATGAAATTCTGTCTTTCGACCGCACATTTATTTTGAACGGGGTATAACAGTGGTTTCATGTGTTATTACATAAATTAAAAGACACATTTTTAATTCTAAGAAAATAAATTTAATTTTGTACTTTTAAAGCAAGCCAAGGGTATTTTCAGATTCATTTTCTACGAAGATCAATTCAATTCAACACACATGACCTCATTATTAACGTGCACAAGATAGCCCAATACAGGAAGCAGTGAGGCAGGCATGCCGCGGCGAGGGGAGTGGCCAGTCTCACAATGTTGTCAATGACATTGGAAGGAGTGTCAGTGTGGGATGCCTGTATCACTCATTACGGATTACACGGTAGCTATAAATACATGCCAGGTAATGCATCGTGCCTGTGTCAACCGTTTCCCTGTCTTACACGGCGTTTTAGATAACGCCTGATTAAGTTGGAATGTTTAATGCCTTTGTTTTTAATTTGATCGCTTGAATAAATTAGTGACTCAGACGTGAATCACTTGTGACTACTTCTTTAACTGTTTTAAATTATTCCTAGTTCAGTGCTTTGTGAGTGTAGATAAATCAGAGAGGTATCATTACATTATTCCACGATGTTTAGAAAAAAGTTTAAAAACTGGAAAAAAACATTTTAATGTGCAATTGAAGAAATAACATAAGTTATAAGTAACAATTAAAAATTCAATTTTGATAACACAAAAATCACAATAAATGTAACAGGCTATTTATTTTATTTCCATTTTAATTGTTTATACATCATTACATGTTGTGCAGTAAAGTTTGTTACTAATAAATAATTTTCTAAGTTTACCTTTAATCACATTTTTAAACAGTTTTCACAACTTCCAGATATTAAAATATATAAATATGTAATTATTTCAATAATACCTAGGAGTTACTGAGTTTATTTACTAAATGTGCAAGGTGCAAGAATATTTCACAAAATTTAATTGACTCAAAGAAACAAACTTTTTAAATTAATGATATTCCATTCAATAACATACACTCAACGGAACACCACGTCAAATATCATTCATTAAATTATCTGTTTCTTTCCTACTTCCTTTCGCAAGTCCTACTTTCTTTTTGCGCAAAATGTTTTTTACAAAAAACTATATTTAAAATCAATAACATATCATTACAGGTAATTTAGAAAAGTGAGTTGGATTTATCAGAATCACAGCCATCACCTGAAATGTAAATAAGGCCTCATTACTCCTTATTATCAACAATTTACAGATATGCCTAAAGTAAAATAACTATCGGTGTAGTAACCACTTATTAAAATAATAGATGCAGCACTGCAACTCTGCAATGCACGGAATTGAGTGGGTTGATCTAGATTTGTAATATCAGAGACGACAATTAGTTAAGGAGTGTGTAGGAAAGTAAATTGCACGCTATTGCAGTCGGTATAGCAGATTAGTAACTGGATATCGAATTATAACCCATTAACTCCTACAAGGCAACCTTGTAGACCTTTAAGTATTGTTTATGTTAATGTCGAAACTTATATCAAAAATTTATGTGTGAGTACGCTGGTAAATCAGGCACATGAAGGGGTTTTGAATGAGGCGTACTTCAGTTTATAAGACATAAGTCAATTTTCCTATACTTTACTACGTTCAGAATCTAGTTTAATACTGCTTAAGTTTAAAATTTGGAATAAATATTTGGGGCCAATAGGCTTTGAATCAAGTTAATTTTTCTTGAAGAAGTGAGATTGAAATTCTGATAGGCATTTATAGTCAGTTTTAAAAATTATTTTATATTATTTGAAAGTTGAGGTGGAGTAACAGCATTCTGCTATTTCAAAAAATGTAACACAAACACAAAAACGAAAAGATGAATACAATTTCAATGTAGGTATTTTTGAATGAGTCACTTATATAGCACAATATTTAAAAAAATTCTCTTTTGATAGAAATCCTTGATCATCTATGGTAAACTGCCAAAGGAGGGAGATTTAAGAGGAAGGTAGTGAACGTATTTACATTGAAAAATCATGAAATTCAAGAAAAATGTTGCAAGGTCGCGTGTTACGGTAAATTGGTTTGTTTTTAATATATTTCAACCAGCTGTTGCCCGTCACGGCTTCGCCCGTGATTGAATTTTTTTTATGGATAATCAAATCTTTTTAAAGAGCAACTAAATCTTCTTCTTTAAGAATGACATTGAAACAATGAAGTAGTGTAAGTGGAGCTCTGAAGGAATTTTGCAAAACCTTTTCTTAATGAGAACCTATGAGCGAATAAAAACGACCATGTCAAATTTCAACTCCATAGGCCCTGGATGAATTTTGAAGTCATGTAGGGTGGAGCCAAAAAGAACTTTACAAACTATATTTACAAAACCATTTCTTAATGAGCACCTATTAGCACAACTGAACATCCACGTTAAATTTACACCCCTTAGTATCCATGGTAATTTTAAGGTTCTGTGGGGCGGAGCCGAAAAAGAAATTTGCAAAATTATTTCTTAGGAGGCACCAACTAGCAAAGAAGAAAGTCCACGTCAAATTTCAACCCTGTGTACCTTAAGAGTAATTTCCAAGACCTGTGGGGCAGAGCCCGAAAGAATTAAAAAAACTATATATGCAAAACCGTTTTTTAGTGAGTACCTTTGAACAAAGAGGAACGTGCATGTCGAATTTCAACCCCGGAGGACCAAAAGTAATTTTGAAGTCCAGTTGGGTGGAGCCTAAAGCAGATGTACAAAACACTTTTTTTATTGAGTACCTATGAGCAAAGAGATGACCAAACTTCTTTTTTAGGTTTCTTAATTCGCATTTAAATTTGGCAATACAGAAAACATTATACTGAAAATTTGAAGGACTGTGAGGCGGAACCCTGAAGGAATTTTGCGAAATCGTTTCTTACTGAGCACCTAAGAGGCAAGACGAACTTGTGTTCAAAGTTTCAGGTATATCCGTTTGGTAATTCCTGAGATTTCGTGATGAGTCGGTCAGTCAGTGGTATTTTGCTTTGATATATGTAGATTATCAAACATAAACAGGTATTTAATTTTGAAACCAATCACATGACTTGTTAAAAAGATATAAAAGTTAAGTTAGGAAAACAACAGTCACAAAAACTACAAGTGTGAAGCATCAAATTTAGTGACACCATACAGTGAAGTAAAACCACAAAATACTTTATCCAGCAGCAAACTTTCCAACATTAACTTACTTTTCACATTTCAAAAAGAGTAAGAAACATAATCTAGAATAATATTGGGTTAAAAAATCAGAATTGTATATTATAAACGTGGAAGAATAGAAGTGTAAGTTCAGCCTTACTTTTTATTCGATGCTCTCACTAAACCTCAATAGATAAAAAACTTTAATACAACCTCTTGTTATATGATGTTTAAAAGTAGCTTTTGAAGGGAAAATATCCTTTGACTGTTCTTAGTTTTCTGAGGTAATAAAACCACTGTTTTGAAAGAAGAGTGGAATAAGTTACCTCTGGAAAGTTTAATTATTATCCTCTTTTGACTCGACCTACAATTTATAACAGGACAAAGACAGTCCACAGGCAACCAGAGCATTCGTAAGAGTTGAGCAGGCCATGGTCTCCGGAACATTAGCATATGGGTAATTAAGAGAGTAGCTGTGTCCTGCCCAGGTGCATTGTGGGTATGTTAAACAGCTGATGGAATCAGACACGCCCAGAACCAATCAGCTGACTAACAACCATTAGTCAATGACAGCAACTCTGATAACACCACTATGGTGAAGAATTCTGTAATTGGAGCACTATAGATCTGCAATCTCCGAGGATCACATGTTGCTCCTGCAACGACCAAATTAGGTGTCTTGCTTGCCTAACGTTTGGCGTATTGGACTCCAAAAGGTAGATACTTCACTTTAGATATGGTTTGGTTAAAATGTAATAACAAACTACGGTATACTTTTTTCTTGTCGGTTTGCTATTGGCTGAAATTTCTTGTACAATAAACTTCCTCTAATGCATCAAAAATTTACGAAAGTAAACTTTCGTAATCCGGGACTTGACATGCTGAATTACGAAATATGCCGGATTACAGGATAAATATCAGGAAAAATGTAAAATAAACAAAAACAGGCTATAAAACATGTAATTTATTATTAAAACTGCTTTAAAAGAATAAAAACTATAGTATAACGTACTCTACTATAATGAAAAATACAGTACATGATTATGAAACTCAAAAGAGTACAGTAGACGCCCGATTATTGAGGTACAGTAATTGAAACCGAGGCCACGGGGAAAACGTGGATACAGTAATTTGGAGGTTATGTATAAAAGTGTAACTTATCGAATAATTTAGTTTAGAGGGTATTTTGTTGACTTTTGTTGTTATTTAATAAAGTTTTTGAAATGTTCAAACAGCGTCACAATAAAGAGATGCACACTAGCAGACTGAACACGAATACAGTGATGCCAGGCCTATTCCGAAATTGCACGATGTCACCCGATGTCGGACGAAGTCGACTCTTCTCCCCAGCATGCATGCCAATACGGAATACGCCACAGTCTAATATGTTATTGGCAGACAGTTACAACACTCGTATCAAAGCTCCATGTGTTGTCCGCGGGGCAATTAGCGCTTTAAGCGGATGGAACCAGCTTGACTGGAGTCCCCGGCCATTCTCGCTGTTGGCGGGAACTTTAAATGTAACTCCAGTGAGCGGCAACCAATTCTGAAATACATTTTGGCCATTATCATTCGATTGGGGTTAAAGTTGACAATTTTGATTGTTATCAGCATTGTAGTCAATGGCATTATTTTCAGCTGTGTCCGTGTTGCGCTGATGGCTACGATCACCTGTGTTTGTGTTGTTAACTCGTACGCCAACCACTACAAGGGCAAGTAAATCCACACTAGCTCTCCAAGCCATTGTTCCTTGCGTAACTATAGTCCTCGGATGGTTCAGGCAGACACCCTAAGTGACGGAGTGTAATCGGTAATGACTATCTCCCAATAACCTAAATTAGACTGTGGAATACGCTTTGTACGACACAGCGTTGCTTCGCGGTGACTTTCGATCCCAAACAAACTTGATCGCTCAATTGTTATTTTGTTTCTGTCAATAAAATTGTTCTTAAAATTGTGCTGGATTATCAAACGTGCCGGATCATAGGATGCCAGTTTAACGGAAGTATACTGTAGTTTTATTTCACTTTTTGGTATCATTAAATAATCACATATACAATATTGACATAATTTTATTTAACTTCAAAGCTTTTTACAATTGAAAAATTTATGACGTGTAATTTATGGGCACATAATGTTTTCCCCACTAATTAAAGATAAAATTTAATTGCCTCTAGTTCCTCATAACAGTTAGGTTAAAAAAAAAGTGGCAAAGAATAAAAAAGTCTTAAATTTTATTGCCTAATTCGAATCTGTTATAAGAAACGGGGTGTCCATAAAAAATTTCAAAGTTGATCGCCATATTGGATAACAGCGGACAAATTTTAAAATTCTGATTCATATTTTTAATGGTCTCTAAAAAGGAGGGATAACATCCCCCATTTAAAATTCTCTGTAATTCTAGTTTCCGAGATACCAATGGTGGTACCCATTGAGTTGATCACCCTGTATATTTTTTGTTACTTTATAGAAAAATCACAAAATTTTGATTTGACAGTTACTTTATGATTTTATTGTCGCATAGATATCTAATTTGTATATTTTTTATAACTATACAAGTTGTTTTTAACTATTTCTGGAGGAAATAAATGGAAAATGAATAAACCTTTGGGCTCGAAAATCCGCTGTTTATTCAGGTCTACTGCGATGGTGTTCTCTTTTTAAGGCACGTTCGAAGAAATTATGAAAATTTATGAGCTACTGACCAGTTACAATAAAATTTATACATTAAATTACTCATACACTGAACACGATACTTTTTTAAGAATTTTTTTATCACAGAGAAAACTTTTAGCGATGAACAGGAGCTGTAAATGCGATGAATATTCAATCACTGATTCATTATTCCCTCACAAGGGGGTGCTAGTAGCTGTCATGGCGGATTATACCCAAGAAAGCCCGTGGAGAAAAATCAAATTAACCTATCTCTCCGGGGATTAGTGCGGGGCTAATACAATCCCAATTAGTCCTCAAATGAGACCTCCTGATTGGTTTAATCTAGGATTAATTCTAATGTAATGATGAAAGAAATGCTTTGCTATTATTGAGGGGGCGGTGACTGTAAGCGCTTTTAATTTAATCTTTAATTAAGGTTTTGTATGACTGTGCAGTAAGATTAGGATGTAATTAATTCTATAACTTCTTTATACTTCTTAGCATTTTTATTAGAGACCTCATTTCCAATTCAAATGTGGTATAGATTTTTAAATTAAATTAAACTATGTATTTTCCAAAATGTCATTTTTACTGTGAGATTTGAGAAGAAACAATTATTGAGGATGCTGATTTAATTAGAACCCATTTATGAGATTCTCCTGAGCACTGTATGAATTTAATAATCAAAAAATAATTAGAATTAGCCAGTTTCAGAGAGTTATTTCTTATAGTTATTTCTCATAACTTTTTATTTTCAACTATCTGCAACCATACATCAAAGGCTAGGTAAATTTACCTTTTTTTCTTTACAATGTATACAGCAGACACTTGTGCCATTGACTATGTACACTAACGTGAATAGACCTCTCATCCAATGCATTTAGTTTGAGACAAAATTTTTGAAGTTTTTGGTGGACGCCACACCAGAGTCGCTGCCATCGAAGTTGTTGTTATTCAGCTGAATTTACAGTGCTGCCAAAACATTTTACCAAAACATAAACATAACTTTCAGTTATAAAATGTTTCATCGTTGGTTTAGAAGAGTGGTAATACTGATTTATCTATTATACGTTACGTGTACTTCAATGGATGCCGCACGAAATCGCACCACCGTCAAAAGTATATGCTTCAAACACGCCTATGCTATGAGAAGTCTACTTGAGTAGACTATTGAGGTTGACTACTTGAGTAGTGTACAAAGTCAACACTTGTGCCATAGTCAGGTTTAGCCATATTATGAGGTTTGTTACATACTTTAAAGACACCCTTAATAATACCTTTTATGCTTTAATTGTTCTAAAAACAACGTATGGACAAAATGCTGATAACATTAATTTTTATTACAATATGAATTAAATGTTTTTTTATTTGGATTAAAAGCTTGCCATGAACTTCGAGCTTTTTCAAAACGACTCAAGCCAAGCCGAATAATAAAAAAATTGCAGATTTGAATACTTGCACACCCCTAGTTTACAGTAGATTAAATACCACTGTAACAACTGGTAGTTAAAAATAATCGGTAAACATAAAACATGGCAAGCTTGTTAAAGCTGTCTATATCCCTTACCGACACACTCAAGTATTGTCAATCATGTAGGTGAAGAGTGAGTTACCCAGATTGCCACGTTATAAAAGTGGATTTAGGGGAATCTACTGTGATTTTAATTCTCGTTCAGATAATTTAGGATTTCTTGTATTGTGACATTTTAAAATCAGCGGAGGTCAAGATATCCTAGGTCAGGTTATCTGTGCTACCGAGTTAACCGAGGAAAATTTGAAAATTTATAAACATGTAGAATATTTTTACAATTAAAATCTATAATATACTAGAAATGAAATTAAGCTCTCTCCCAAAAAGGCTATTGATAAGTTTGGTAGTCCTATGAGTCCACTTTAAGCAGTCGAGAATTTTTCGTTTGACAACGAGTTAAATTCAATTAAAAGTTGAGAAGGGGAAACCATTCAAAAAGGTTGGGTAAGGAAACAAAAAAGAGGTCAGGATACAAGGAATAAATGTAATAAGCTGACAGCAAGTAAAGACTTATATAACTTAAGGCCCTTTTTATACAGCGCCTCTTTCAACAATCCAACTATATTACACTCGATGGGAGTTTCTATACTCCATGCCCGAGTCACCTGCCGCACATCATCTAGGTATATTTTATTCAGCGAATCAAGTGACGGGCATCGGGGGCGTGCTCGACGAGCGCCCGACTCACGTCACTCGATGCGATGTATATAAGGGGCCTAATAGTTAGCATTTTATTATTTAACATGTACTTGGACTGTGTTAATCAATTTTATTTCTTTTAGTTTCAACAATGTTATGATATATTTTCACCTATTTATCCGAGTTTTCCGCTATCAAAGGTAGTCCTGGTTTCATTCAGCTTGAATAATCAGTCTATCGGTCCATGTAAAGTCACTAAAATTGGCAATTTCCTGACAATTAATTGGCAGTTTCAATTGTTGTCTGAAATATTTGAATATTATACAGTTTTTTACTGTGATCTTTCCCAGACAGCACGTAAGCTTAAACTAAGCTTGGTTTTAGAATATTTTTAGCTTATTAGACCAAGCTTAGTTTTTGGAGTTCATTCCAAACTTAAAATAAACTTGGTGTAATGAAATTGTGTTACTAAACTAACCCCAAGCTTGGTCGGAGCTCATTTTAAAATTCGTTTACCAAGTTTGTTTTTAGTCCATAAACTAAGCTCACAACAAGCTCACGAAAGTGAGTTTAAAATAAGCTGCGTGATGACGTCAACATTTATTCTGGTCTGCGCATGCGCTCTGTCCCGGGTCATTGTTTTCAAACCCCCTCCAACGGTCTTCTCTCCTACACAACAGCTCGCCACTTTAACAACGTCCGCCAAGCCATCTTGAAAAACACGTTTGTTGATGTGCAAGATTTTGTTCGACCTACAAAAAATTCCGCGTTTTCCTTTATAAGTTTTAATTATTTTTTTTAAGTTCTTGTTAAGGTAAGTTTCAAAAGTTTATTCATGTTAAAAGCCTCTATATTTCCAAATAAACTAAACAAATCCGTATGAACTTGGTATTAGCAGCACTTTTGCGGCCCAATCGGCAATGTTACTCAGAAGTTATGGTCAGTAGATGGATTCCATCACTTTAGCGGTCTCCTTTCTACATTAAGACTTTTGTTAAGTACTTCTGCATCATATATCCTATTACTTTGGCAAGGGTGGCATCTACATACATACAACTCAATATCCTGATTTAGATTAGGCCACCAAACGTAGTACTATGCTAGGTATCTCATTGCCTCTATTCTAGGGTGTCCTATGTGTAGTTATTTCATTACAGCTATTCTTAGTGTTTGTGGCACCAAAAAATTCTTCCTAATCTCATGATTATACCGTTTTCAATAGTCAATTTGCAAATAAGCGTCTCAAAGATCTATAGCAGAAAAAATCTTACCTCCTCCTAGTTTGGAAATTAGGTCATCAAATATTGGCAGGAATTGTTTTTCAGGAACAATATTAGGATTCACAGATATAAGAAAATCACCGCAGATTCTGACTCTCCCGCCACTCTTATCCACATTGACTGTTGGAGTTCGCCATTCTATTGGTGTTGGTGTATTGGATCTGACTTCAACCCAAGACTTTCCTTTGATTAATACTAATGTGTCATCAGCAAATAGAAAGAGTTTCCCATTAATATTTAATTTTTAAATATTATTTTTGTAAATCAAAAAACGGTTGGCCCCAAAAACTTCCTTGAACAACACCATTGTTAACTGATTTTAAACAGCTATTCACCCCACAAACCGAAACAATTTGAGATAAATCTGACAAGTAACTTTTAAACCAATTGAGTGCTATTTTTGCTATCAATGCTATTGAGGGAAACAATTGAGATCCCCAGATGCCAATATGTTCAATTTTTGTTCAAAAGAAGATTTATGTCAAAAGAATCGAAAGCTTTTTTGAGATCTAGAAAAAGTAACAATGTTCCATTTGAGTCTATAACTGAAGCATTACCGGTAATATCTTTACAAACCTTGAAGAGCTTCGGAGATATTCTTGTTTTTCCTAAACCCAAACTGAACATCGGAAAGTATTAAATGGTCTTGATGATACTCCACCAACTGCTACTAGGTAATTTATTCTAAAATCTTGGAGAATAACTTACACTTAGCAAGGATATTGGACGGAATGTTTTATTGCTTACATTGTTGGATTTATAAAGTGGAGAGACTTTTGCTTTTCTTAAATGAGGGGGAAATGATCCATTTGTTAAACTCAAATTTACTATGTGTAGGAGAGGTTTTACTAGAAAAGAGAGTTTTCCTTGAGGATGTCCGCTGAGATCCCACCCTGGGAGCGAGCTTCCCCTAAGTCCGGTAATGTGCCGTAGTACATCTTGTTCAATAGCTAGACTAAAAGTAAAATTAGTATCGAGCTGTAATCAGTGTCGTTAATCACTGGTCGCCTGAGTTGATGGCATCCGCTAGGTTTTCTCCGACTGTCAAAAAGTAATTTAAAAGGATCAGCCACTTGTTCTTTTATAATGTTCGCAGTTGATTTTTTGACCCCGATTGTCAATTCCATCTTTGCCTGAATTCAACCTCAAATTTGCTATTACCACAAATCCATCTCTTCGCTCATCAAGGCTGTCTTCCATATTTACATTTTCTAGCCAATGATTTCAATCTGTACAAATTAAAGGTCTCACCGTCTTTTCTGACCGCTTTCTCAAACTCAAATCTAGATGCAAAGAGAGTCCCAGTAGGCCTGAACAACTTGTCAGCTGCTTCTTTGACGTCCTCGTAGCTGTACTTCTCCATGGTACTTGGATATATCTGGCCCGTCAATGTTCTCAAGTGCTCCGCCCCGATACTCGCCAGTAGAAGATCTCGCCGAGCTGCTTGTGCCTGTTGTCCATCACCTCCAAGGCCTTTTACTCTGCTGGTTAATTCAAAATGAGTCAAGTAGTCTTCCCATAGCTTGTCACTATTGTACTCCTTGAATGAAAATTTACTCATCCGTTCTCATATGGTATTTTCATCATCCATTTCATTTACAGCTCTAAAAGAGCCTTGATTTGTTTTTCTAGAATTCCTCGTGCCATTGTAAGATCATTTAATTAATAAAAACACTATAGTTTGACATGGAAAACAAAAACATTTTTTATCATTCTGCACGAAATCAGCCTTTTTTTTTGTTCTATCAATAGTACCAAAAGATGAAGAAGCGTCCTTGGACTGAAAAATCAGCTGGAATATTTTTTAGGTCCCACAACTGAAAATTCAGCTTTGTTCTAAGTGTGATTTATTAATTTTCTAACCAGAATAGTGAAATTCAAACGTTAAGCTACGTTTACACGAGGAAGAAAATTGCGCAAGTTTTCTATCCGACAGCGAAAATTGCTCGTGTAAACAGGTGTGCGAGCAGTGTCGGAGCTTCTCGTACGAGCGGTGGCGCGAGCAGGAGTGCAAGTGTCCGACACTCGAACTTGCACGTCTAAACGGGATGCATAAACTCTTTCAATTCTCGCGCTCGCGCTGTCGCCCGATCAAGCAGTGGGAGATATTTAGCGACACTTTTAGTGCGAGTTGAACTGTTTGCCAGTGTTTTTTTGAGTTGCTCTAGTGCATTTTTCTATTCCACGCTTAAACCATTTTTCGTTTTATTTATATTATTATTTGTTATAATTTTATTAATTTTGTATTAATTGCTTGTTAAATTTGCTTGTTTATTTATTTATTTTTTTTAAGAACACATACAAAATTTGTATCCATTTCGTCTGTATGAATATTGTTTGCTTGTGTCTTGTTTTTCTTTGTTCTAATCTTTTTGTATGACTGTTTGTTAATTTGTTGTTTTAAAATTTGATGTTTTGGGTATATACCTGTAGCTATTAATTATGTAATGCATTTTCAATAAATTATTATTAATTAATTTACTTGGTTTTCCTTTGTACTTTACTTGTTATTACTGTATTAAAACAAACTTACAATGAAGCTTTCATTTAAAAAATTGAAGGGTGGATAGGCCTAATTAATTTTAAAATCTTATTAGTTTTCAAACAATAAGTATGTTAACTACTTTTTAGGCTCTAAGGTCATATTTAAACTTTCAAATTATCCTTAAAATTAAATAACTATTTTAAAATCCATTTTGTGGCCCCTGGATGATGTTTGAACAATTAATGGTAATCTTACCTCAGTCAATCATCCAACGATAAAAGGTTAATTCTCCTGCGTAGCTGTCATGTTTCGTTGTTATTACAACATCTTCAGAGCATTCGTAGTCGTCAAAAATTAAAATTACACAACACAAACACGAACATTGAGACACACACGAATACGAACAGTTACATGAATTGATAGGCCTATCATGGCGACACGGACGGTCCCGGCGCGGGTAGCAGACTCAAACCCTGAATGACAAACCGACTGCGCGGGTCTGCTACCCGCGCCGGGACCGTCCGTGTCGCCATGATAGGCCTATCAATTCATGTAACTGTTCGTATGCGTGTGTGTCTCAATGTTCGTGTTTGTGTTGTGTAATTTTAATTTTTGACGACTACTAATGCTCTGAAGATGTTGTAATAACAACGGAACATGTCATCTACGTAGGAGAATTATCCTTTTATCGTAGGATGATTGACTGAGGTAAGATTATCATTAATTAATTATTTTACTAATATTATTTATTTAATCAGGTAATAAAATTACTAGCAAACTATAGCAAGAAAGTGAAATTACCCTCCCAATTTGCTTTCTTCAGTATGATGTTTTTTTACACTAAACACATCTGGTAATATACTGATAAAATACATGCCTTAAACCAATAATCGAAATTAAAATACTTGCAATAAAAGAACATAATTTGTAAGGATACAAGTTCAGTTTAGCAATGCCATAGCTCTTTTTTATCTACTTCCATAATACTTTTGGCATTTTGACATGGGGCTATACTATTATTATATTAATATAACTAGTAATATAACTAGATACTTTTCCTCGTCCTGCACCCGGTACGGGGCGGCGCGGCAGCGTCCCGCCTCGCTAAGTGATCGCAAGACAAATTATCCACGTCCCCGTTCTTCATGTACTATTAGCCTACTGTTTATTATTTCTCTTAACCTATTTTATACATGTTCTCTAGAATACAAGCGCATTTTACTACGCACAAAAGGATTTAAAAATTACTGCTGTGATAATAAAATATTTCTCAAGTATCTAGTTTATTATAACACATATATTTAACTTTCTCTCCAAAAATTTACCGCCCTGGGCTATGGCACTTTTAGCCCATATGTAAATCCTGCTCTGCCCAACTACCTTTTAATGGTCAGCAATCCCAACTGCAGTAGCATATTCTTTTAATTCTGGAAGACGGCATTGCACTGACTCGCAAGACCATTTGCGAGAGTCAAAATTGCCTAGAGAGCTCTCACGTGTAAATGGATATCAGCCAACTGTTGCAATAATCCGCGACAGCAGCCCGCGCTAGCGCTCGCGGACCAGCTCGCGGCCGAATCTCCGGAAAAATTGTTTAGACTGTGCAACAATTCTCGCGCAAGTACTGTCGCAATTTTTCTTCCTCGTGTAAACGTAGCTTTATACTTTAGCATTGTTTGTAAATAACAGAAATGTAAACACTGCATATTACTTAGTAAATATAACCTCAAAAAGACAACTTTATAGTTAATATTTTTAATGATTAAAAGTGTGATTTTTTATTATGATAAAAAAACATTGTTCATCACTTGGAGCAAAAGTGTCTTTTTAGTGCTTAATCATTTTTAAAAACTCAATTGCGCACTAAAAAGGGCCACTTTTGCTCCTAGTGATAAAACTACTATATTTTCATTATAAACAATAACAAATCAACACAAGTCAGCTGTTATAGTTTAGATATAACTTCTTATTTCTATAAGGGTTACGTCTGTTATGTCTCTTTTTCTCTCGACCTACTGAACAGATTTTTAACATTGAGGTGTCATTTTGAAGCTTAGGATATACCGCAGTGACAAATCGTAATTAAAAAGGTCATATTGTTTCGGGCTTCGCCCCCCTCACCTTTAATTTATTTCTAGAGGACACTTTAAAATGTAGACCAACTTTTATTGCAAGTTCTTTAATGTGAATTGTAATTTAACAGCTGATTACCTTCAGATAAATTTTAAAAGCCAGATAGTAAACAAAAATAGATCTCTTTCACTTCATAATAAACATTCACATACTATAGGTGAGTTTCACTCATACAGAATCATAAAATTCCCAATTTGCGCACGGGCCACCTCGTGTTCTTATAAATCCTACACTCAGTATTAGTTCATCTAACACAGTGTTTCATCGCTAGCGACCTCTTGTCCGATGTCCGAGCTGCTACAATGAATGTCAACACGTATTTCCCAAGTTGGAAACAAAACACACAAATCAGAAAAGTAGAGACTCACCTCGGCTGGGGCAGTTCTGCTCATCAGTCTTGTCGTTGCACTGCTCCTCCCCGTCGCACACTTGGCTCTGCGGGATGCAACGCGTCAGATCGCACATAAACTCGCCCGTCGCACAATCTGGAACATGACCACAGCAAGGTTAGCAGAAATATCAGTAGCTGTCATCGCTCCTCCAGGGACAAACCATCCAACGGCTCGGACAATCTTATGTACGAGGGCTATTCAGAAAGTAAGGAACGTTTCCGTCTTACACCGCTAGGTTTGTGCGTATCGCCTCTAATTAGGGTATGAGAGTGCTCGGAGCCTCAGTGGCTATTCAGCCGTGACACTAGGAGCATTGTCGCTCTGCCAGTTTTCTTTATTTTTAAATTCAAAATGTCCGCTCCTATAAAAAATCCCGCCAGTTGCGAAGTGCGATCGGTAACACGGTTTTTGTTGGCAAAAAACTTAAAACCGATAGAGATTTATCGATTTTTATTGTTTCAATTTCAACCCAGCAAAGTCCATGAAACTTGAAGGAAAGATAACAATTGCTCCGTTATGGTGGAGCAGCGGTTTTCACGGATCTTCTCGTCAACTTTAGTGAAAAGTTCGTCAGTCACAATGCTCGGTCGTCCACTCTACTGCTCATCAAGAACATTGGAACATGATCAATTATTCGTCATTTGTAATCTGAATGCACAACTTACGCATAGAACTTTCATTTAAGACATTGTTCCCATACACCTCGCACACTTTTCGATAAATCATTATCTGTTTCAAGTTTTTTGCTACACAAACCGTGTTACCGATCGCACTTCGCAACCGGCAGTACTTTTTACAGGAGCGGCCATTTTTAATTTAAAAATAAAGAAAACTGGCAGAACGATGATGGTCCTAGCGTCACGGCTGGATAGCCACTGAGGCCCCGAGTGCTCTCATACCATAATATAGGTGATACACGTGTGCCTACCAGCGTAAAACAGAAATGTTCCTTACTTTCTGAATAGCCCTTTTAGTTTATATTTCTAGCTTGCTTTACAAATGAGAAAAATACTTATTGATAATAGGAGTTACAAAGTTGAACATATATACAAAACAATAAGTAGGACCCTATATTATTTTAAACATAAGAGAGATATTGGTAATTAAATGAGAAGGCTTAAAACATTATTTTTTATTGGGTTTCTAAAACCAAGTTTTCCTTATTATTAGCCGTAGCTTTGTATAAAGATATGGTTCAAAGACTTATCAAAGCTAAGGTGTGTTACTGAAAGCCAATTATGTTTTAACAGTGATCACCTGTACCTACCTTCCTAAATACACTCATTTTGAACGTTAGAAAGGAGAAAGAGACGTTTGCACTGAAACTTTCAAAACATAAATTGAATTTCATCTATTGTATTTCTTTCCGGTTGGGAAGGAAACTAAAAACTAAATAGGTCATGAAAATTAATAAGAACACTAACTACATAACAATATGGATCACTACAGTTATCCTTTCAATTTTACACTATAGTTAAGTCCACCATAATTAACTACTTAACCTTCTATATTCTGAGGGGCTACATAGACTATGATATACATATAGCAGTTACGAGAGTTAGCTGTCACTACATTTGTCACTAAACCTAACTTGAAGCTGTAGAAGAAATTATCGCAACATGATGATCAGTTATTATATGTACAAATCGTTTTACATTAATGCAATTAATGGAAACCCCCGTATCATAGAGGTTTGTGTGAAGAGTAGCTGTAGAGTTATTATTACAACAAGCAACGATTATATTGTAAAGTAAGACATTTATACAGTATTCATATTGTCTCAGATGTCTCTGATGCCACTTGCATGACAGGATAAAATATTTCTTTAATCATTACTTCCCATAGTTTTGAAACCGCAAAAAAACATTTAAAAAAAAAACATTTTCTATTACAACATACTATTCTTCCTTCAGCCATTTGCCAATGAATCCTAATCGTAAATAAAAACAATATATGTTTTCTTCAAATACAGTAGAAAAAATATACTAGGGGTCTACAAGTTAAAATGATTGAAATTTTGAAAACCAAAATTTACTGCAGTACAATTTTTTAAATTATGTAAAGTCCGTGATAAAGGAAAAGCTTAGTTATGTTTTGTTTCATCAGCTCAAAAATTAGCTATACCTCCAGTCAGTCTGTGCTGAGTTTTGTTACTGTGTGGTCATTCGTCTTTGATTAGTAACATTTGAAAATAATGGCGTCCATTAACAAGCCCCTCAAATTTTATGTGCCATGTGGCACCCATTTTATGGAATGTAAGGTTTTAAATTACGTAGAGTTTATATTGCCAAGAGGAGAAACAATAAATTCAGATCAGTATTGATAAACCTTCCGGAGACTAAAACCTACGACACAGAACTTAAGACATGGCATGTTATAAGCAAAAGTGTTCCTGAAGTTTTCACTGAGTTCATACTGATGTGATGTATGGGGACAGAACATTGTCATGAAACAGAATATCTTTGTCAACAGCTTGCCAAGTCTTTTCCTCATTTTTGCAAGTTTTAGTCTTAGATGGGTTTATCAGTAGTCATCTGGATTCATACCAGGTACGTTCGGAAAGAAAGTTCCGTTTCCACTCTCCGCAATAGCGCTGTGATCGTAGTTCTGCTCATGCGCCGTAGTGTCTCTGTCTCAAGCAGAACCAAAAGGAGCCATTTGGAGTTTGCTGTCCCTTAAGTGTACTCTGTAGCACTTTTTGTAGTGACAGAGTTGATTAGAAATCCCTCCTCTTGTGAATTTTGATTGGTGATTTGTTTTCTGAATGCAAGAAACGTAAAATAATTTGTTTTAGACATTTTGTTGGTAGATTTTTGCTGCGAGGTGGAACAAACAATGAGGAAGTTTATTGCGAGACACTGAAGAAACTGCGCTTTGCATTACAGAAAAAGTGCTGAGGAATGCTGGTTAAAGGCATGGTTTTCATTCACGATAATGCCTGACCACACTCTGCCAATGTCACAAAACCACTCCTTCAGGGCAGGGATGTGTATGACACATCAATACAAAGTAAAAAAATTTATACGCGGCAAACTATCTTTACAAAATTGCCTAAAACAAAATGTTTTACATTTATTGCATTCAGAAAACGAATCACCAACCAAATTCCATAAGAGGTGGGATTTCTAATCAACTCCGTCATTACAAAAAAGCGCTACAAAGTACACACAAGGGACAGCGAGCTCAAATGGTGCCAATTTGTTCTGCTTGACACAGAGAGACTACGGCGCATGCGCGGTACTGCAATTATAGCGCTATCGCGGAGAACTGGCTGGGTAGCTGAGTGGTTATAGTGCTCGCCTTTGAATCTAAAGGTTGCCGGTTCGATCCTGAGAAAAGTTAATAGCTTTTTAAAGGTTCGATTCCGGACCCAGTTGCCATTTGTCATTGGGCTATTAATTAATGATGCTTTCTAACAACTGGTCGATGTTAGATAGTAACAAGACTGGGGTTTGGACCGTTCCCCGTCAAAACGTTAAAAATGCCACTGGCGTTGAAAGACACAAAATAAAAATAATGGAAACGTATCTTACTTTCCGAACATACCTCGTATTTTCCTCCTTAGCTAAACCCTTACCGCCCAAAGTCAGGTGCCACATTGCACATCATACTTGGCAGGATTTTGATTGGGTCTTGCCATTTTGAAATTTTACTGCCCAAAGAAGCATGGCCGCACAATAACAAAACTCAGCACAGACTGTGTTTGATAGAGCTAACTCTTGTGCTCTAAATTGTGGTTGGTGATGCACAAACATTCTTTACTTTTTTCAGTTATATAAAATATCGAGTAGAAACTCGTTGAAAAATTATTGGGGATGAATCCTAGACTTTTAGTTGAAGTTAGATCTTTCTGTGGGCAGACTGTAAGATTCAACACATTCAAAGAGAGAGGAGTTAGAAACTAATGGATATACTGTATTATGAAATTTCAAAAGCATGTCCAATGAAATGTACTGCTCTTAATCATCTATCATGTAAAATTGCTAAGAATTATATTTTCAAAGTATTCTATTACACTATGTTCTACTCTACTAACTACTACTTTTTGTTACTCAGGAAAAACTATTTACATTATGACAAAACTATTCTCCTTCAAACCTAGAAAAATTTATAGAAAATATGTACACCCTGCACCAGTTACTAGTTGAGCCGCCAAGGTTAATGCTGAAGAATCTGTAAAAGAGATGAAAAGCAATTATTTTACAGCCTAGCGCCAGACCAGAAGAAGTGAAGAGACTGTTACAACAGAGATGACTGAAGCTGGCAAGGGTGTCCATTGGATGGGGAGAGGGAATGCCGATTTTTCCTTTGAATATGAAATAACAATAAAATTATTATTGTACTGAATCCTTTTTTAAAAGATATACACATTTTATAGTTTAACAGACTTTTCTAAGACTTGTTTAAATTAAAAACAACAAGCAAATCCGTAAGAATGTTTCGAATTGACTGCCAACACTTTTTATCCTGTAGAATAAGGCTAAAATTATTGATTTTCAACTGTGATCAATAGGGTGTTCTTGATATTACATCAATAAGCGTGTTGATGCATCAATATGTAACTCCTCCAAAATCAGCTTATTTATGTTCAACTACAATTTTGCAACCAATTATGATCATTTTGGTATGATTGGGAATTATCATGCTAATTTTATGATCAAAATTAGCTTGTTGACAAGTTTTCTTATTGTAAGTGCAATCTTACTCTAATGTAGTGTAGGAATACCCTTCACAACACATTTTTCATAATTATTACATTATTATTTTACTAATGACATTTTTTTCATTTTTTTCCAAAACTGAAGCTTAACACACGTGTGGGCAAAAACAAATTTAGAAATAAGCACAAAGAAGAAGCAGGCGGAAGGTTTAGAGGTTTTACAGGGTCAGGAAGGATCTAGGACTGTGGACACCCGGCCTGTGTTAGACACCGACACCATCGACCATCGACCATCAATGTGACCAACCCTCGCTGGGACAGCTGCGCTCGTCGTCGCCACCAGGACAGTCGGGTTTTCCGTCGCACACCTGAGCGTCGCAGATGAAGGTCGATCCATCCTCACACCGAACCTTGTCGTCGGCTCGGCATCGATCCACCGAGTCGACGGCAGGCTGCGGGAAGAACGAGCGTGTCGTGGCCGGTTGCGGCAAGAACGAACGAGTCGTGACAGGCGCGGTGGCCGGAGGAGGGGGCGCTTCCGTGGTGGTCGTCGTGGTAGTGGTAGTGGTGGTTGTGGTAGGTTCTGGCAAACATTAACATTTGTATGGGAACACATTTTTTACTGGCTACAAACTCTTGTTAATCGTTAATAGGTTTGCACTTTATAAATTAATTTAAAAATAAAAGGTTATCATAAAACAGCACTTAAACACGGCTGATGTGAAGTATGGTAGTTTGGGCAGCTTTTTATATAGATTAGAGTAATCACAGGCATTTGGCCATTTTTACTTTAATTTCAACTCTGAGTGAATATGGAAAGACACCATAAGGACTTTTTTAATCACTATATTTTAAAAACAGTCACCTGACTGACCATACTTGATATTTATGTGACTTTGGCATACATATCACGTAATAATTTTAAACACTGAATTGAGATTGAAGTAAAAGTCATGAATAAAGGCTACAGATAAGATTACTTCTAGATCAACTTAAGTATGGTATTTAAAAATTAATAAGTCATAGACAACTTTCAAATTCAGGAATTTGTGTATTAATAATGTGTATCTACTCAAAAAATATTTAAGTTACAGCATATGTTTTATTGTTTTGCAACACCATCATTATGTTGTTATTTAGAAAGAGAGATTTCTTGTTTAATTTAGCAAAAGATTTACTTGTTACACGAGTTAAACGATAGAAAAAGATAATATCGCAGTTTATATCTAAAACGCTTAGTAAGATTTAAAAATTAAAACAATTTTAATTTATCATATTTTTTGTTAGTCTCTTCACTAAAGATAATTACATCCATTTGTACAATTTATACATAACCTTCATGTCTCACGTTTCATATAAATTTATATTTTAGTTGACATTTTTTACAAGTAATACCAAAATCTAAAAGTAAATGGAAGTGTATCATTCTCTCTACTATATTTACTTTTAATTGTTTAGTTCAATTATTTTACACTTCTAAAATTCTGTTTTTTTAAAAAAAAAAACTTAATTCTCACTGCTTAAAAATTTAGATTGAAACAGTAGTGTATGTACATTCTACTCTTAATGCATAAATGTGCAACATGTGCAAAAAGCAAGACAGTCACACGAAGCAAATACCAATCACGAATATCACACAAACTACTAAAACTTTAATCATCACAAGTGTGTGGACATAACAACAGGTATGACTTTGCATTAAATGCTTTGAAAAAAATGAATCTTTAGGAGTCATCAAGACCCCTGGGCCAGAAGCCCATTGTTACTCAGTCGGCAATGTTAACTATACGGCTTTTAATGCAAAACATGGTATTTGATTACCCTGTTTCGGACGCCGTTTTTCAACCAATTTTCTTTAAACTTAATAAGTGTTTAGTTGAATAGTTATATTAAGTCCCACATACCTCGAAATTTTGAAAATTTAACAAATATTACTCTATGTGACGTCGTAAAGTAACTCGATTTTCCTTAGTAATATTTCAAAATTTAGTAATATTTTCAAAATTTCGCGGTATGTGAGACAGAATATAACTATTCAACTAAACACTTACCAAGTTTAAAGAAAATCGTTTGAAAAACGGCGTCCGAAACAGGTGAATCAAATACCATGTTTTGCATTAAAAGCCATATAGTTAACATTGCCAACTGCGCAACAATCTTGGAGGAATTATATGTAAGGAGTGGCCACGCGGGGCTAGAAGCGAAGCCACCACGCCGCGCCGCACTCGTCAAGTGGCGAGGGCTACCGAGTTGTTGAATCATGGATGTTTAAGTGTAATTAGTTGTTTTAAATAACAGAATAAATTTTAGAAAAGATTTTAAATAATTTGTTAAGTTTTAGGTCTATATTTATCAAGTTAAAAATAACCATGTTAAGGCTATGTATTTTACAAACGTCGACTAAATTTAATGCTATTGTAAAAAACCATAACCATAATTAGTAATTTTTTATTAATATTAATATATCATTCTAATTGTGCTGATAACCAAAGGGTAGTTGTTCTTGTTAGTACATATAGTCTACTAAGTTGTTATTATTTGATGAATAGTCGTCTATTGTTTATAAGTTAGTTTTAAGTTATTGTACCCTAAATTCCGTACTTCTTATTATTTGCTTATTTTATTATTATTAACCCATTAAAAGTAATTATGAGTAATATATTGTAATATATTGTATACTAATATATTGTAAATGATTCTGAACATCAAGCACTTAAAAAGGTTACACCTCTTAACGTTTTTTACAAATTATAATAAGCAATTTACATTAAAAGAATATCAAATTCTTATATTTATTTTTGTTAAAAGTATTGTACTACACAATAAAATCAATTTTACAATAACACATATATATTGAGATAATTTAAATTTCGTTTTTAATGTATTAAAATCATCTCTTCAATACAGATATTTTACTTTAATGTTCCTTTATAAATTAAAATATGTTTTTTATCTAGAACAAAATCATATCACTGGATAAATAATTTAATCCTCTTTTAAAATGCAAAAGCTGTTCTATGTGATTTGCCTGGTGTGCTCAGAATTTTAATTCAAAGTTGCGAGGGTCCCGTTTTTTCCTATCTAGCCCGTGTTACAGCGGCGGCACCATGCCACTCTACGGCCAGCCGTGCCACTCTAGTGGAGGGGAGCGGCCGGCTTCACTTTAGCATGGTATATCCATAAGGACGTTGCCACTCCTTATATATAATTCCTCCAAGGCAACAATGGGCTACTGGCCCAGGGGTGACGATGACTCTTAAAAAGTGAAGTTCGGCGTTACCTTCGGTGTAGAAGGTGGGACACCCAGCCTCGTCCGACCCGTCTTGACACTCGAGGGTTCCGTTGCACCGAGCCGCGTTGGAGAGACACTGCTCGCCCCAGAACGTGTAGCATTGGATGTCCCCGGGGCGACAGTCGGGGTACTGCGGGGCCGGCGGGGCCGGCGGGGGGGATTCAGGGGGCTGGACTGTACCAACCACAACTCAACACATGCTCCAAACAAGCGGGGAAAAATAAACCAACGGCTGGAGTGGTTGTTTTAAGATTTGATTGGAAAAGTCTATGAATTGATTAATTGGAATAAAAAATTTATAAACTGGTCACTTTTCAAGTAGGTGTAAAGTAAGGGCTCAAGTCTTAAGATTCTGTTTCTTAAAATTAGATGCCCATCAAAAGCAGAAAATTCGACTTTCATTCATGGTCAACTTGTGGAAAAACATTGAATTTTTAATTGGGCATCAGAGAGAGTTTTCACCCTCAAAGTATTTCTGTAAAATTTGGGAATTACAAGTGTAGTATGCATTAAACAGTAAAAATGAGACGAACATTTCTGTGTTGAAAAAGAGAGTGTCAATCTCTGCAAAAATGTTAAGTTCCTAAAAATCCATTAAAAAATTAGAGTAGGGATACTGCTGGTAAAAATTTGTTTGATTTTATCTGCAAGAGTTTTTCTAAAACAATTCAGAGACTTGATAGTGTAACTAGCACTTGGTTTCAGAGTCAATTTGGTGGTTATTCCAAGGATGATATTTGCGACTATGTGACTTGACACTGTGTTTATTTTTTGAGTTTGTATGTCTTGAAATTTTCACTTTACATTAGCTTTGACTATATACACTAATGTGAATAGACTTCTCAAAAGCAAAGGTGTGTTTGAAATCTATTTACAGTGGTGCGATCTTCTGTGGTATACATGAAGTACAAGTGACAAATAATAGGTAAATCAGTATTACCACTCTTCTTAACCAAGGATGAAACCTTTATACCTGAAGGTTATGTTTATGTTGTAATGAAACGTTTTTTCATCATACCATTGCGATACACGTTGTTTTCGGAACGGTCAGCTGTGATCGAAACTAGTTGATTCCCGGTGGGTTGGATAAATGTGTTGGTAAACAAAGTTTTCGGGACACTATTTATTTATTACAAAGGTCGTATGCTTTGTTCACACTTCACGGTTTTGCCCGTACGATTAAAAATCGCACGGCGGACATTCCAATAGAATCTTATGAAACCTTTCACACAGGCACGGCGACGGTTTTTACAAGATTCTATTGGAATGTCCGCCGTGCAATTTTTAATCGTACGGGCAAAATCGTGATGTGTGAAAGGAGCGTTAATTGCCATAATTAACTAAAAAAGTTAATTTATTTTTATTTTTAATAACAGCTGTAAATAGTTCAAATACAAGATAAACAAATAACAACGTAACAACAAATAACAAAGAGGGGGTATATAGGTTAAAATTTATTAATTTTTATCCAAACTTTAAATTTATTAAAGGTGGTATGATGAAAAGTACTGTTCGTAACTCGTCCGAAAGTGGTATATCGGTGCTCGATCGAATTCAAGTACTCGGCTTCGCCTTGTACTTGAAACTCGATCTTGCACCGATAACGACCACTTTCCGGACTAGTGACGAAATATACTATTGCAGCACTCATTAAAAAATATGAATTGGTTAATTGGTGTGAAAAAAATTTGTGGTTGGAAAATTTATAAACTGGTCACTTTTCAAGAAGGTGCAAAGTAAGGGCTCAAGTCTTAAGATTCTCTGGAATTTGGAACCCAAGTAAATTAATCCAGCTGAATAATTACAACATCGATCAATGTATGTACCGCCTCTGGCGGTAAACGAATCTTCCAAATTTCGGTATCAAACAAAATACATTTGATGAAAGTCTACTCATGTTAGTGTACATAGTCAATGGTATTAGCTAGCTATTACAGTACCATTGAAATTATTTTATTTTGTCTTTTTAGTGCTGAATTTGTTAAAGTGGGATAAGAACATGACTTTAAGCAAAGTACCAGGGGGACCGAGCTTAAGCTCAGTAAAATTATTACTTTCGTTCTCACACAAAGCTCGTTCGCTCCGCTCACTCGTCCTATTCCACTTTAAAGATGAGCTCAATCGCTTCGCTCACTCGCCAAGCCGAAGGGTGCTGCACTTTGGGATAATTTTCTTAAACTACAGGTTAAAGATGTAACACATTGGTTTATATCTACAGTTATCAGCTGATTTTTGTTCAATTAATAAAATCTCCATATGGATAACATGGAAACTTTAAAGGGCTCTAGCGCGAAAACCGGATTTTTCTCAGACATGAGACCAGTTCCAATTGATTTCTGGTGGCCAAAACCCCCATTTTCAATAAAAAAATCAAAAATCCTTGGAGCGAAAAAAAACTTTCCCGTACAAACAGAGCTTGTTTTAGAGTATAAGATAAGATAAGATTTAACCACTGGTCGAATGTATTTAATTTTCTTACTATCATTCTTTTTTATTTATTTTTTTCAAGTATTGTAGAAAACTTAAAACAACCACTCACAGTAAAACAAAATTATTATAACTTGCAATTACGATAACAAATTATAGAAAAGCCATTCTTGACAAATACAAAATAATTTGATAGCACAATATTTATGCAAAGAACTAAATAGTAGCCAATCTTAATTACAAAGGTAAAGATAGTTCACCATACTATTGCTTATGCAAATATTTGGCAAATAAAATAAAATAAAATGTTGCCATGATGCTAATTTTGAAAACAAATAGAAAAAATAGGTCACATAAAAATGTATAGCTTATTATATGCGCAATAACACTGAAATAATAAGAAATCTTTTGTGTAGTCATAGCTTCAACAGAGAGAAAATAAAGGAATGAAAACATACCCCAAAAATCACGGAAATCGAATCCTTCTGGGCTAACAGGAAAGGGACCAATTGTTCGGTATTGATCAATGTGTCTTTTGAGCCGTTCTCTGATTTCTGCTGGATTTGCGGCTCCCTCAGAAGATATGTCCAACGTTACAATGGAGTGGAAAACCTCATCGCTCCTGAAAATTGCAAATATAACATGTAAATTGAGTGAAACGAAACTTAGTAAATTTTGTGTACACTTAATGCTGTACTACCTACACTATATTGATTACTGTTTAACATTCATATTCAGGTTAAAATATCCACTATGTGAGGTCCCTGTCTCAAAATATTTAGTGATACTAAAGTTTTTTCAGACCTTTGTTTATTCATTTCTTTGCAGAGTAAATCAAAGTAAAATACCTCCACATCAAAAAATTAAGATGATTACCGTACTTTGTTATTGTTATTTTTCTTCATTTCAAAAACATTCAACATGTTAAATTCTTGTTCAACAAAGTAAAATATTAATTTGTGTCATAAATTTGTTATTTTGAAACTTAATGTCTTTATTTATTTTTTCTTTTTAACATACCACGTAGCATTGTAAAACTGCAATCATATCTATCTATATATTAATACGCAAGCATGTTTCATTTCCTCCTTTTTTCTCAGCTTGTGTGCATCGTAGGAGAAATCCGCGCATACCGTTATAAAGGTGTTGTGCTGTAGATGAGCAGAATCACGTTTTAATTCACATCGGCCCACGGGGATACGCCCTACAGGCTTTCAAAGTTTCAATGTTAATCTTATGGGAGAAAGGATAATTGATTGAATCATAAGACAGCTGTTATAATAACAAATGCTAACAAATGAGGAAAAACAGATGCTTCATTTATAAAACATTTTAACATTAATTGGCTAAATATCAACTGAATTTTTGGTCGAATTTCGACCAGTGGGCGATCTCTAGTATATATAATTCTGTAAGCAATATTTCTTGAGCAAAATTGTGAGCGTCATAAAGATTGCAGAAAGATGGGAGGGGTCTCAAATTAAAGGTCTCGGTGCCATGCAAGAGGGAAAACTATCGGCATGTCCATAATGTTAACAGGAAATGAGAAATCACGTAAAACGTCCTCCATAAGAATAGCATGGGGATTTAAAAAAACGTCTGCTTTGTATACATTAAAACATGTGTTATGAATTAATTTCAAAATGAGACACATATGATAACATTGAGTGAAGATAACAAAATAATTCACACCAAGAGAAGCAATCTATATAATAATTCTGTAAGCGAAATTTCCTGGGTAAAATTGTGAGCGTTTTACAAATCACAGGAAGATGGTAGGAGTCTCAAATTAAAGGTTTCGGTCCCATAAAGCGTATCCATAAAGTTACAAGGAAATGAGAAATATAGTAAAACGTCCTCTTTAAGAATAGCATGGGGATTCGAAAAATGTCTTCTTTGTGTACATTGAAACATATATTTTGGTTTTATTTTAAAACGAGAGACAGATTATAAAATTGAGTAAAGAACTATTCATAGCCAAATGACAAAAATTAACCCTAGAGTGGTAATACTATAATAAGATGTTTTGTTGCTTTGACCTGCTAAAAATTCTACTAGGAGAGTTAACCTTTCATACTATTACAAATTGACTGCTGATTTTACTGTTGTTACTATAATTTAAATTGTAAAAACTGAGCGTGTATGCAAATCATAAAATGCTTTCTGATTGTTAATAGAGATGCAATGGGCGATGAATTGTGGTTTCAGAAACACCTACATTATTTCCATTGTTTTGGTTTTATTTTAAGACGAAAAGTTTCAAATGATCATATTGAATGACGATGACACATTAATTGATACTTAAAGTGTATCAGTCAGTGAAGTTTTGGTATTCTGTTGGCTGAATTTTCCGAGAAACCTTCTAGTCATTTCATAGATTGTAGGATTATAGGAGACGAGTTAAAATCAAAGACATTTGTCCTACATACTAGAGGAAAATGCAGCCGGTAAAAAACTTTACAACAAAATGGGAAATAAATAAAAAAAAGCAAGTGAAGATGCACTTTGAGGTGCTGTGTTTAAATTTTGTGACTAAAACATAAAATATAAAAAACTGACAGGAGCTATAAAATCAAAATTTTTCATTGCCGCTTTTCTATGTTATATTAAAAAGCTGTCACAGCTCAATTAAGGGACTACGATTTCTTTCAAAACTTATTTTCCATAGATCGATATGAGTTTAACAATAGACAAAATAGAGCATTTACAAACGGGTGACATAATAGTACAGGATTGATAAGAGTACTTGGGGGTGAATGCTCTGTTCAAACGGTATTGTTAAAATACTATATACCTCAAATTAAAATTAAATTTTCTGGAAACCTTATTTATGGAAGAAATGGTAGTAGGTTATGGTTCATGCTATTTTAATTTTATGACTAGGGGCTTTTGCCCCTATGAGCCACTAGTAAATTATACAAGTATCTGTTTTTATCAGTGAGAAAAATAAATAAACAAAATTGAAACTAGTAGGCTTAATGAAAATGTGAGCCTGAATTAAAAACAGTGTTGCCGATTTGTGCCGACTCATCCAGCTGTTGGTATATGTTATTACCCACATAGCAAAAAAAGCTTGATTCGACCTTGATTCAAGCTTGATTTTTAAGGCTTGAAGGTTTGATTCAAACCTTACCAATCGAGCCTGAAAACTTGATTCAAACTTGATTCAAGGCTCTTAGTCACCGTGATGTGAAATCGACTTCAACTTGAATCAAGTGTTTCATTCAATTCTTTTTCAAGTCACTTTCAAGCCTTTAAAACCTTGCCTAATCTTTTCAAGTCTTTTTTTCAAGCATCTTTCGAGCCCTTTTCAAGTGTTTTTCGAGCCTCTTTCAAGCCTTTTTCAAGTCTTTTTCAAGTCTCTTTTGAGCCTTTTTCAATGGATTTTCAAGTCTTTTTCAAGCCTTTAAATATTTTCAAGCTCTTTTTAAGTTTTTTTCAAGGGCCTTTCGAGCATTTTTCAAGTGTGTGTCGAGCCCTTTTCAAGCCTCTTTCAAGTACTTTACAAGGCTCTGTCGAGCCTTTTAAATAAAGCCTCTCTCGAAAATGTTTCAATTGTTTTTCAAGTCTTTTGCAAGTCTTTCGATTCTTTTTCAAACCTTTATACATTTTTTAGCCTCGTTCAAATATCTTCTAAGTCTTTTTTGTTCTTCTGCAGCTGGTATTACACATTAAAGTGGAATAATACATTACGTGGTTAGTGTAATTTATTTAGTTTAGTTTAAAACAGAAATTAGTTAAGTACAAATTAGTTAGATTAACTACTTAAGTAGGGGGAGTATCTCGATTTTTAAATTATTTGTAGGCCTAATTTGTGAAATTGAGTTAGGCATATGTAAGTTTATTCCATATTCTCAGTAAAATTTAAAAGTATTTTTTTATAAGTTCTTTGTTTAGTTAACTTTTGATTATGTACTCAGAACCCCCGTTTTAAAAGGTATGTATGTGTTTGAGTCATATATACATTTCATACCTTTTAAATTGGGGGTTTTAAAACGGGGGTTCTGAGTACATAATCAAAAATTTACTAAAAAAAGAACTTATAAAAAATTACTTTTAAATTTTACTGAGAATATGGAATACACTTACATATGCCTAACTCAATTTCACAAATTATTCCTACAAATAATTTAAAAATCGAGATACTCCCCCTACTTAAATAGTTAATCTAATTAATTTGTACTTAACTAATTTCTGTTTAAACTAAACTAAATAAATTACACTAACCACGTGATGTATTATTCCACTTTAATGTGTAATATCAGCTGCAGTAGAACAAAAAAACTTAAAGAGATTTGAAGAGGATAAAAAATTTATAAAGGCTTGAATAAACACAAGACAAAAAACTTACTGAAAAATCGGAACAGTAAAATTCACATCCGATAACTTCGGAGTCTGGTAAGAAAGTAATGGCGTTGGCCCGTCTCGTCCCGAAAAATCTATACAAAATCGATGAGAAATCGATCCTCGGGAGCCGCGCACTGCATTGTGGGACAGCGTTGGACGCTTGTGGTTGGTCGGGACGTCGTGCCGTGAATCGGTATCGATTCGAGTTCGATTCGTAAACGTGAATTGAGTTTAGTTGGATAATCAAATTCAAGGCTTACATTGCAATTGAAGGGAGAGGTAAGTTCAAGCCTTCTTTAACTTTTGGTGCTTTCGAATCGGAATCGATTAGATGATTGAATTCAAGGCTTACATTGACATTAAAGGGAGAAACAAATTCAAGCCTTGATTATCTTTGGTTATTTCGAATCGGACTCGAATAGATGCTCAAATTCAAGGCTTACGCTGCAATTAAAAATTGAGGAAAAGTCAAGGCTTGATTCAAGCTTCCTTGCTATCTGGGTAATTACTGCAAATGTAGGAAAACATGGAAACAAAAACAAACCGACAACATCGCTAGGTAAGACTAATGTAAATCAGATTCCAGCTGTTTAAAATTCCAAGCTCGCTATTTCCTGCCGCATAGTATAGAAAATTATCTGTTTCTGGTTCTTTCAAGATGTCGAGAAGTTGGACTGTGCTTTTTAGATTACTATATCTAAAATTTTAGATGTCCGAAGTTTGATTTAAGTTAGTAGCTTTTTATAGTCAGGAGCAATAGATGAACAGGCGTGTCAAGGTCAAGTCTTTTAATAAGCCAGCTGATTTTTGCTCATTTAACTGCATGTTAATTAGCTTGACCTTCACCTGCCCGTTCTATTGACGCCGACTATAAACTAGACCCAGCTGCCATTGCTTGTTTGGCTATTAATATCCCTGTCTAAAGAACCAGCTGATCTTAGATAGTAAAAAGCTATAAAAGGCATCACACCCATTCTACACTTATCCTTGACTCATATTCGCCTTAAAATACATCCTAAGAGCGTTAGTTGTGATTCAGTGATTTAGTGATTTATTTTACATTTCGTTGAGTTTTTAAACCCAAACATAGAATGTGAGTTTAGAAGCATTAGATGCGGCTTACCTAAAAAACGCGGATCCACTTAAACATATTTATAGAGACCATAGATCTCAAAACACCATATTTAGAAAGAAAGATATTTTTGGTTTGCCAAAATATGGTGTGAGTTTACATAAAAAAGTGCTTCCTTCAAATTTAACTAGCATCAGGAAATCATATAAGCGAAAGGTAAGCTTATATGATTTCCCAGCCGCCAAATGGCATTGCTCTTCCTAAAACTAAAACGGTATGTTGATATGGTAGATATTACAGAGAACATACTTACTCTTCAACATTGATAACCACCGATTTCTGGTTTCCAGCGGTGTCGACTAGAAGTTGGTCAATGGCACGAGAGAATTCTTCCGAGAACTCTTTGAAGTATTCGCTACTCCTGTCCGCAAGTTCCCTTCGGTACGGTTCATTTACGGTGATAGTGACTCGATGGTAAACTGTGGAAAATTATTAGTCATGAATACAAACAGCTGATTAGCTGGTCATGGGAAAGTTTGAATCAGCAATTTTTTCAAAAGAAATAAGACAAAAAGTATATGTTGAAAAAAATTAAGCTCATATCCACTAGGATTTTGGCATACATATAAAAGCAAGGCATAGAAAAGGGAAGTGTCTCATGCCCACTAATGTGACATAAATGGCCTTCTCAATAGGGGAACATACTCTGACATTAGAGAGTTTTTGCACATACGGTAAGTGAATACGGTAAACACTAAACGCTAAACACTATTGGTACTTTTGCTGCTTTATGGTGCAAAAGCTCGTTGAAAAGTGATCAATAGTAACCAATAGACACCATTTATACAGTTGAACGTAATATGTGTAACGTAATATGCGTAAATTTGGCAACTTAAAAATAGCGTTTACCGTAAAATTTACTGTACCGGTATGTTGCAAAAACTCTACGGTATATTAGTTTATTAGTGTACTTGATGATGAACCCATATGTCACTCTTACATTATTGTAAATTGTAAATAAATTTTAGTAAATAAAACACTATGAATTGACAACAATATAATGTAATTTGGTAACAATTTACAGGACTTTGGTATAATGTATAAATGGGGATTTGATAGTAAAAATATGAAAACATTGTTCTTGAAACATCACCACATAATTAAATTGTATATTTAATAAATACAATATACATTTTATTTTATGGTAAAAGACTAAGATCATTGGTCGAATAGAATCAGCTGACCATGGTAATTTAGTAGACGCTTGCTACTGTTTTAATTTTTTGCAATATAAGCACTTACAACGAATTAGGAGAAATGCCACTAACATCGGTTCAACATGCATTTCACTCTAGTTTACAAGAGCAATGATTCCGTAGTAAAATTTTGTAACTACTGTAACTAACTGGGATGTCCATACTCTATAGGTTTCTTATAAATTAGAGGTGATGTCTGTAAAAATCAGCCACACCATAATTAGAAAAGATTTTTGAAAAATCATATCAATATTTTTTTTAGAACTTTACTGTCCCAAACACAAGCGCAATAAAACAAGATATTAAAAATACAAAAACGGGATAAAACGAAACATTTTAAATTTTAGGAATAAAACATGTATACACTCATGTGACTTTGAATACATTTGGTTTGTTATGGCAGGTATATATTTTGACTTTAAGCAATCATGAGTGCCGAATATATCTTGTCAAAATACATAATCAAAAGTTATATTTATTGATTGTTTAATTAACAAACAACAAAGTATTCTCAAATTTTTTGTTCAAAGACGGACACGTTTTTCGGTAGTTTGATCTCATGAACCTCTATAATCGTCGTTTTAATTTTTTTTATAGGTATTAAAATCTCTTTTATGACATAAAGATGAGTTATTTTCAATTAATATTAAAGGCCTCTTAAGGGAATAAAAATCCAAGGTGGCGTGTAATGCAGATCCTGAATTGATTTTAATCGTGAGTAAATGCTATCTTATTGATAATCAACAATCCGGGAACAAATCAGTAAGGACATTTAAGGGTGCGCTCTACCTCGGCGTCAAAATCAAGCGAGACTGTTAACTGCCGCTATACGCGGAATCTCACATTTTGGAAAATATATGATGGGTGATTTTAAATTTTGTTACTTCAATGCTTTTATTGGTTTCAGTGCGAAATCGATCGGTGGTCTAATAACGATGTTTTTGAAATTGCAGACCCTTCGAATCTCCCTTCTTGCATCGTTATCTATAAACTTTTTACCAATCTTATTGCAGATTCTTGTTCTTAAGATTATATTGTACCCACGTATCATCTTATTTTTTCTCAAAAAATTGTTTTTAATACGCTAAAACTTGATACAAAAACGCTTATTTCAACATTATTAGCAAGCACCCTGCTTAGTAATTTAAATTAATATCAAAATTTTAAGATGATAGCGGGGTACAAAATTATACTACGATAAGAATGACACCAAAATATTTTTAATCGGTTTACAACTGGGCGACAAACACGGAGATTCTAAACCCTTGCATCCGCGAGGGCCGATGGGTAGAGCGCACCCTTTAAGCTCGACCAATGATATTGAGTGTACCTCGCTGTTGCGGGCCGGCGGCGCCCCCGAGCGTGGGGGGAGCCTCGGAGCTGCTGACAGGTATCAAGTCCTCGCCCTCCACCGGAGTGTCAGGGAACTGCTCCTCGGGCTCTGTCGGCTCACCGGACGCCGCGTACCCCGACGTGCCTCCGTTGTTGAAGTCGTCATCGTCCGTTAGCGAGGACAGGTAGTTGTTGTGGCTGGTGATGTTGAACTCCTCAGCGTCGTCTCCGTCCGTACTCCGTGTATCCCTCGATAACCTGATAAAGATGAAAACTACATCAGTAATTGATTTCAAGATCCCTTGATAACCTGGAAACGGTTGAATAAAGGATGACAATTTTCTGTTTTTCATTTCAAGAATTTAGGTGACGTTTAATAAAGAACAAAAAATTCGTATCAGTTTTTGTTTTCAAGAATACTTCCTTATCCCTTAATAATCTGGGGCAGTTGGAAACAAGAAATCTAGAATGAGATAAAGGTAGGTGAAATCAACAAAAACAATAAAAAAACCGATGACATCAAAGATGGAGCACTTAAAATATTCAAAGGAAACCACTCATGTGTCAAGAGAAACAATATGACGACAAAGGTGCAAGACCTGCTTCAATCAGCTTCAATCAGCTGTTGGTGTCACCTACCTTGCTTTGTTCTAGATACGTTGGTTGGAAAGAATGAAAGTATTGTTTCAAGAATACTTCTTTAACTTTATAACCTGGAGAGAGTTGGACCAGCAATGAAAACCAAAGCATTTCCAAAGAATGAAAACCATATCAGTTTTTGTTTACAAGAATACTTCTGTAACCTGAAAACAGCTGAATAAAGAATAAAAACCATGTGAGTTTTTAAATTTCAAGAATACTTGTTTAACGATTGGTAACCTGAGGACAGTTGGATAAACAATGAAAACCATTGCATTTTGGTTTCAAGAATAGGCTACTTCTTTTTCACCTGGAAAACTGTGGACAGTTTAATAAAATACCCCCTTCGCAACAGACCTATGTACTCAGCAAATTTCCTATAGACTTTTTGTATTTTTTCTATTTCCCCATAAAAACCCATAGGGGTGCGCAGAGTATTACATTAGATAGTGCCAAACAAAATTTGGAATTACTAAAAGGTAGCGCACTGTTTACAACATTGTTTTTTTTTTTAGTTTTGACAGTTGAGATTATACAACAGTTCTAACTCTTTGTAGGCTTATGGTTTTTGTAGTTAAAGTTGAACTCCTTGTAATGCCCAAACTGGAAATACACAATAAACTTTACTCTTGGTAAGTCGATTTCCAAGACTCAAAGCTGGTCGTTGGTTATCAGGAGGACCTATACATGGATATCTAATAAGCTATTAAGTCTTCCAACTAACTACTATATTACCATTACAGGAAAAAACTATGCAAAACTAATAATAAATACTGTATATAGCTCCGAACCGAAGTTGATACAGGAAAGGGAGACGTCCTGTAGTAGGCCTACTCTCTGGGAAGTAAAGAGGGTAAACTAAAAACATAGAATCGTCTGCTACTGAACTTAGCTGATCTATTATATTCCTTTCCTCACGTATGCCACTGGCTTCCAAGTGGCAGCTAGGGGTAAACGACAGAGAGGGATTTGTTGTATTGGAAAAAACTCATTGCCAACATAACAAATCGTAAAACCTCCCAGTGGGACCAACATCAATGAGTGTTGAGACTTTTAAGAAGAACATGCCTTATAGAGTTTAGTCGGCCGCTTTTAGTAGTTCGCTGCTCAGCCAAGTGGCTGAACATGCTGCATTCATTTATTAGGGATGAACAGAGAGTTACAAGCTACCATGCCTATAGACAAATAAATATCTTGAATCTTGAATCTTGTACCTAGCGGCCACCACACGCCAACTGGCAGAGTAATCAACACAAGACATATTCTTCTCCTTATAAGACTCAGTATTCATTGACACTACCCTGTGATACAATATTTATAAACTTGCATGGTAGTGAAATGCTCCCACCAAGTAAAATTTTACAAAATACAAAAAAAATCAAATCTCATCTTATTAGGTTGTGCCTTTGCCACACGCCTATGTAAAAACCAAGCAGTTGAATATGTGGGTTTGATGTCATATGTGTTTTGTTAGTAAATATAAGTTAAATCCTACCTAGTAAATGTACATAGAAATTTTTATCAAGCTATGGTATTCTTTTCATTTTCCTTATAAACCCTATGGGGGTGAGTACGTAGGTTTGCTGTAATTTTTGGTTTGTAAGCAAATATAAGTTAAACCCTTCATAATTGATGTAAATACCAAATTTGATCACGATATGTCAAAAATAAGCAAGATAGAAAGAAGGTTTTGTTGTTTTCCCACAAGAATAACATGGGAAATTTTTTTATATTCCCTTTGTAACCATTTAAGCTAACATCAAAAATACTAAATTCTTTATTTCTTGAGCTCTATTACATAGATTATGTTAAAATTGGTGGATTTAAAAAATTATGGTAAAAAAATGAAAATAAAAACATTTTTGGACCTTTTAAAACCCTATAAAACCCGGTTCCCATGATCTGATCATTCTGGTTCACAAAGTTATTCGAGTTTATAATGGCTTACCTATGGGGTATAACTCGATCCTATGGGGTTTATGGGGGAAATAAAAAATTGTCAGAGCTTGATACAATTTTGTGTTTATATTCACCGAATTATTGATTAACTTTGATTTTCCAACAACACCCCATGGCAGCAAACCTACATACTCGATCCTATGGTGTTTTTATCGGGAAAGTAAATAATCTGAAATTCCATTGGAAATTCGCTGAGTATGCAGGTCTGCTGCGACAGGGGTATTGTTATAGTGTCATGGTCAAAAAGCTATTAAGTTTCCACCAACAACCAACTATACCTCTTCACAGTTAACAGATTTTTCAAAAAGTCTTCTTAACATTACTGTTACTTTCTTTTTGTTTAAATTTCGTTGTTATTTCGTTACCAAAATAGCAACCCATAAGACCAATGTTAAAAAATTACTATTTTTAAATTTAATTTTAGATCAAATTTGATTTTTTCCTGGGATTGAGGCTGTTTCTAAACTTATTTTTGGACCGAAATACTCGTAAATGCAAAGTTTAAGCAAAATCTACCCGCTAGATTTCGAGATTGTAGAATACAAGTCACTTGTGACAGTGCTCGCCTTATAGTTAGGATTAATTTTTCTACCAATATTTGGTTCAATCGTTTAGTAAATGATGTAAAATAAATATTATGACCTTAGCAAATTACATATAAACAAAACTATGAAACACTATCTACACTACTTTATTTTACTTAGTTTGTGTTCAATGTGTTGTCTTTTTAATATAAGTTGTCTCCTTCAAATCACGTGCGGCAAGTCCCGCAGTACATTTGTGAAAATATATTGCGTTCTCTCGATGTACGGCGCTCTTAATACTACTAAATCTTTCTTTACATTCAATACTGTGGATGCATAGAATAAACCTACCCTATGAAAATGAGCATAAAAATTAAACCATTTAGAAATAAATTAAAGTCTTGTACAAAAACATACAATGTACAATCATTTTCATATCTTTTGAAACCGTTTGTATGACTAATAACTAGGAGTACGCTTATTCTACGAGGTTGGAGATAACGCGCAACCCAAAATTTATTTTTCAAAAATTAATAAAACACATTCCAACAATATATTTTAAGACATAATTTATACACCTACTAAATTTGCATTAGGTATTGAGAGCTAAAAATCTTCTTACTTATTTGATTAAGGATTGTAAGTAAAGGAAAAAAAAATATTTATTACTTTACGTTATTATAACAACAAAAACTTTGTCAGAAGTTACTTACTTCTCTTCTGTCATTCTGTATACTGTGTAGTAAGCTAGTCAGCCGCGAATGGTCATGGTTCATTAATTTACGGTTTTTGGGCTGGATCTGTCACTTTCAATCTTTACATTTTATATATGATTATAATTCGTAAATATATTTTCATTGTTAAAAATCTATATTTCTGGTATTCATTAGATATTTTTCACATATTTGTATAAAATAACAGATTGCATTTTTATAAGTAGGGAGCAGGAAATAGATTCAAAATCCCTACACTATGCTTGACGCATATACGTTAGTTAAAAACAAACAACTCAATCACCATAAAACAGTCTCCAATGAATTTCTTATGGGGAATTTAACTACGGCTCATTCGTTTATCAATGTACAAAATGACATCAACAACGAAAATACATCACAAATTACACACAACACTCTGAAAGTTTAAAGTCGATCTAAATCTTCCTTCGAAATTAAGAAGATGAAGATATCACTACTCTTCAATCCATCCACACAATAAAATAAAATTATTTAACTTTTTACTCAACAATTTACTTTGAGTTCGCAACAACACGTGACGGATTGAATAGTTTAATTTGATTTGTCAAATTCTTACAGGTAATTCCAATCTAAAAAAATTTAGTAAAATAATATCTCGTGCAAAATATTCAGTTTGCAATTAATTGCTGCAATAATGAAGATTGAATCCAATGTCATTAGGGGGTCATTAGTAACTTCCAAAATTCTTGGTTTTTTTACTTATGTTATTTATTTATTTCTCATCTTCTTTACCCATTTTGCTTTGGTAGGAAATTAAAAATTAAAATATACCATCATTGACGTGAAACCAACTGTCTCAAATGCTATAAATTATTATTGTGTCATCATATAACCAGGAATATCGTACGATAAATTTTTTACTCATCAATGAAAAAATCTATGTTTTTAAATTACAACTAGATAAAACATTCGGGGACGAGGTTTATCACACTAGCTTACCCGGCGTGCTTTGCAATGCCAACCAGAGAACGTTTTTGCCCTTCAGGCGAGTCACTACGCTCACTTGCCGTCAGGTTTAGCTCACTCGCCGTCAGATTTAGCTCGTTCGCTGCGTTCACTCGCCGCAAGTCTATACCAGTTTTGTTATTACCGATCTCCCTCAATACTTTAAATGTGAACAGCTGTTTGTATCTTCTACTTATATTCTACTTATATAGTAGTTTATAATTCAGTACCGTTTGTACAATTTGTATGCGTGGATTTCTTATACGATGCACACAGGTTGAGAAAAAAGTAGGAAATAAAACATGTTTGCCTATTAATATAAAAATAGATGAATTACTTAATGTATTTGTCAATAAACATCGTTTACGAGGTTACAGTTTTATTTAACAAAGCTCGTGATTTTTTCTTTAACAGTCGGTACATTTTAGTTAGAAATAAACGGTAGCCAATAATGAACATGAAGCTGGCAAGCCGTGCGAAACGTCGTGCCGTGATTCGTGCGCCGCCCACGACGAGCACGTGCACCACGGAAGCTAAATGACCCATCATTATACCTTGGCGTGCAGCGTGCACATCTCCAGCTACCGCGCTACGCCATTCTACGGAGCTTCAGACGCAGAGCAGATAATGACAAGGCTGTAGCCGTACCCAGATATTTGCTCTGAGGGGGTTTGGTCGGGATCGGGTATTTTGATAAATTTAACCTATTTCTAACACCACTTTGGTAATTTTTAAAAGATAAAGTATAGTTTCCTATGTACATACTTAGTAGTGAATAAGTCATTGAGTACAGTTTGTAGGGTTTTATTATGTTATTACTAATATTTGTTTCTAAATTTCGGGGAGGGGGGTTGACACCCCCCTTTTCTACAGTCTTGGCCAATGGTATCCAATGGTAAATAAAAATATCTTATACTCCAAAACAAGCTCCGTTTGTCCGGGCAAAGTTTTTTTTCGCTCCAAGGATTTTTGATTTTTTTATTGAATATGGGGGTTTTGGCCACCAGAAATCGATTGGAGCTGGTCCCATAGCTGGGAAAAATCCGGTTTTCGCGATAGAGCCCTTCAAAGTTTCCATGTTATCCTTATGGAGATTTTATTAATTGAACAAAAATCAGCTGATAACTGTAGATATAAACCAATGTGTTACATCTTTACCCTGTAGTTTAAGACAATTATACCAAAGTGCAGTAAGGTTTGGTGAGTGAGCGAAGCGAACGAGCTCGTCTTTAAAATGGAAGAATGCGAGTTAGCGGAGCGAACGAGCTTTGTGTGAGAACGAAAGTAACAATTTTACCGAGCTTAGGCACGGTCCCCCTGGTACTAACAATGAAAACAATCCAACTATTTTATGGTTAGGTTTACTCTGATTGCGAAGTATTGTACGATGCAAGCATTTACCGCAGAACGGTGTACTGCCTGTAGATTAGGTCAAATATGAGAAGGTAAGCCTACAATGTGTTTCTATTGTTAGCCTACCCTCGGCGAAGAAATATATTGTTATTGATTCCAGCATATTACATTTCAAGTTTAGTTTTCCCCAACCATTGTTGTAATTCTATTCACCTAACACATCAAAGTCGGATGACTGGTGCTACGCAGTGAACTAAATTTTGTCAAGTTGAATCGAACGGAATGTAACATGATACTGCTACACAAGCAAATAAGCTTTATTGGTAATTAGAGGAATTTGAAGTGTCGTCAAATATTTGACTAAAAGCGAATTATTTTTTTATTTTTTATTATTTGCTATACCGTCGTCAATTTTCAACCTGTTATAACTAATAATATCATGTTAACTATGACTCCATGATAGTATTCAATTATTGGTTTAATTCATATTGTCAAGACAAAATAAATATCACAGAGATTATAATATTTTTGTTTCCTTAATCTATATATTAATAGGAAAGCATGTTTCTTTTCCACCTTTAATTCGTGCATATCATAAGAAGGGTAGTATGCTGTAGATAGACAGAATCACATTTTAATTCACATCGGCCCCCAGGGCTTCGCCCTACAAACTGTCAAAGTTTCAATGATAATCATATGGGAGAATTATTGTTTATTGAATCATTGGGCAGTTGTTGTTATAACAAATGCTAGCAATTCATGAGAACACATGTTTCACTGATAAAACATTTTTTAAACTAATTGGCTCAAGCAATGCCAATTATCTCAAGAAGAACTAAGTTTTTGGTCAAATTTCGACCAGTGGGCGATCCCTAGTATCTATTATTCTCTATAATGTTTCCTAGAAATAATATTGTAAGGGGGTTTTCCTAGGGTATCGTCCTGTATTGTGTAAGTTTGCAAATCTATGAACACCCTTGCTTGCAACCACAAAGAAAAAATTCTAGAGAGGACATCCTCACTTCAGTAATGTGCTTTCTGACAACAAGACGTTGGCAGAACAAATAAAATTAATTAATTGATGAACATCAGCATTCAGCATCAGCCCATCTTCCCCCGCGCTCAATCATTACAGTCTACAGACATTTTTGTTAGGCGCTGACGTCCAATCTGCTCTCTACACGTTTCCTCTGGTTTATGTTTATGATGCAAATCAATACATAAGTACTTCTAAATATAATACGAACTACTTTCTCGGCACAGCATTATTTCACAAAGACCACAAAAAGTTAAAACGTGGGAAAATGTATACTCAAATATACTTTAAACTCTAGGACTGCCCTTGCCTAGTTAAAGCTAAATTGCTCTAAGCCCAAGATTTTTTGTCTTTTTGCAAAGATTTTTTAACAAACAGAGCCAAAACTACTTTTGATAACCTAGTCATATCCATACTAGTTTTATTCACCAAAAAAATAAGATTTTCCTCCACCTACTATCTAAATCCGTAAATTACTCCTTGGAATAGAGTACTAATGTACTAGTTTTTATCCCATGTGACTTGAATACTTAATTTTTCTACCTAGGAAAAACTCAACTTTTTTGTACCACGGGGCTAAAGTTAGTTACATAAGAATAACATTAAAAGAGAGATTAAAAAGAACATGAGCTACAGTCAGCTGTTACTTATTGTTACTCATTGTTTACTAATAGCAGCTGTAGCTGCTGGTCAGCAGTGAGCAGTAGTGTACGTGTTTGTTTACATTTCGCTTGGGTAGGCTATTAACCTAAGAAGTCCAAAACATAAGTGTAAAACTTTTGACTAGGCTTAAATTCTATTTTGTTTTTCCGTGTTCTTTAAAAATGATATAGCCTACCTTAAGTGTTTTTTATGTTGACGTGACTGATCCAGCTTGACGGAGCAAGGGATCATATCATTATGAAGGTAAAATTAAATTATATACGGTAGGCCTATTAGTGTAGGTGGAGGAAAAATGTTTTGTGCATCAAAGTACTTTTCTCCCTCAGGGAGAAAAAATAGTACTATAGTCCCTAAAAGCACAAATAACTATTGAATAAGTAATCAAATTCCACTTACGTATTCGTGTACAGCGGCTGCGACGTGATCTTCTCCGTCGCCGAGGACTCTGCCGTGGTCGTCGTCTCCTCCTCCGACCCCCACCCCCAGGGGTCCCACAACCCCCGTTTGACCCTCCCCAACATCCTCAGAGCACCCTGCCACAGGCCGGCCCCACTGTCACTATGGTCACTATCACTAGACACTACCCCACTATCACTATCACTACCGCTGGTGTGTAGCGTCCTTCTGTGGCTCACTACCTTCCATCTAGGTGGGCCCGCTGGCTCGTCAAAGACTAGATCTTCGTTCAGGAACTGAAACAGAAGGAGAATACATTTAGGTTTCAATTGCGATGGTTAAGAACAGTTAAAAATTGTTATATGTCACCAAGTTGTGAGAAAATACAAAAAATAAACTTAGTTAACAAAACTTAATTCAGCGGTTAGCCGGTTAATTTGCTACCGATAATATTCAACATTTCTTCTTAATCAAGGGTATACTCTTTTTAGATCCGTTGTTTCAAATGCAAGTAACCCTTTAAACGGTCATATATTCCGGGTTTCATAGACCACAAGAACACCCCTTTAAAATTTACATAATCATTTTTTACCATTATAATTAACCCGACTGCGTTCTATCGAATGACACATGTTTCAATGTACAGAGTGTATAGAATTAACCTATCCAGACCGGAAGTCATTGATTTTAAATACAAACTTTCATCACCCGGCCGAGACAGGTAGTGTACCGAATACGCACATCTCACGTTTTTCGCCCTTCCATCAAACCCTCGTCAAATCGTCATTAAACATCTGTCACCCCAAGCTGTACCGTTTTCCCGCATGGACTGATTTCTATGTACAAAATTAGCACGACAATGTCCAGCGGGATAGGGCGTGGGTTTTGCACATTTGCTCTCTCCCACATAAAAAATGAGATGAAAATATGATTTACTATTTTCCTGGAGAAAACTCTAGGCCTTAATACCTTTATTGAAATGACGACCTAACTAAGTAGGTAGTTCAAGTATGAATGAGAAATGAGAGTAGGATTTAAAACGACTCAGCTTTTTAAAACCTTTATTACATAGGTTGCAAAAGTTATTGTAAATCACTTATGATGTATTAATAATTTAGTTTATACTCTTAAAAAAGAATAAAACACATACAAAACAAACAAATATATACCGTACGCAAACATTTTCGTTGATGTTTTTGTTTACCTGACAATGGACGTATTTGAGCGGAAAAGCTCTTATCATGTCAATATTGGAGATGAGAAAAGCTAAATAGTATAAAAACTGAGCTTAAATGTCTGCAGTACCGGTCACTTTGCACTTTAACTCCCATAAGACTAATGTTAAATTTCAAAAAGGAGTCACGCTTTTAATATTGGTCGAAAAAGCTTCATCTTTATGTCATTCTAAAAGAATTTTGAATATCAAGGACACTGTGAAATTAAAATCAAGTTGGAGATTGAACTATCAAAATCGCGCCGATTTTCCAACAAAAAATGTTGGGAATATTTTGTTGTTTATTAATCCAACGGGCGTGCATCATTTGCGCATAATGCGGAGAGCCAGGTAGAAGGGATGCGTGTTTTGCGCAGTGAGCTCCAGGGGGCTCTCAGTTATATGCATCCGTTTGCGCAGTGCAAGGTGGTGGAAGCCGCATTATTTTTATTTGCAAAGTTATTGAAATCTCATGTCCGTGTAAATGGTCTTTTGAATGATTAAACGTGTTTGGCATAAGACATTTAAGTTTAAAAATTAGCAAAACAATATTCAACAGAACAGATATAATGGCACATAATCGGACACAATATCACGGCCTTGACCGTACATTAACACTTGGATTTCATGTTTACCATTTGTAGTTTGTTTCTATTGCAAAAGTGATTTTATGAGTGGTTTTATTCCGAGGAGTTAGTAGGCTATAGGAGAGGCTGCTATCTACAGTTAGAATAGAGGCAAATTTGCCATAGAAACAATTCATGCAAAACATTTCAGCCTGAGCAATTACAGTAACACAATCCGCACCAACCATACACGATACATATGTGTATTCAGTGGTATTCGTGGGGGACGACTGTTTGAGAATTGTTGTCGCCAGGCTGAGGCTACCTGGACGGGACAGTATGCGCAAATGATGCAAGGGGATTAGGCGACCCTTCGAAATATTTTACAGAAGGATTAAAAAGTGCGCAAATGGTGAACAACCAATCCAACAATCAACAGACAAAAATAGCAAGATAAACTACAGCACAGCATGTATCAAACGCCTCCACCGCGCCGCGCAGCTGACAAGACGCGTTGAGCGGTCGGTGAGGTCATACGCCAGACGGTCGTGAAATGTTTACTTACGTTCCGCGTGAAACACTTTCGCCAAACTAAAACCGTCCAAATAAACACAAAGAATATGCCAGACTATCTCTGGAACACGCTAAATAAACTGCGATCCGGGCGTTCGCTATAAACAACGGGGCTATTGGCGAATTGTATAGTCTCGATGAACTCGTACAGGGATCAGAGTAAAAAAATAGAATAAATATGAAAAGTTAGTGCGTTTTTTTAAACCTGATCCTCCACGAGAATATTGGGGTTGGGGTAGAGATTTCAACTGTAAATAAAAAAATTAAACAGTAACAAAACATTTAACTAGTGACAAACCTGTTCGAGTGTAAAGGCGCGTTTACACTGCAGTTGTCGACCAAAAGTTGTCAACCATTTTGTATATCTCAGTGTAAACGCAACAGCAACTCATTAGATTGATGACCAAATTTAGTTTGACGACTGAAATTTGGTTGACAACCAGTGTAATATAGAATAATTCAATAAGCAAATTTTGGTTGTCAATCTGGTGTAAACGTGCATTTATTTGATCAACAACTTTGATTTATTTGGTTGTCAACTCAGGTTGTCGACCACAGTTGTCGACTAAAATTGTTGATGACTTTTGGTTGACAACTCCAGTGTAAACGTGCCTTTAGATTTCCTAAAATAACGTTTTAAATAAGTTATAATTTCTTTCAGTAACTCCTAGTCAGCTGTTATATTTCTAAGCCAAACCTATTCTTTGCTAAAAAGTAACAGTTCTAAGTAAACTGATTAAAAAAAATGCTACCAATAATATTGTAAAACTGTTAAACAATATGTTGTGATGTAAAATTACCAGCTGGTATGCAACAGTGAAATAAAACAAAAACAACAAAAAAACCCAAGGACTCGAGCCAATTGGATATTAGCAAGGATAAACAAACCCCCTTCACCATCTTTCCCTAGAAGGGTCAGGTTTAAAAAAAAAACGGACTATAGTAAAATATTCAATACAATTATTAAAATTAGTCAGCACTCTACATCGCGGAGGCAAAACGTCAAAAATTTTTCAAGAGTCAGCGTGAATTTTATGAGATGAACTTGAAACATCACTCCCACTTTTCACTCTTAGAATTTACCTTTATAGTCCTATGTTTCCACTCCAAGAGACGACAGTGTACCATTTTTGAAACATGGAGGGGGGGGGGGTGATGTTGTTCGACTCCGTAGCATTTTATTAAAGCTGCACGTACTCCCCTGGTGGTGCTAAACGAACAACAACTTTGGCGGCTGAACTATCACGCACGTGATCTCTCAGCTATGCCAGCTGCCAGAAAATGCAAATGGCCCTTTCCAGGGCCAATTTAAAAATTAGCTGTGTTAGCTCTATAAAGAGAGATCTAATTTTTATTTTAGTGTTCATCTTTTTAAATATATTGACTCAGGTGCTCTGCACCGCAGAATTTATTTTCTTATTCTTAAAACCTGGTGGCTGGCTAAATTAGCCATATGATATACACCATTTTTGAAGAACCATAATCTATTGTACATGAACGCATACTTCAATCCCTACTTTCCTTTGGAATAATTGTATGGGACGGATCATTTACGACGGTTTTTAGTACACTTTTACCTCTCCAAAATCAATGTAGGCAAATTATCAAGGTTGGTTTCAGAAAAAATCCACGACACCCCACTGAAACACTTTTTGACGAAGTTTCATTACTTAGCGTAAGACAGCTATTCATAAAATTTCGCGTTGCAGAAATTAGTATTGCGAGAGACTTCTGTACCTGGTTAGTTTTTCTATGCTTTTATTTTTAATTATCTTAAGTAGTCCCATTTTTTTTTATAGAGAAAAAAATATTACTGTTTTTGTCTTATTGTGTAGGCATCAAGGGTTTGGAGACCAATTAAAACCAAAGAACAATGCGTTATCCGTTATGCTAATTTTGTCATCGTAGCTGTGCATGCATGTTCTTCCGTTCCGATACCCCCCCCCCCCCCCCCCCCGACAAAAAACACAGGGGTTTTAATTTTAGGACTTTAATCCAGTATACTATACAAGTTCAGTAGATGTTACAGAGCCATACAGCCTCCAATATACTGGATCACTGGATGTGATAGCTGAAGCTGGCTGATGCTGAGAGGAAGGTGTGATAATGGGCCTGTCCCAGGTCAGTGCAGCCACCTGCACTCACGTCAACACAACACGTCAAGGTGGCAACACTGGCTGTCAACAATCAGGCCTACCACACTGCCGGCGTATTGTTGCCTGAACTAATACAGTCCGCATCACGAAATGTTAGACTTTGTGCAGTTCAAACTCAATTACAGCTCCACTCTACCTGAGCCTGATCTACTTATGACAACGTTACCGATGCCGCCTCGCGGCCGTAGTGCTAGGCGAGTTTGATGGCTGTTCACGAGAATTGTGTTTTAAAATTAACTAATTAAGATAGAGATTGGCTCTTAACTTTTTCTAAAAGAAGAATGACAAACCTCTTTTTTTGGTTATGGAATTTTTAGATAAAATTTCTATTTTCAGTTATAACAGTTCAAAATCATCTGTTTAAAATCCCTTGCATTTGGGTGGCGCACCAGAGGTAGACCGCAGCCTTAAAAGTTTTTATTTTTATTTGAAAGTTAGATAAATTTAATCCACTACAAAATACACAGGCCTTATTATAAAAATGTTTCTGAAAGACGCAAGAAAAGTATCTAATAAAGAATTAAAAACTCAAAATATAAAAATTACAAATTTTGTATGTCGATGTGAAACGATTAAACAGTAATTGTAATTAAAAAGTTTTATTTTAACAAAAATATGTTAACTGCAATTTTTTTCCTGGATATTTTGGTTTTTGCCTTGTTGTTCGTACAGTTTCTAATGAAAATCCCATTCAGGACTATAAACAAGAAAATTATACTAAGTGTTGTATGAAAAAGAATTATACTATAATTAAGAACTAAAACTCAATTTACAAACGTGTTTCAATAGCTGAATCAAATCGAAACTATGAGAACCTTCACAATAGACGCGACTGCAGGTGTTACAGCTATACAATAGTCATTGCATCGCCCACGACATAGAGCAAGAAGAGGCGGAACAATATGGTGATCAGGTCCATTATTACTCCATGGAGACGCTAACTACTCCACTCTAGCACCCTTCAACTTTCATCCACTTACAACTTCTTATTGGCTCTTAGAGAGGACGTCCATGTATTATAGCTTGGTGGAAAGCGTGTTTTATTATACAGAATGCTATTGACTTATTTTCCATAGTAATAATATTTTATATATGAAAAGAAAGAGATTATTTTACTGAAAATAAAATGTTCGTCAGTTAACTTACTTCTTTGTGGTAGAAAAAAATAATTAGAAAATCTTGAAAATTTATTGCAGACTCCAAGTTATTGACACAAAGCGTATATTTATTGATGTATGAGAAGGGAATTTCTTAATTTAGATACAAAATTATATCTGTTAGAAGTAGTGGGGTTTGGTTACTTTCAAAACGGAAGTCGTGCCAATTGCCAGCCGCTGCCGGCCAGCTGCCATCGGCCAGCTGCCAAATCAGTCGCTGCCGCCATATGCCATGCCATATAGCTTCCGGTGGGGGAGGAGATGTTATTTGAAATTTGAAATTCAACTTGACAATTGGGTTATGGAAAGTATGTCAAGGTCATCCAGAGTAAGTTTTAAAAACCCTATCCCGCTACCACCGGAGTAATAGTTCGGAGAGTGGAACTAACTCCGGTGATAGCGGGATAGGTATAGAATTAGGTTTGTGAATTTTATTTGTGAAAAACATACAATCAATGTGTGACAGCAGTGTTTAAACAGGTTGAAGTTTTGTTATGAACTACAGAGTTGTAAACACAAACACCGACGACGATGAGAAGGTAAACGCAGAGTCCCCAGATGATGTATTTAAAAAGTTTGAACAAACGTAACATCTCGAGTTGGTTTTCCCGTTCCATTTCCAAACGTTTGATTTCCAATTTCAATTTATCCTCTTCCATCCTTGTTACAAATGGAACTTCATCCATCATATCCATCATGTTTGTGTTTTTTGAAATTTTGAAAGAAGCGATGTTGATAGTTGAAGAGGCGAGGATGGAATGAGAGTTAAAAGAGGGAAATGTCGGTTAAATAAAGAAGTGGTGGGGGGAAAGAGCGTTGTTACATAGAAGTGGTGGGGGAAAGATGCTGCTCATCATTTGCCTCAGAAGTTGTGTCCGACTGTAGAGGGGTAAGAGGAGTAGTATTTAGTAAACTGTCTTCATCAGAATTTTCAACCTTATTACAAATAGGACAAGCGTAAGTTATTTCCAAATTCATTGTAATAGCGTTAAATTTATCTATAATTTCATTTAAAGCATTAAATATTTCTTGTAAATCATCTTTTGAGTTTATTTCAAAACTAGCATTCATTCGTGCCAATTGAGAAGTGTTCATCGTTAGAGAGTTGGCAATCGAATGAGGATTAGCGCCTAGGGAAGGGGGCTTATATAATGGCGACCTTGAGCAGGTGTTTAGGGAGGGGGGCTTTTTAGGGAGGGGGCTTCTATATTGGGGACCTTGAGCTTATGATTGAATAAAACGTTTAGTTCTTCTTCGTCTTTTAATTCAATTATTTGAACCGAAGTAGTTGTTTCATCCTCTTCACTCGATGAAGAAAACAATTCACCAGGATTTAAATATTGAACTACAATTCTGAACCATCTTATAGGATATTCGTCAATGACAGAAAGTAAGTTTTGAAACAATTCTTCCATCTCCTCCCTGTCAGTTATTATATGTTCAAACTTGATAAATTTTCCTTCCATGTTGTTAGTTAGAGTGTTGGAAGTGGAATGATTTAATATTATATAAAAATTAGAACTAATGGTGGGGGAAATCTCAAGGTCATCCAATTGAAGTTTTAAAAAAGAGTGTAAAACTGAAATTATACATTTGATGGTTCTACAGGATCGGAATACCAATCTGATCTGTATTTACATCTTTTTATCATATGTGTACAAAAATCATCTTGATGAGACTTGGTGCGTTGACAATGAGCAAGATCTAGAGGGTGAAATTTGAAACATCTTTGAGGACAACATGTATGAAAATATCTTGATTTGTAAAATTTGAAAGTTCGCAATTCCGGTGGCGGTAGTTGTTTTGTTTTACATTTGCAATAACAAGATCCGAAGAATTCACATTTAGTACAAGCTAACCCATCCACCATCATTGGTCCTAAATCTGTACACTGTTGTTCACAACAGTAACGAGGTTTGTACTTGTATTTTTGCTCTTCCATGTTGACGCTGCGGAGTCTAGTGAAAGAATAAGATTGTATAGTGATGAATAGCGAGTTTTATGTACTATGAAAAGTGGTAGGGGTAATTTCAAGGTCATCCAAATGGAGTTTTAAAAAATTATACTTTACAAGTGTAAGGATTATTGAAATTTAGGAAGTTTGTTTCTGTTTGTTTTCTTCAGACTTTTTTCTCTCTCTGCCTTAGCCATAGCAATAAGTTCTTCTGTTGATAGTGGATGTACTTCAGGAAATTTTAAAATTAATTTAGCTTGATATCCTTCTTTAGTTAATACATCTAAATCTTGAGTCATTTGTTCAACAGTGTTATAATCCTTTCCATAGATTTTCCCATCAAGTTCAATCATCATTCTGTATAACATTTTGTAGAATAGATCTTGTTGTGGCGAGAGCTGAGAAGCGAATGATTATTTATCAAACTGTTACATCCTTTTTATGAACTTGATATTGATCACGTGATTCCTTAGTTGTAATTTTATTTATTAAAAGTTATTCATCATTGGTAATACTTCTGGAACTTGACGTTATGTTGACCAGCTGGCGATGAAGAAGTTGTAGGTTGTGTAGAAAAAAATATTTCATCATCGCAATATTTTGTTTTAGTGAACATCCTTGTATTAGTAGCACTAACATCAACAGTTAAGTGATAACCACCGGTAAGTAAAACTCGCATTTCGTTAGTTAAATCTTCAAGTTGTTCAAAAGTAGTTATGGTGTTGGTATCATAAGATGCACACTTAACCTTTAGGGACATGTTGAAGTTTTGTATTTAGTGATAGAGAGTGAGATGTGTACGGTACGAAAGGTAGTCGTAGACTGATGAATTTAACAAGTTGATTTTCACTTTTATTATCACACAAAATTGGGTCAAGGTCATCCCATGGAATTTTTAAAAAAAGCAACATATTGTAATGTACAAACACATTACAATATGTTGCTTTTTTTATTTTTTTTTTTTTTTAGGTTTATATCATATTTATTGAGAAACAAATACAAAGAAATATTTACAATCTTATGTACAAACTAATCAGTAGTAGGTGTTACATGAATTGTAAGTTCAGTAGAATTGTTTCCACTTGGTCCATGTGATACCAAATAGAGTGCGCCGGGTTGAATTATACGAAGATCTTCATTTTGTAGTAGTTGTACGAAGCGCTTTGGTAGGAAGATTTGAAATTTTGCTTCATCACCAATTGTATAAGGTGCCTCGCTTAATGTGCAATTTATAGCATCACCTACTGAAGTTTCCATCTTCTTTATTGTATGAATGATGTAGTGTTTTTCTTCTTTCAGCTCGGAACATTTTTTTGTAGGTAGGATTGTTGATTTTGAATGAGCGTTGAATTGTTCAACTAAATTTTGAAGTAAGTTGTTTGATGCCATCTTAATGTTTTTGCTGATGCTAATCTTCTTGTTAATAAGAATATCCGTTGGAGATGTTGTCTCTTCGGAGGTTCGAGTAATACTCATGCTGTGTCATGGTAGCGCTCTCACTTTTATTATCGAGAATACCCCCACCACTGACACTACCCCCACCACTGATGCTACCCCCACCACTTTGTTGAAGGAAATTATTCAAGCGGTAGGCATTCTTCAAAGCACACTGTGACCTTCGATGTTTAAAACTTTTTGATGAAATACAAAGTTCATTAAAGTAGCATTGGAAATCTCTATCTATTATTGCATTTATCACTTCATTGCTTGTAAATGATTGTATCCAATTTGCTTTTTCCAATCCTCTTGTGTAGATAGTTTTAAACTCTTTACAATAATGATTCATAATATGCGGCATCATGTTATAATGAATAAAACCTTCATCCCATTTTAAGTTATGAAAATGTTTGTTTAACCATTTGTTTGTAACTTTCGCTTTAGTTGTTAGTTTATTGAATGGAAATGGAGGTTTGAACAAGTAATGATAAATTACAGATGTGTTCATATCCAAAATTACTAATTCTTTAATAATGAAATTTCCATCATTCCCTCGAAAAGCTTGAAATTCAATTATACCTCTTTTAACTTCCATTAACTGTGATGCAGTAGAAAACGAAACCCGTTTGTTCATGATGAAGTCTCATCCACAACTGACTGTTATTACAAACACGATTGTTCTTCTTTTATTTCTTGCGCTTCTTCGTTTATATTAAAATTGGTGTGATAGTTGTTTAATTGTCTCCACATATCCACTTCTTGAGGTATTCGATTAAAAATTGAAGTATCCACAGGACCATATAAAATTGGAATGAATGGTTGTCTGTCCAATGTATCGATTAGATAATCTTTAATTATTGTACTTGAAAATACTAGTTGTTTTAAGTATCTAGTGACAGGACCGGTAGTACAACTTAAAGTGTAAAATTCTTCTTTAGTGAAATGTAATTTTACATCATGTCTAGTTAAATCTTTGAAGCGAACAACTTGTCCCCCACGATGTTTGATTATATCAACTTCAATATTTGATTCTAATAAACTTAATCTTGTTCTTTTTCCAAATGTGTTGTTAGTTAAATAACATTCCAAAAGATGTAAATGTTTCATTAGAGAATCCCAAGAAGTTTCAGTAAAGATAACCATTTTACTTCCTTGATTTAACATAACAATTGGTGAATAATCCAATGATTTTACAATTCCAACAGATATACTTTTTGTCATGCATGAAGAAATAGGGTAGAAAATTCGAAGAAATACTTCTGTTAAAATATTTGTTGTAATGTTAACTTCAACCTTTTTTCTTTTTACTTCTTTTTCATCTTCTCCTTCTTCTTCTTTCTTCTTATGTTTGTTAAACTTGAGGAATTCATCCATTTCTTGTTCAACTTGCTTTTCTATATCAGAACTATTTTCATCCATTAGAGGTGTATTTTCTTCTCCGTTAGTAGAATTCATCTTGCGAACGATGTTTCCCAAACGACGGTTGAAGATAGAATGAAGTTTCTACTAGGTAATTTCCTGCTTTTATATTTTTTGTAAAATTTTTGAAATTTATACAATTACATAATTGTTTATTTTCAACTTGTGTTTTATAAACAAAATTCTAACCTTAAAAATTGAGGAAGATAATTCTAACCTCAATATTTTGCAGTAGTTGTACTAATTATTCTTAAAGTACATTCTTCACTATTCCGGTCAGTGGTGTGTAAGTAACTATTTTATCATGTAGAATTAGACAGTATGCCGAAGTTCCATCCGCTACTGGTTCTTCAAATTCCATTTCAATTTTTATATCCACACTTGATGATTTTACTGATTCATTTTGTTTTGAACAATCGATTACAATTATTGGAGCTTTGGAATAATACTGATCAGGTGATAATAGTGGTGTATTAGTCTTTCCATAATATGATGATTGAAATCTTGCATACATATCATATAAAATGGAAAAACGTTTTTTGCTAAACATGACATTTAAATTGTCATATGGAAAGAATTGAGAGTTTAAGAAAACTTTACAATTCTTTATTTTACAGTGATCAAATTGACCAGCATTTGCAGTAATAACATCTTTTCGCTTAGTTTGAAAACCGAGTATTATGTACCTTGCACGTTCCAAGTAAGTTGATGTTTTGACGGTCCATGTTTGTCGTTCTGTTTGGGGTAATGTAGGGTATTCATGAAATTCCCAACTTCGGAATGGCATTACAATGTCACGGTCAGATTTTAACTTTCTTAACAATACGATTCTATGTTCATCAGCCAATCTTACATGAGGTACTCTCCAAACAACTTTATCCAATTGTAGTTGCCATTCTAGTTTATCTTCCGTAGTTGCAGGGTCTGCAAGTATTAAGTCCTTATTAGTTGAAGATCTGAGTAATACTAATTCTTGTTTAACATTTATTATAACCCTTTTGTAATCTTCAGCAAATCCTAAAAGCAATCGTAAAGGTACATGAAAATCAAAATGACCGTTGGAAGCAGGTGTTATAGTGTCTTTATCAGGAGCAACCCATCCGGCAGTGACTATTGAATTCTTCTCATGTGGTGTTAATGATGTTAATCCTTTTAATGTAGTTGTTATACCAACCTTTTTTGTTGAATCAACTGTCACCCCTGATATCTCATATCTTATTTCATCAAAAAGATATGCCATTGGGTTATTTATAAAAGGAACTGTTGAAGCAGTTTTTCCATCCAATTTTAATACCCTTCCTTCGATGTACAAATAACTTTCACATGGTAATGTGTAAATATCTTGTTGTTGAATGGGAATTCTTATTTCATCATTATTGTTTAATTTTGATGAAGTGTAAGGGTTGTGTGTGTGATATTCCTTCTCCCATAGTGTTTCGTCGAATGTCGGTCCTTGAGATATATCCAGGATATCCATCGTTGTTAAGTTTCAATCCAATCTTTTGTAGAAAACGAATGTTGTCTGATGTTAACTCTTCCAATGTCGAGGAGCTACTGAGCTCCCGACTCTTCCGTTGTGGTTTAAATGATAATCCCATGTTGATTTTTATGTCGCCGCTCTGATGTGTATTCGTATAGTAATTGTTTCTCCTCTAAAGTCAACACTATGACCGTCTTGATCCAATATGTTCAGCACGATGTCTGAAATGAAACTGGTGTTTAACGGTAGGTATATCAAGTTTTGTGGCTTCTCAACAATTTTAAAACCTGGAGCAACTGTTGGATAAAATGTATGTAAAATATGCTGATTTACTCCTTCTCTATATGATCCATGTATAATATTACATGTTACATCAATACTATTTACTTTTAATATTGTAACAGTTGTATTACCTGAATGAGTAGTTTCAGGAGTTAAGATTTTCTTTTTTGTATCTGTAAATCCAAGTAAACTGCCAATAGAGTTTTTCATTCCGACATCGATATAATATTTTGAAGTTATTTCTGCTTTTAAAGTATTATTGTTTCCTTTAACGGTGATATTTTCTTCTCCGAGTTTTTTCTGTAGTAATTGGTTTATATCATCAATTTCATAAGCTCCAGTAGGAAATGTAATTATTTTCAATTCTGAGTATTTTCCTGCAGCATCCTTAGTTTCATAATAATGTAGTAAATTGTTTTTTCCTTCTGTAACATTAGGAATTGAATTGTAGGTAGTCAAATCAAGTAATGCAGCTTCCCATAATCTTTCTTTGGATAAACGCAATGCTGGGAATAGAGTACTTTTTAATGTGGATGAATTTCCACTCAGTGACACTGTATACGATGACATCTTAAAGGTGACTGACACTTTTCGCTAGAAACTCCAAACATAAATGTCCACATATTTCAGTATTGTTAGGTTGTTCTCTTTTGTAATTGTAAAAAATGTTTTTGGAGTTTTGAAAATAATGTTGAAGTTCTTTAGGCGGTGGTAGATTGCCAAAACTGTCAAAGTAGTAAACGGTTTGTCCGAGCTTTTTATAGCATACCCAATGAGTGCCTGGACCATAGGTGGAATCCAAATTTACTATTCCAGTTTCATTTTTCCATATTTTAGTTGGTAATGCATCTTTCATAAAAACTCCTCGAAAGAATGGTATTTTCAAACATTTTACATAATCATTTAACTGATGATTAGTTAAGGCTTTATTTGGAATTATCAATTGATTTTTTTTATTTAGTACACACGGTACGGTCTTAGGTATAAACCTGCTCCGTTTTTTACCATTGACCAAACAGAAGCCTTTTTTACTTTTGCTTTACGAGTTCTACGACGTCTCTTTCTAATATTTCCACCTTTTTTGGGAGCTCTTCTTTTTGCAGGTCTTCCTCTGCGACGTCGTCTTCCACCACCAAACTTAGCTTTTGTCTTCATGGCTGTTGTTACTGCCCAAGCCGCTGCTTTTTCTGCAATACTTGCGTCACTTGATTTTACTCTTTGCCAAGCTTTTTCTGCTAGAATTTTATCTGCTATTGATCTATTTGTTGAATCTTTAAACTTTGAATATGCTATATCGTGTTGTTTGCAAGCTTGATCTAATTTATTAATTCCAGGATCTCCTCTTGCTAAACGTTTTGCCAACTTAGTTCCAGGTCCACAATATTGATAACCTCCAGGAATATGTAATTCGTATGGTAAAGCGTCTATTGCTCGATTTACAACAGCACCAATAGGTATCCGTCTAAGCAGGGATAACGCAGTTGAAGTTATACCACGTCCTCTCTTGTTGCTGTCTTGATGATGACTGAGTGATACGGCCTTCATTATGTAGTCTTATATAAACTGGTGTGTTTACTCCACAAGATACATTACATAAATGAATAAGTTATGTATAATTTTTTATATTTAAACACTTAGTTATTCAAATTAATTATATATTGATTTATAATTCTATTTTTAATCCAAGCTTCCCGTTCATCGGGTTGAATTATCACATGACTCGTTGTACTAGCTATATGATTATGGGTATCAATAAGTAAATTGCCCACTATTCTTATTAAACAATCTAAATTTACAGCATCTTTTGGATGTTGAGGATCATGTAATTGCATAATACGTTTATCATTACATGTGTAAGCTGTTGAATCACTTTTTGATGTTTTTATGACTTGTCCAATAGTAGCAGCATCATTTGAATCTTCGCCTGGTAAAATATTAATTATTTTCTTCATCTTTGCATCATATTTGGTCCCAAAGTGTTTATCCCAAGTTATTGTTTGTTTCATTGTAACACAATCATTTGCTTCGTAACCAGGATAAATATCTTTTATTCTTCTATTACGACCATTGTATGTACCTAATGTACCACCAGTAGCAATTAATGTTTGCACCATTAGAGGTACATCTGTATCTTTTATACCAAATCTTCCATTTGTTATTGTTTTACGTCCTGCATCCCATTCATCATTATTTCCTTGCATTAAATCAAACTTTTCATTTCCATGTATAAATTTATCTCCCCGCTTTAACACGGCATCTTCATGTTTTACAAAATTGGATGTTTCCTTTTTTAATTCTTTAGATAATTGTTCTATAGTAACAGCATCTTTTGGTTGAGAACCAAACTTTACATTTGTCAATGTTTTACCATGACAATCGATTTCATTAACATCTTGTAAAATACAGTTGTCCTTGATGTATTTTAGGTTTACAGCATCACCGTCTTCCTTTGGGTATCCAATGTCATTTATAATAAATTTATAAAAAGAATATCCATGTTCAGTTTTTTCCGGTATTATAGAATGTAAATATTCTTTATTAACTGAATCTTTATCATTTTTAGGATTTCCCACGTTGGTTATTCTATAATTTCCAGCATCATATGTTTGTCCATCTTTTAAGTTGTTACCCCATTGCAATTTTAAAGTATTTGAAAGTTCAGATGATAAGTACTCTTTAGTAATTGCATCAGAACCTTCAGTTGGTTTACCAACATTAATTAATCTATGTGATTCAACATCATAAGTATTCTTATGTAATTTCAATGATGTTGAAGTAGCTTCTTTTACTGTCTTTAAATTTGCTCCATCAGTATCTTCTTCTGGATCTTTAACTAATTTTAAACGTTTATTACTTATGTTATAGTCACCTTCAGGTGTTTGTGGTAATCCGCTTCTTTTTCTGTCTTCTCCAACTTGCACTCCTAATGCGGAGTAGCGTCCGAACTTGTCGACGCTCATGTTAGAACTGATACATCTTATACTTGTAACTTCTTTATATTTGCGGACAATTATACAATTATACCACGATTTTTAAGTTCATCAACTAAAGCCACCCATTCATTATTTAAACCAGTATGACCGGCTTCCATAGCTTCATGCAATAGTCTCATTCTGTCAACTAATTTATTGATGTCGTTGTAATAGATAACATTTGTATTGTATAGATTTTTCATTAATCCTTTACCAGATGTTGAAGTATCTCCTTTACTCTTTTTACCATGTTGTTCAAGAAGTGATAAATCCATAAGTGATAAAGATTTTCTTTTTAAAGGTTGTCTCACAGCCGGTGTGGTACGTAATGTTGGTAATTTTCGTGGAGGAAACAATTTTTTTATAACAATACTATATTTTGTTGCACGTGAACGATTAATCATTCCATCCTTTGAGTAGTTTCTTTTATGAGCGTTAGTATTTTGTAAAATTTCTTTAAAAGTATTTAAATCTTTTGCTGAATATTTTATTGGTATATTTTTAAAAATTAATTCGTATAATCCTTTTGTTCCTTTATATTTATGGTCACCAATAATGATATAATCGTCTTGAGTTACTTCAAGCTTAGAGTTACCAATTTTCAATTCATTTCCATCAATTCTTGCTCCATATACATGTGATTTACTTAAATTTGGATTTGATTTCATGTCATGTAGCATTTTCATTATATATTTTCGTCCAAGAGGTCCATGTTGTAATATATCACTACTCAATTGAGTTAAATTTGGAATAGATTGTTCTGCTTCAGGTATTGGCTGTTCTTCCTTTTCAACAATTGATTCTTCTTCATTTTTTGTTTCTTCTTGTTCACTAGCACTTGTATATGAATCATCATCATCATCTTCTTTTTTTAATGCTTGTACTTCTTGTTTAGAAACTGGTAGTAAAACATCTCCTTCATAACGAGGTTTACCAATAGTTTCTGATATCTGTTTTAAAGGTTCCGTGATAGGTTTAAATGTATTCTCTAAAAATTCTTCTCTTTCACTTAAACCCATCCTTAATGCACGATTCTTTATCCTAATAGAATCACTGAGTGATTTTATTTCTTTTAATAGTTTTTCTTGATTCACCATGTTTACACTGTGAAGTTCAAAGTGTTACTAGATGTAGCATAGGTAGTTCAACGTATTAATACAAATTTATCCAATCCTATACGATATCTACCATTTTTAATATCTTCTTCTTTCATAATAACGAGAAATCCATATTTTTCATTCCATGCTTTACCACACATTTCTTTAAATTTATCAAATGGCATATCCGCATTAACATGATCATTATATATATGCTTTAAATTTGTCTCATCTTGCTTAAAGATGATTAACATATTTGCATTGTCTCTTATAAGTTGTTTTGGAATTTTACTGTATGTTTGACCAATATAAATGCTATCAATATTATTATGTCTTCCCATAGCAAAATAATTTCTTATAGTATCATGATTTTCACAAGAAACATCGTCAAATATAAAAATGGAAAATGGTTTTGCTTCACCTGGTTGCATTATTGTTTCACTAGCATTAAACTTGTAGAAATTCACTTCAGGTACACTTGCAAGTATTTTATCTAATAATTGATATTTTGGTTGTTGCAATGATTTTGAAAAAATATATATATTGTTAAAGCGTAAACCTTTAGGATTAGTTATAAGGTTAAAGACAACATTAGTTTTTCCACAATTTGAAGGACCAGTTATTAAACATCTTATAGTATTTGGTAGTAATTCACCATGTTTACCATGATTTAACTTATTATTGTCAACTGTCAATTCATCAATATTATTAATATTAAATCGATCTTTTTGTTGTACAATCTCCATCTTGTTTAAAGGTTAAACACATAATGAGCTATTTAATAACTATACCAAGTCTTTTGAAGGAATCCAAGAGTCTTCACTTTTATCAAATCCTAACCACCTAACTTTAACCATATCCTTTTTCCTTTGTAAAACCTTTTCAACAAGATATACATCACCAACTGTTGATTTTAACAACTCATGTCCATAGAATCCACCTTGAAGTAATTCACCCTTATTATCCTTTAAAATGTAAGTTTCAGGTATAGTTGGTTGCACTTTATAAATTGTAAATACTTCATTAGTCCAATTTGGCAGATATCTTTTACTAAATACACCTTTGTATTTGCTTATACGAACTTTATCATTAACCTTAAACTTTTTTGGTTGTAACTTTTCTATTTTTGGTGTTGTATTATTTTTGATGCGTTGTAATACAATTTTAGCATTAGCACTGTTTACTTGGATAGGTTTCATTCCAATGGTGCGATGATATTTGTTGTTATACTCTTTTATAAGTTGTGGTAATATGTCATACCACACATATGATCCTCGTTTTGAAAATTGTTTATACATAGCTCCTTTTAATGTTCTATTAAATCTTTCAATTATTGAAGCTTTAACTTCAGAATTTGTAGAATAATGATTTATTTTATATTTTTTCATTAAAGCTCCAAAATCTTTATTAAAATATTCTTTTCCATCATCCGTTTGTAAATGTTTAATTTTAAATTTATTTCTTTGTATTGTTGTCTCCATAGCTTTGGTAACACTTTTACCAGTCTTGTCCTTCAAGGGTAAAGCATCAGCTATTTTAGTAAAACAGTCTATAATTGTTAAAATATATTTAAATCCTTTGTTTAATTTACTGTGTGGTATCATTTCAATAAGATCAGCTTGGTAAAGATCATTCATTCCTTTAATGATTGTACTTCTTCTTGGAAATCTTCTTCTTGCTGGTTTATGTAGTTCATTTACAATCTTATCCTTTACACTTTCCATCTTAAAGTGTTGCTTGCACACTGTTTGTAGAAATACTGATCCATACAATGGTTTATTGTCTTATATATAGTTGAAATATAGGTCAAGGTCATTTAATATTAGTGTAAAAAAGAGGGAACATGGCATTGAGCTTGCCATGTCCCCTCTTTTTTACGGAAAGGAAAAAGGAAGAAGGTAAAGGACGAAGAATAGGTTTACTGGTCGATAGGGTTTAAGGAATAGTGGCCAAATGGTAGAGTATTAATTTTATCTTCTAAAATATGTCGCTTGTCATCTTTGTAGCTTAATGCCCACTTTGTTTGTTTGACACTAAAAAGTTGGTGGTTATAACTTCTAATAGTGTTAAATGTTGCAGTTGTTTCAACATTTTCAAACAAACATCTTTTATAATGTTGAAACTGTACGTTCTTCTTTAGGAAAGATGTCTTTATTCCTTTAGCTTTTTTGTGACTTGATATTCATTCCTTTCATTTATGTACAGTTGAAATGAATAGAGTTTAGACATTAATGCTACAATTTCCATCATCGGCACACCATTTGTTTCATCTTTAAATTTTCCCAATACTTTTTTGTTTTTGTCATAGTCGTAATTTGGATGGTCCTTAGGATAATCGGAAAAATCAAAATCATCTTTATATACAAAGGTCCGTAAATCCTCATACATGTCATTTGTTTTAATCCAGTAAATAAGTGCATCCGTATCCATATATACAATACCAATGTTATCTCTTCCATAATAATTAACCATCTTCTTATAATGAAACTCGTACATGTGTGTTTTAGAAATATCCAATATTGACATTCCAAGATATAAAGGACGATCCAATACAACTGATTTTTTGTTCATAGAAATGACGACAAGATTTTCATTTATAATTACCGATGAACCAAAGTTTGGTTGTTGCACTAGTTTCTGTAATTTTACTGGATCAGTTACTAATTTGATATTCTTATGTTTCCTTTTGTTTTCTAAAGTTTTGCCAAATATTGCATTGTTCATCAGTTTGAAAAATCTTTTTGAAAACTTGATGTAGCAGCAGCTCTTCTTCTTGTGTTGTTGTCGATGTACGGTTTCAGCCAACAAGATTGAGAGAATTGTAGTATTCGATTAATTTTTGTAATTTTTAATCCCAAGTCTAAAGCCTGTTGTATCATCCAATAATGTCCAACATACCTAGACTTATTGTTTAAAGTCATTAATAATTTTGGCCATCTTCCAGTAGGGGAAATTTCAGTCTTTGGAAGAAGTGGTAAATCGTAATGATGATCATGAAGATGTTCAGGATATTCAAAATCGACGTCAAAAATGTAACCAGTTTCACCATGCTTTGGTATATCCATTATGTTTCCAATTGATTCTGGATCTATCCATTTAAAATTATCATATGGAAGGGGATTTGACATTGCCCATCCGTATAAGTTATTTGCATCGAAATAACCTAGAAATGTTGTTGGTTTTGATGCATCATAATCGGGCAGATACTTATTATTAGCCTTAAC
>CM061532.1:262964590-263295469 GCA_030545055.2 Neoaliturus tenellus
AGCATTTTATTAAAGCTGCACGTACTCCCCTGGTGGTGCTAAACGAACAACAACTTTGGCGGCTGAACTATCACGCACGTGATCTCTCAGCTATGCCAGCTGCCAGAAAATGCAAATGGCCCTTTCCAGGGCCAATTTAAAAATTAGGCTGTGTTAGCTCTATAAAGAGAGATCTAATTTTTATTTTAGTGTTCATCTTTTTAAATATATTGACTCAGGTGCTCTGCACCGCAGAATTTATTTTCTTATTCTTAAAACCTGGTGGCTGGCTAAATTAGCCATATGATATACACCATTTTTGAAGAACCATAATCTATTGTACATGAACGCATACTTCAATCCCTACTTTCCTTTGGAATAATTGTATGGGACGGATCATTTACGACGGTTTTTTTAGTACACTTTTACCTCTCCAAAATCAATGTAGGCAAATTATCAAGGTTGGTTTCAGAAAAATCCACGACACCCACTGAAACACTTTTTGACGAAGTTTCATTACTTAGCGTAAGACAGCTATTCATAAAATTTCGCGTTGCAGAAATTAGTATGCGAGAGACTTCTGTACCTGGTTAGTTTTTCTATGCTTTTATTTTTAATTATCTTAAGTAGTCCCATTTTTTTTTTTTTTTTATAGAGAAAAAATATTACTGTTTTTGTCTTATTGTGTAGGCATCAAGGGTTTGGAGACCAATTAAAACCAAAGAACAATGCGTTATCCGTTATGCTATTTTTGTCATCGTAGCTGTGGCATGCATGTTCTTCCGTTCCGATACCCCCCCCCCCCCCCCCCCGACAAAAAACACAGGGGGTTTTAATTTTAGGACTTTAATCCAGTATACTATACAAGTTCAGTAGATGTTACAGAGCCATACAGCCTCCAATATACTGGATCACTGGATGTGATAGCTGAAGCTGGCTGATGCTGAGAGAAGGTGTGATAATGGGCCTGTCCAGGTCAGTGCAGCCACCTGCACTCACGTCAACACAACACGTCAAGGTGGCAACACTGGCTGTCAACAATCAGGCCTACCACACTGCCGGACTATTGTTGCTTGAACTAATTCGGCCCGCATCACGAAATGTTGGACTTTGTGCAGTTCAAACTCAATTACGGCTCCACTCTACCTGAGCCTGAATATCTACTCACGACGAGGTTACCGAATTCCGCCTCGCGGCGTAGTGCTAGGCGAATTTGATGGCTCTCTACGAGAATCGTGTTTTAAAATTAACTAATTAAGATAGAGATTGCTTAACTTTTAAAAAAGAAGAATGAAAAATCTCTTTTTTGCGGTTATGGAATTTTAGACATAAATTTCCTATTTTCAGTTATAACTATTTAAATCATCTGGAGCTTAAAACCCCTTGCATTTGGGTGGCGCGCCAGGGGTAGACCGCAGCCTTAAAAGTTTTTATTTTTATTTGAAAGTTAGATAAATTTAATCCACTACAAAATACACAGGCCTTATTAGAAAAATGTTTCTGAAAGACGCAAGAAAAGTCTCTAATAAAATTTTAATTTAGAAAATATACTTTAACAAAAATATGTTACTTACAATTCTTCTCCTGGATGTTTTTGTTTTTGCCTTATTGTTTGCACAGAGTTGTTAATGAAAATCCCATTCAGGACTTTAAAGCAAGAAAATTATTCCAAGTCTTAGACGAAAAAGAGTTATAATTGACAACTAAAACCTAATTTACAAACGTGTTTCAATAGCTCAATCAAATCGAAACTATGAGAACCTTCACAATAGACGCGACTGCAGGTGCTACAGCTACAATAGTCACTGCATCGCCCACGACATAGAGCAAGAAGAGGCGGAACAATATGGTGATCAGGTCCATTATTACTCCATGGAGACGCTAACTACTCCACTCTAGCACTCTTCAACTTTCATCCACTTACAACTTCTTATTGGCTCTTAGCGAGGACGTCCCATGCATTGTAGCTTGGTGGAAAGCGTGTTTTATTATACAAAGTGCTATTGACTTATTTTCCAAAGTAATGATATTTTATATATGAAAAGAAAGAGATTATTTTACTGAAAATAAAATGTTCGTCAGTTAACTTACATCTTTGTGGTAGAAAAAAAATAGTTAGAAAATCTTGAAAATAATTAATAACCTATTATATTTTATTTATTGCAGACTCCAAGTTATTGACACACAAAGCGTATATTTACTAATGTATGAGAAGGGAATTTCTTAAATCAGATCCGAAATTATATCTGTTAGACTGACCACTCACAATTGTAAAAATGTTCTAGTAAACTAGGAAGAGTAAAATGTTAAATATTGGAGTAGCCTTTAGTTAAATACTGTGTTAGCAAAAACATATATTACCTGAACTGTTCTAACGAGGACGAATATAACTGTAACTTTTACACCAATACAGGTTACTAGATACTTGTAACCTAACTTTAAGTGGCACAAATGGAAAACATTTTAAATTGTTACATAGTACCAGGTTAACCGAGCCTTACTCGTTGGTTTTAATTCGTTTTTGTTATTGTGTCATGGTCAACGAGGTTAAATAGATATAGAGTGCTCACCAGATAGGGAAAAGTGTCCCTTTTTGACTGGCGCCATGTTACCCACGATTCCCGCCGTTTCCCTGGTAACCAGTCCTTTGTTTATACTTTCCCAACAGTAATTTACCATTTTAACCACACACCTATCTGACGTTTCTATGGTAACCAACTTCAATAGCCTGCTCACAGACCATCAAATCAAATTAATTTAAAAACAAACAACAAATAAACATATGTTTGAAAACTATCGTCAATTTTTGAAGCTTGTAGCGACCAATCAAGCTAAAACTAGCCAAGGAAACGAGAGTAAAGTGTGGCATGGTTGCCAAGGAAACGGCGGGAATTATGTGTGAAATGGCGCAAATCAAAAAGGGACACATAATTAACATGTGATGAGCACTCTATACCTATTTAACCTTTGGTCATGGTAATCAAGCTATTAAATCTACACCAGACTCTTTACAGATAACAGCTGTTCAAAAACTGCTTAAAATTAATGTTACTTTATTTTGTTTACTTTTAGTTGTTATTTCGTTACCAAAATAGCAACCCATAAGACCAATGTTAAAAATTACGATTTTAAAACTTAAATTTAAACCAAATTAGATTTTTCCCGAGATTGAGGCTGTTTCTAAACTTATTTTTCGGCCAAAACACTCTTAAATGCAAAGTTTAAGCAAAATCTAACCGCTAGATTTCGAGATCGTGGAACACACATCCCTTCAGACATTGCTCGTATTATAGTATAGGATTATGGATACCAAAATATTATGGTTACCTTTATAACTCATTTTCCAAGAATAATGTGACGTTCACAATAATAGTATATGTATTGTTAATTGTTATAGCCTACTGTATATTGTCAAAAAATGAATAAACAAGAGAGTGTCGGTAAACACAAAGTGCTGCGTTCAGCCCGTCTTCCTACAGTTGAGTTAGTTACTTGAACCGCCGCAAGAATACACTACCTGTCAACAATGCTATACTGGCGCAATACATTCATTTGTTTGAAATACCGTAACGTACATCTTGAAGAAAAATTATGTAATTTGTGTTAATTACTAAGAAAAGGTAATTATTGTTATTCGTAACGTATTCGAAAATATGAGATAAACATTTTAAATTGTTTGTAAAATGATCGGCTAACGACGACAAAATTTGCTCGATCAGGGTATTTGTACTATACAGTATAATAACGTTACATTGTCGTTCAAAAACATATTGGTAATTAATCAAGAAAAACATCAATTTTAAAATAGGTGATGGGTATGATATTGTATATTTGAAATAACATAAAGGTATTTAGGTTCTTAGTCACATTAAAAGGTTTTTTAAGATCTACATACACATCTCAATCATAAATTTTCAGTGTTGACAGAAGAAAAATTCTACCGAGTGTTTAAATAAGGGCTTTTCCTTGAAAACTCTCATAAAAACGTTAAAAAGAACCTAAGAGATGATTGTAGTCAGTTTGTAAAGATTCAAATAACTTTACTTTTAAAATAATGTTGAAATTGATTTTAATTAATTATGAAATGCAATCATCATTACGTCATCCCCCCTCCCTTTGTCAATCCAGAATACACTTATTCGAGCCTTCCAGGAACCATAACCGCATTTCACGACTATTTTACGAGACCTAATGAATTTTAAGAAACTATAAATACACAAAGGGATATTACTGAATAATTCAAATTCGGGTGGGACCGGCGCAACAAAGGGCCGTAATGATTTTGAGGTGGCCAATCTCTAGGAGCCGCGGGGGTCAGTGATTCAAACTTTGATGTCCCCCTCGCCTCCGGGGGACGGGGGTCGGGGACCTACCGCATGCCGGGTCCATAGGGTTCAATTCTCTTGCGGATGGGACAACGTTCGCCTGTGGATAGAGTGATCATTCCGGAAAGAGTATAATGTCATTATGAGCGACCGTTATGTAGATGTACCAGGTGGGTTTATTTTGTTGTGGGTGACGTAAATTTATTTTGATTTCTGTCATTTATGGCTAATACACTATAGAATAGATAGCGGAGTGGTTGTAAAGAAGATTGTTGGTTCGATCTCGAGAAAATTATGTAACGTTTTTGGACCCAGGTGTCATCGGTTAACGAAATATTACTAATAACTCTGTCTAAAGAGTCACAGTGACATAGCTACACAAGACATCAAGCCCATTCTACACTCATCCTTCATTCATATAATTCGCCATGGTAGCGTTTTACAAAGTGATAAAATTATGAAAATCATTTTGGAATAATCGTTGACTATATAAACTCAGGTACATGGGTGGTGTAAACAAACTAAACAAACGCATGCAAAGCAAAGATGTAACTATAAGTAAAAATGCATAAAGAAAAAAATATTGAGACTGAACGCACAATATTTTGAGAATTTATTGATTTTTGTGTGGTATCTGCGACATAACATTAACAAATTATCCTTTTTGATAAATAGTCGTACTTTTTGACAAATACAGTTCACGCGTTGCTCGACATCGAGCATTTTTATTTTGATACAATACAAAAGTTACATCAGTTCTAAATCAATGAAATCCGACCAATCCAATACTGTGAATATCAAAGATCGCCAAAAACTACAGCTGTGCGTTAACAGATGTTTTAAGTGCTCGAACCAATCTCAATGATTATCTATTGAGGATATTTCAAATTTAATTTGTGGGTAGCGCTCTTATTCTATGTTCAATCCTCATAAATCTTTGGCGGAAACAACTACAGACTTAACCCTATCCAATGACACAAAAAAACTTTAAAATCGGTTGAATATTGTAGGAGGAGTTCTCAACACAAAAAAAAATAATAAAAAACTTAGCGTATTAAATAAGTATAGATTCACAACACTGAAAACCCTTAGCGTATTAAATAAGTATGGATGACAATGCGTACTGAAACCCGGTACAAATACACGTTCCAAACAAATTCACTGGATGGTTATGTCTATTCACGAATGTATTTTATTAGGTATACCATAGAAAAGTGAATAATTCCATCCCACTAAAAAATCGACAGGACAACAATCATGTCGTAGTCAACTTATTGTCTCCCTCTTTCCTCAACTCGGCCCAGCTGGTTTCTCTGTCACGTTTCGCCCCTAAACTACGCGCCTATACCGACGCTCACAACACCACGCGTGAGCGACTCATTACTGTCTGAGCGCCACTTGAACTTACTGCTCATAAACTACCAACTGAAATACTTAGATTATGCTAATAGAAAACACTACACCACACGATGTAAGCCACGTTCCTTGTTTGTTTGTTTATCCAATGAATGCCTGGACCACACATTTTTACAGGAGTCCGTAGAAAATACTGTCGAGGCATAGTCCACTCAGCGAAAGTTCTATGATAATTTCAATTTTTATTATTTTTCGATATTGTTTTATGTAATTTTGCTTGGACTTAACAAATTATAACAAATTAGGAAACATCATAAGTTGTATTTTTAGGGGGAATCAAATACGTTATTCCCTAGAAGTATTCAAAAATAATTAATGTCAACGTTGTTCCATTGATAATTCAGTAGAAGAGTAATTTACTATTAAAGAACACTATACTAGAGATCGCCCCCTGGTCGAAATTCAAACCAGATTTCAGTTGATCTAAACCCTCTTTGTTTTAAAAATATTTTATAACACAAACATATATTATTCTTGATTTGTTAGCACTGTTTTTTTCTAATAATTCAATCATTTGCCCTTTTAAGATTATAAAATTGCAACTTTGAAAGCCTGTAGGGCGTATCCCTGGGGTTCGATGTGAATTATAATGGTATTATACTCGTTTACAGGACACCTTTCTTATGGTACGTGCGAATAAATAGATAACATAACATTATTATATATCAACACGTGTGCAAGAGCCTGTAGAGTGGAAGCAAATGTATACAAAGCATCAGGGACAGACAAACCAAGACGCTCACTTGTTTCAAACCACTTTCTGTTTTCAAAGTGCATCAGCTTGAGGATCGGTTAAATTCTCTAAAGCACGTCAAGTATAGGAAAGTTACCTGTGTTCATACGGGAAACATATTTTTAATTCATTACAAAGTATTCGAAGATAAACCAAATTGAGATTGACATCGGCGTTGACATGTTGACTATCTCAGGCTGTCCACGATAAGGACACTCCACTTCTCGGTATCTGTGACGTGTTTGTCGTCCGTCTGTCTGTCTGGGTCACGTGACTGATGATTCTGTACAGACATTCGGGTTGTTGGAATCCAGAAGAGAACGGCCCTGAGGAAATCGGAGACGAAAATTTGGATGATGAAAACCATTTGATATATCAAACAAGAGCTGGAATTCAAAGTGTTGTACAATAAGGACTGTTTAGATAAAGTGGTGTCAGCTTGCAATGTGTTCTATATTTAGACAAGAAGCAGAGCTGGGTAAAAAGCTTGAAAATAAACTGATACTGAATTGTGGTATACATGTCACAAGTAAGAGAATCGCTAAAGGTGTTAATTGTAATTATTCTCTTGATTGATTTCAATTTTTAAGTAGATTTCAATCAAATGACAGATTATTAAAGACGATTAATATCATATCACTATTAAACAGCCTGATACTTTTAGTTCATAGATTAGGTTAAATTTATGAAACGTTTTTAAAAATTCAACTGTTAGAAACTACAAATATTTGGTTTTATATATTGTTTATGCTCTTAAGCATAATAAGATTGGAAGATTGGAACAGTAAAAAGTTGCTGTAAAAATTACAACAAAATCCCTATTCCACGCATTTAGACTAAGAATAATATATAGTTTACTCCATTTGGTTTCAATTTACACTACATATTCGCTAATATTTTTAATAAATATTGTACTAATATTTGCTTTCACATTACTGTATCTTCAAATAAAATACACAGTATGTACTACAAAATCTTGTATAGAGGATCTAAATTTAAAATTTCAAAAATATATATGTCTATATTAAAGTTTTTACGATAACTTATTTAGCATGAAACTTTTAACATCAATGATGAAACACCGATTTTTACTATGTTTTAATGATCAAAACTTTCAAAAGCGTTCAAAACTAAATGACTGCATTTTAAAAACTCGTACACGCCGTAAACAAAAACTCCTCCAAACTTACACCCACGAGCTGCACATGTGTGAGCGAGAGCCCCCCCCCCCCCCCCAATGGTGGATCGGTTGCAAGGTTAACGTCGTCAGTACGACCCTTCACACTGCTGGCAAACTTTTTTAATATCTCGTCTGGACAGATTACCGGCGATGAGACGTCATCAGATCGATCTATCGGGTGTCAATGTCTGGGCGAGACGTTGTTATTGGGAGCACATTTCTGGTAAAACGTAAAACATGGAACACTAAATAGCATTGACTATGTACACTCACGTTAGTGGGCATAGTCAATGCTAATAGTGAGTAGGATGTAGGCTTAAGTGAGAAATGAATGGAATACACATAAGAGTTTTGGAACTTAACATGTTTTATTATGGCAACGTATTATTACGATTAATGGAAAAATCAAAAAAGAAAAGTATAAAATTGACGACTTCTTTTAATTTGAGAGCAAAGCTAGTCCTACTACTGAAGGAATGTGTCAATGACAATCTATATTTACAGGTTGCTATATTTAGAGGAGATATAACTTGAGTAAATGTTCAATTAAAGAATACTTTTACATTAAGAGTCATCCTCAAACTTGTGAAAACACTGAAAATATGTCTCCGTATTCCCCTGTTTCGGAGGGTGTTTTTGGATATTCATTGGTAAAATTTATGTTTTAAGGTTAGATCTACGTCCCTCATACCTGATATATGAGTAAAGATTAATGGTATAAGGTCAAAGATCTTTAAAATAAAGAAAATCGAGTTACTTTGCGACGTCACAGAGAGAAATATTTTTAACTTTTCAAAATTTTGAGGTACGAGAGACTAATACCGTAATCAACTAAACACTTACCAAGTTTCAATAAAATCGGTTGAAAAACGGCGTTCGAAATAGGGGAATCAAATACTATGTTTTGCATAAAAGCCGTGTGGTTAACATTGCCGACTGCGCAACAATGGGCTACTGGCCCAGGGTTGAAGATGACTCTCAATCATCAGTGGCAAGGATTTTATAGATACATTCGTGAACGGAATTCTAAAACCCATAACAATTAGGGTCTACATCTTCCACATAACATCGTATACGGACTTCACAGACAATCCTTCACACCAGTTCACACACGGATTTCAAGACCTCTAAAACTAAATACAAACCGACCATTAAGGAGTACAAAGCGAAAGCATCCGAAGACGAGACAGACCCCCAGCAGTCATAATCCGGCGATAGCTCGAGATGGGTTGTTTGAGGCCGGATTTAAATCTTCAAACGGTCTATTTGTGTCGGTAACCGCTGAGTCAGCACCCGCGTGTTCGATTGGCTACGTAAATAAACCGATAGCGGGAGCGAATGTTGAACAAACTACTCGGAATTGTTGAGACTGGAGGATGTGGGGCGGTTAGCATCCGACATTCGCGAAGACAGGAGCGGTATATGACGTAATGTACGGCGAGAATCTGTCTCTGAGGCGATTTCGGTTGGAAAACGTTTGATTTTTAGGAAATTTTAATAAATAAATTCTAAGTGAAAATGTATTTTAAATTTCGTTTTTAAGTATGGTAAAATGAATCTCCATATGAAAATACATGACAAGCATAATAGTATTAAGAGTCATCTTCACCTTTGGGCCAGTAGCCCATTGTTGCGCAGTGGGCAATGTTGCGGCTTTTAATGCAAAACATGGTATTTTATTCCCCTGATTCGGACGCTGTTTTTCAACCGATTTTCTTTTAACTTGTTAAGTGTTTAGTTAAATAATTATATTAGGCCCTTCATACCTCGACTTTTTTTTAAATTTAACAAACACTACTAAAGAAAATCGAGTTACTTTGCGACGTCACAGAGAGTAACGGCCCGTTGACGTCAAAAGGCCCAGTGGTCTCCGGTTCTTAAAACTACGTTTTTGGTTACCGTGATGGCTACGCAATTGTTACAAAGTGCCAGCACTGGCGTTGATGTGGTACATCAGCCGGAGTAAAAAAGTACTTTACCAATATTCTGAGATGAAGTACTTGTATGACGTTTTAGCTTTATTTGAGTAAAAAGACACAATAAAAATACCCCCGTCACAGCAAACCTGCGTACTCAGCGAATTTCCAACGGAGTTATTATATTTTTCTATTCCACCATAAAAACCATGAAATAGGTTTGCCACCATATGGATTTTGTAAGAAAATATAAATCAAACCCTACCTTGCAAATGTACATACCAAATTTTATCAAGCTATGAAATTCTTTTAATTTTTCCCCACGAACCCTATGAGGATGAGTACGTAGGTTTGCCGCCATTTGGGCTCTGTAAGCAAATATAAGTTGAACCCCTCCTAATTAATGTACATATATATGAATTTGTACAAACGGTGTTTTTTGCTTCTAGGGATCTTAAAACGAAAAAGTAACACGGTCTCGGGCTTCGGTCATATGATGAGTACTATACCGTAATAGCTTATTTCTTATACAGAAATTCGCTAAAAAAGATCGATTAAATGAAATAAGCACTTTATAAAAATTATTGCGTACAGTAGCCCTCGTAATATATTTTTAAATTTCTAAAAATATAATTACAATTTGACAAACACAAAAGTCGAACTCAACACGTGTCAGTGATTTAGCGCCCTTCTTTTCGGATCTACACGAGTGGGATCCCCCCCACTAGTGGTGGGGGGGGGGGGGGGTGAGCTGAAAGAAGCGTTTTCGAGTGTTTGCCTCGGAGGGGCCCCAGCATGTAAGCGCCACAATGAACCCAGCTTCCCGCTAATGCCTTGACAAGCATCGTTAAAAACCAGGCCGATTCGTTAGCCCTAGTTTGGCCCCAGTTGAGTTCAAAACTCAGCTGAGTGCATCGCACATGACATCAAACTTTCCTGGATGAGCGGTTTTTTAGAATTTTGCTTTTATCCAAGGGTTGAATGACCTTACTTTGAGTTGTTATCGGTAGGGGTCCATTGGTTTTAACCCCGGGTGTTATGAGTTATATCTTTAAATTTCAATCAGTAGACTTGGATGATTTCCAAAATTTAAGTCAAACATCATAAAAATACCGTACATTTTGTTAAAAAATTATTTTTACTTTTGTTAACTTTCTGTCTCTATGCTCTTCCAAGGATATGTTAAATAAAACATATTCCCACAAATTAACAAAAAAAAAAAAAATAAATAAACAAAATTACTCACAGAAGATCCATAACCATCCATGTTAAGGGGTTAGAAGAATAAAGGGAGATACCAACAATATAAAATATACTGATGTGGAATTTGAGCTAAACAGTAATATGCTGAGCATGGTTTCACGATGTATTCTAATCACTGTAATAAATCAAATCGAATATTCAATTAATTTTAGCGTTTTACTTATAACACTGTTTAAGAATTTTTGTAAAATTTGTTTCTAACGGAAACAATCACTTTTAAGCATTGCTGTCCAAAGCGTTTTACATAAAATCGCAGTCAGTGATACTCATAATATACACACTATTCTCATTTTAATCCAATTATTCAATTTTTATATTCTAAATAGATTAAATTAGCCTGATTCCTAGGAATAGTAGGTCCCTGCTGGTCTTTCATATTTAGTTCCGGAACTTCCCCCCCTAAATGGACGCAATTACCTGAAAAACTATAAATATATTTTGAAGACAGCTACGCTAATTACGCTTCTGTTTGTGTGATTGGATGGAAAAAATGGAAAAGAAAAGTCCCCACCAAATCTCTAATTATAAGAAATTATGCAAATTAAACTTCACCGTAAATAAATAAAATCCGTTTGCCAACCAATCGGATTCGGTGCCAAGATAAGCGTTCATCTGACTGCTTCATAAGCGGGACACAAGAACGAGTTCTAGAACGGCAACCGGCGACTTTTTTGCGATTTCACAGCTGCTCAGACGGACAAACATTTTGATAAGGTGTTTTCAGACTTCCCGCGTTGGGACATCTCTCTAATTAAGTCATTGTTAATCAATAAAATTCTGTCTTGCCAATTAGTGACTTTTTAGGACGTTTAGTAACCACATACGTACTGCATTTGTTGACAGGTGTTCATGATCCAATATAAGATCGAAAAGTTGACTTGTAATAACCCCATTGCAGCAGACCATCAAGGAACACGGCGAATCGGCAATGAATTTTAGTTACTGTTCTTGTTTAATTTTCTACCATAAATGCCATGGGGGTGGAATAAAGTATGTACTGTATAGGATTTGCTGCAAAGTGGGGTAGTAGGAAAATATTATAGTTAATTCACCCCTCCTGAAGGTTTGAACGAAAGAAATTTTATTTCCTAAACATGCTGTTTATATCATTTTTATGGAAGTTCTCTATAAGTATAGTTAACAAATTACTGATGCGTCGATGATTTAAAGTACTGTACAATTGTTTAGATTTTTTAGGCACATAATTTAAATGCAGTAAGAGCAATCATAAAATTCTTCAACAACATTTTTTACACTTATAATTGAACTTGCGTAGATTCTTTTTCACCATCTTTTCCGACGCATATAAAACTTATCAATCCTCTTGGGGTTGGGTTGGTTTATTGTTACCAATTTTGTACAAGGAAGAATTTACTTATAACCTAATCACAATTTGTATAGGAAGACTTAAATCCCCAGTGGTCAAATGTTAATTTCATTTTATATACTATATAGTATGTATACGCAACTTATAAACCTATAAGTCTACCTCTAGTACCCATTTAGTTTTGAGTCAATATTACAGAGGCTTATTATAAATTTCTCTTTTATGTCATTTGAACGTCACAAAATTGGGACATAAAATATAGGGACTTTGCCTATGGTGATATCCTCTAGCATAGCTTATGGCAGCCAAAATAAGTATGTCGATGAATCATATATCACAAGATATACGTCAAGAAAAAGATAATGACTGATTTCTAAAGGAACACAAGTAAATGTAACATGAATAATAAAAACATTTTCCCTACAAATTATACACCGGTAAGTCATTTACTCACTTAGAGGAGGCTCAGAACGTCATGCAGTGTTTCGCCTGCACCTATTTTTCGCCCGTATTTTAAGTCCGATAAAGGTGGGAGCCCTCAGTATGCTTGTAGACACTGCGAAACGTATTCAGGTAGTTTCAGTAAAGTCCACTAGGTACATTAAAGTCCAGGTAGGTTTCAGTAAAATACTTCCAACAATTGTACGTGCAAAATCTTGAAGGCCACAGCTGGGTCATTCGCCCGCCAACAATGTAAACAGAATCAGCTGGGAATAGCCGCGCATTTCTCATCAGCTGTTTACCTGGCCGTCTGTCTAGCGGCAGACTCGGAGCCAGAAATACACTTCCCAGCCCAGGATTGCCAACCGCCCGGCCCTCCCGCCGCGCCGCGCCTAACCACCGTCATTTGGCGGTCATTTTATTTAGACCCTGTTGTTTTCTGCGCTCAAGCTGTACTTATACACTTAAATCTCGCCTGAAATTGTTTTCTAAGTTTTAAATCAACGTCAACCAAGATTATTGGGGGATGTAATTTGTGTTGATCTGCAAGGCTAACAAAGTCTCATCGATGGATAGTTTTAATTTAATAGTAAACATAATTTTAAATGATAGAGACGGCAGTAAAATTTTACTGAACTATTGTATACATGATCAGAGTACTGTATTATAACAAATATTCCAGTATGTAATTGCCTTAAAATATTTTTCAATATACTTAGTGGGCTACATTTTAAAACTAATCCCTAGCACCTTTTATGGCTTTAACAGTTATGAAGTATTCCATTTATAAATAAAATTTTAATCAAAATCGTTAGAGCCGTTTTTGAGAAATTTTGATTTTTGACGATTTTTGAGGGTTTTGGAGGGTAAACAACCCTTAAAAATCAAAAATTAAAAAAAATTAAAAAAACGCCTGGAATTATTGTGAGTTTAGACCTACATACCAAATTTCACCAAAATCGGACCATGGGGGCATTCTCTAGCTCTGTTTACATCCAGACACACGGACACACGGACACACACACACACACACACACACACACACAGACATCACTCTGAAAACCACTTTTTTGGACTCAGGGGGCACCAAACAACCCAAATTCGAAAATTTTGACGAAAACAATACTTTCTCCATATACTATGGTATAGGGGGAGAAAGTAAAAAATGTTAAAGTCAGTTCATTTCCTTACAGACAGGTTACATTTGCGGACCTTAAAGTCTTAAAACCACTAACATAAAATAAAACACCGATAAAAGACAGATCAAAGTGACACAATAAAACGAACCTCCTATTGCGTACTATTCTTTCCCTACTGCTACCTATACAATGTAGGTTTCGTTAGAAATTTAATAACAATTGTTTTTTACACCTTTTAAAAATACTATTTTTTATATCTAACTTATTTCAATAAATGTCAAAATTACTATTTTAAATTTAAAACCCAACCATTTTAAAAGGCTTTTGCTATACAAATGCTATAGTAATTATAAAAAAAACCTGTTCAGTATTTTTATGCAAAAAACTAAATTTTTAAGAGTTTATTCAATTTTTTTGTGTAGTTTGTTTCCTTGTTGGTAAAAATCTAACAAAACTACAAATGGAATTGTTGATCTAAGTTTCAATTTCTCAAAATAAGGTGAAATCATAGCACAAATCATCTTCTCAGAAATCATATAGCTTGGGGTAAATAAACCTCCATCATACAATATTTCAATGTACGATTTTAAAACAATATTTATTCGCTCTCAGTTATATGCACGCAATACTTAGTCAAAACACAACTGTGTTGTTCCCTAATAGCATCAAAATCCTTATAGGGAAAATATTCCTTATAAGGGTTTTGATTTTGATAGAACCTAATAAATTTCTATAGAAAAATATTAAAATAAGTTCTTCAGATTAAATTTTTATATGAAAATGTCCCTCCCAAAATTTGAAATTTTACCGTTACCAAAATCTATTAATTACATTCAGCATATGTTCGTACATTTTTATTAATACATAGATTTGCAAGGGTAACAATAACTTTCAAGCCGTGTTTCACATTTTGTTAGTTCCAAATTTTATTTTATGGAAACCTAATGACGCTAATTAAAATTAGTATTTACTTTCGAAAGTAATTAATTCTACATACATATGTCTAGTAATATTTTGTTTGTATGTTGATGCATGTCTTGTGGATTAACTGCGTGTTCCAATCGTTTGATTTTTCATATAGTATATTGTATTTTTTGTTTTTTTTTTTACATTGCATATAAGTGCATATAGCAGTGCATATCAGTGCACAAACATGATTTTTTTCTTCAGAGTTTAATTTAACTACTCCATGCTAAAAATCAATCCAATATTTTAATTTTTTTGGCGCAACGGAGCGAGAGGACGCTGTGAGTCAAAGCTAGTGTTTCTTTTCATAGAAGATGAAATTTTTAATTATTTAAAATTATAATACGAAAAACAATTAGGATAACTTTTCTAGAGCAATCTTTCCTACAAGAGCATATTTTTACGAAGGACTGAAGGGACGGCATGGAGGGGGCGGTAAGGGTGTCGGCAGCTTGTCATCCTTAACCCAAGTTATATTTGCTGTAAGGGCTTTAGTTTGTTGGGGGATCACAAGGAGGTGTTAGTGGCGGCGACGCCAGCGCTCGTGGCGGGATGTGGCCGCACTACGTGCCGGGAACCGGAAACTACATCATTAACCCCCTCCCCCACCCCACCAACCCACCCCACCCACCCCCGCTCTCTGTTTATTCTTGACACCCTAGTTAAAAAAATGGTCACGATTTTTGACTTAGATGAGGGGTTCAACTGCCGGTCTCTAACTTTCTGAGACCACGTCCTTTACAGGGGAAGGGGGTGGAAGGTTCTCAGAACGTAACTGGGGGTGGGGAGTAGGGAGTAGGGAGGAGGTGTTCTATTATTTTGATAGCTTGACAACTTGGACAAATTATACGTATTCGAATATAGCAAAAAATAAAAATTTAGCATAGTATTATTCTACACTATGTTTACAAAGCACTCAAACCGTTTTCACACTTATTTAAGGATTATCCTTCTACAGCATGTTAAAATTAAAACCATTTTTACTTTAATGATAAATTATTTTGACAATCAATCAAGTGTACAAGAAATTCCTAATTTAATGTAAACTAGTTTTTGCAATGTCATTTTGCATTTGTTTCACTCTTAAAGTTCTTAGAGTTTTAGACTCATTAGATTGTTTCGCAATATCTGTATAGCTGAGACTATTTACACTTAGCAAACATGAATTCCTAACTATATAATTTAAAATAAATCAACGTTAAAACGAACTTGTTCATACCTTCCGTCTTGTATCATTCTCATAGTTTAAGTGCATCCGTTTCGTAGTATTGTAGGTGTACACAACGATTTTACCTCAAATGATTCAGCTCTTAGGCTCTTTAATAAAAAAAGTCTGCCGTCCAATATAACCTCAAGTCGTTCTTACGACAGTTATTATTCTGCAACCGGTTTCTCGTACGGTCGTTAACTGGCCTGTTGGTCGTTTTGCGGAGAGTTAAGCCGTACTTTTTACCATAAATAGAAATTTAAATCGCAATACAACTAGTGGACAAATGACAGTATGTTTAATTGTGCCAATTTATAGTTCAACCTTGACACTTAAAGTTATATGATAATTTCAAACAAGGCAAAACAGCCAATTATTGCAGTAGCTGGCTGGTTTGCAAAAACAATAATATTTCTTGAGATTAATTTAGTTAACTGTTGCAATTCTAGTAAATACTTACCCAGGAATTTTTTAATCAGTTGGAAGTAACAGTGTGACAAACACCGTAAAGGAAACCACGTAGAAACATGCCACCACAGAGTAAGGAACCTTTACAGAGTGCTCGCTGCGCTGCGTTTTCGCGTCAGTCATGACGCGCCTCGTAGTGGCGCTACTGACGCGGTGACGCAAAATGGCGCGGACTGACGCGGAGTTGCCAATTCGGACACCGCACCGCACCGCACAGCACCGTGCCTCGCGTCACCGCACCGCCGCAACACGAGCACCGGGTCGTCCGACCACCTTAACTTTACTCCCAATTCCCGAGCGCGATTATTTGGCCAAGTTGCAATGGTGGTCATTTGTACAATGTTAGATATTTGACAATAACTATCAGACTAAAACTGAAATGCCAGCTGCCGCACTTTAATTAATATTTTGAGTTACTTGCAATAGTTGAATGTAATCATATAACGTAAGCTTCATTTAAAATTTACATATCAACGTAATGGACAGAAATATTTCAGTTTAGACTTGAGAATATTGCAAAATTTTTAAAATCTTTTATTTTATAATCACAATACGCACCTTCAGTATTGAGAATTCCTTCATATTTATTTGAAAATAAGCTCATATTAACTATAAAGAAATTTGTGCACTAACAATAAAAATCAGCTATCATTTTAACAATATATTTAATCAGTACCGATTTAAATTACACAAGTAAATACAAATAATGTTATATACAATTATACAGGGTGTTTCAGAACTCCCTGACAATAGTTTAGGGCATTGTTCCTATATTAGAAACATATCTAAATATCATATTCAAATGGTCCGGAAGTCTTAATTTACTCACACAGCCGCCATTTTATTCAAATAATCCATCTTCTTATTTCTATAAGGGTTTCTATCACATATGATTATAATACACAATAAGTATAGGTCTACTAAAAAGCGCTACACAATATACGCAATATCTATACTTGGCATCCAGCTTAGTGGGCTACCATTGTTACAATTTACTACAGTAGTACAACAATGGTGGCAGGTCCGTTCTTTGTGTCATCGGATAGGGAATTAAACTGTCTAAATTGTTTATAAATTGAAAAATTTTGTTTTTATTTCAAGTTTTTTTTTTCGAAATTGAAGTTTAAAAATTTTAAACGGCCGCCATTTTTAAATTTAAAATCGTATCACGTTGATATATTTTTTTAATTTAATCTTTACTATTTCAAGTTACTTGCCAAATTTCAAAGCGATTGGTTGCAAAACGTCTGAGATATAAAATGTTTTGTAAAAATACAAAATGGCGGATATCTAGGTAACTATGCATTTTAGGATATACCTTCATATGAACCTTTTAGCGAATTTCCCTATAGGGAATACGCTATTACGGTAGTAGCCATGGTAAGACCTAAGACCGGGACCACTTTACGTTTTCATTTTGAGGTCCCCATAATCCAAAAACACCATTCGTTCTTTTTCATATACTGTATAATATGTATACAGGATGTCACAAAAAAGTGTCATTGGCTATACAGGACCTGATTCTACATGCAAAAATAAGTCAAAAATGAAAAATAACATTTTTTTAACTTCGGGTAAGTTTAGTCGTAATCCGCCATTTTGTTTTTTTAGACATAATAATTTTTATCTCCGTGACTGTTCGTTGTATTAAGTTCATATTTGGCATAAACCTTTATGACAGCAATGTCCATTTTCAGTAAAAAAATATTTTTGTCCGATGTGTATTTTCAATATGGCGACCATTTTAAATTTTTAAACTCAAATATCTCAAAACCGGTATATTTTATCAAAATTTTACAAGAGACAGAAAAGTTGACAAATAAATTACCTAATAAATGACAAATAAATAGTTAGCAAAATTAGGAAACTGATTATTAAAAGTTAAGCACACTATATGTATTGTATCTATTTTTTTTTTTTTTTTTTTTTTTTGTGAGTCGTCTGATAATGTTACAGAGATGATGTCCTTGCTAGCGAACGGCCTCACGAACTAAATTAAAAAAATATTGGCACCTATATGTGTATTAATTTTAAATTTTTATACCCATCTATTGTGGACTATACAAGCGGAATAAATGGCGTTGTTGACGAATTTTGCGTTGTTTATATCTTGGTTTAAATATCAAAATTAAATTGGTTTATTTGATTAAATTAATTTGTTTATAGTTTTCTCGTCGTATTATCAAATACCCCCGTCGCAGCAAACCTGTGTACTTAGCGAATTTCCAAAGGAATTTGAGATTTTGTATTTTCCCCATAAACACCATAGAAATGCGTATGTAGGTTTGTTGCCATGGGATGTTGTTATCAAATGTTAGCTGTTAGGAAGTATAATGATTAGTTAAGGTAAATATCTAATTGTATAAATATTCGGCACTTTTAATTATTCCCATAAACCCCATGGGGGTGAGTATGTAGGTTTGCCGAAATATGGGTGTTGTTAGCAAATATCAGTTAAACCCTACCTATTGAATGTACCTTACAAATTCTATCAATTTATGCCAATAAATAAGCGAGATACAGGGTTTAGTTAATTTCCCATAGGATTAACATGAGAAACCAATTTTTGGCTTTTCTTCGTAACCCGTTCAAGCCAAGTTAAAATTTCAAAATACTAAATTGTTTTTTTTTTTCTTTAAGCTCTTTCAAATGGTTTCAGTTAAAATTCTTGATTTTTGAAAATGGAGGTCCAAAAATGCAAAAAACCCCATTTTTACCCCTTTGAAAGCCGTGAATATTTCACACTTTAAGGCACGTATCAGCGTTATTATTATTTCAACAAAGAATATTATATATATAATCGATGCACAATTTTAAGGGCTACAATTCTTGTAAGGACTAAAAATATCATAACTGTGATATTAACGCCGTAAATTAAAAAAATAAAATAATAATAATAATAACTTCCCAAACTTTTGGCGAAATATTAAATTTAAGTGCACATATTGAACCTTAAAACATTATTTATACCAATATATGGTATTTCCTTGTACAACATTTAATTTTGAACAATATAAACGTTTTTGGGTGAATCTAAGTGGTGTGGGCTTTATGAAAATCCCATTTTAGTAAACCTTACACTGTTATCAACTTTTTCCGCCATTTTCCAAAATGGCGGATGTTCCTGTTGTGGGAAAAGTTGGGAATTTTTACCAAATTATCAGGGACACATACCAAACTCATTCCACTAGGTCTCGTTACACGGCCAATTTTGTCTAAGTCAAGGCCATATTTTGGCTAAATGGCCCGGACAATCAAAGTATATCATGGTACGGGAATGTCTATATTTTATTCGATGTCAAAAAACACACAACTAAAAGCTTGTAAAGGATTGAGGGAAGATTGGTACTAATATAAAACGTAAGCATATAGAACCTGACGGCGAGTGAGGGTAGTGAACGAGATCATCTGAAGGGCAAGTGGTATTTATAAAAAATAACATATATCATTATTATGGAATACGAATTGTTCAAATAACAGGACGCGTACATAAAATACCAGTTGTTAAATACTAGCAATTTTGTACGTGGGGGTACTTTTCCGGGAGTAGAATTCCGGCGGAAGTATTCCGGGTGTAGAAGTCCGGCTGATGGTGTTTGGTTTGCCATAATGTTAATTTAGAGCAATCAAATTAAATAATAATGTATTTATAAAACTGGGAATACTTTTCCGGCAGCGAGCAAAACTCCATGCCACTTTAAGCTTCACCCTTCGTGACGTCAAAATGACGTAGCGTTTTTTCATGGGCGTACTTTTCCTGGGGTAGAATTCCGCTACCCCCATTTTGCATTATGATTAATGCAAATTTAGGCAAATATTATAGGAAAATTGCGATAACTCCGTTATTTGTAGTAAAATCTTTACAATCTTGGTATCATTGTTTAGATAACTTAATTTGTTAACTTTTTTGTCTCCTATAAAATTTTGATAAAATGTGTCGTTATTGTGAAATTTGAGTTTAACATTTTAAAATGGTTTCCATTTTTAAAATACACATCGGAAAATAATATTTTTTCTGAAAACTAACATTTTTGTGGTAAAGGTCCATGCAAAGTCTGAAATAAATCCATCACAGTGGTGTCATGGCAATTTTTTGCAGTGGCTGAACGGTACACCTGGCCCAGATTTGAGGTAGGGTGTCCCAACGCCCCGCTACCCCCCCCCCCAAACTACACTTACAGAATTGTTCATGTTATGATTTTTAATTGCCCAATTTAGTGTTTTTACTTTTTGACGAGGTTTTTTAGTTTAATTTTTATGCTGTCTGCTAACTTTTAATTCGATTAAAAAGAAATTCAAAGCCGAACTCAAAAACTACTTTTGGCAGGCGTACGTAGCCGCAGTAGACCTAGGATAGGCCTCATAGAAGCGGCAGATGCCATCATTGAAGCGGCATCGCCAGTGTTAGAACCACTAATGATTACAATTATTTATTTATTTATTTACAACTAAACTATTTGTGCTTTACATTTGGTTAACTATTTAAATCCTATATACTTATTTCATAAAACTTATCGGACGATAATAGGCTAGAAGGCCTGGCTATAGACACAGAGCAAGCGTAATAAACAATCCAACAAGAATAGGCAAAGTACAACGAGAAAGGAAACACCTCACAGAGTACGTTTATACAACATCTAAACCTCTGGAAGAAAAATACATAATAAAGTAAAATATAGTTGTTTTGAAAACATTGCCCATATTTTAAAAGCCAATGTAGGTGTTGTAAACAAATTGAAAGATTTAGAATGTTTCTAGTTTTTCTGATTTATGTAAATTCATATGAACAAACAGCTTTTGGACGGACTTAACTCTGTGCAAAGTGATCGTGCATTATTTCCCGAATGCATTCAGCTAATCTAGGTCACTTTAGAGGTTATGGCATATATTTTCAGTCAGCATTCGATACAGTTCTCGTCACTTCTCATCAAACAACTGTCCATACTGATGATAGCGTCTTTGGCGGCAGGCATTCATATCATTGTTGTAGTTTGATGTAGTTGTTACCAAATAAAAGCTAATGTACTTGATCAGCCGCTATGAGTGTTGTTACTAAAGAGAACATAATAATTGGTGTTGGACCGCAAATTGTAAACTGTATCCTATCAATCCTATCCTTGGACTCGGCAGTCGGTGAACGCTACATCGTTAGTTAACTTGTAATCTTGTTGCTTGGAAAATATTTCTTTATTTACAATTAAATTTGTTATACCAAATTGTATTAAATCTCCACTTCCTGCCAAAACCAGTGCCGGAACTGCGTTCCGGCGCGTTCCGGCACCATGGCACCCCTGATCCATCAATCCGTTACGGAAATCCTATACTATAATACGAGCAATGTCTGGAGGGATGTGTGTTCCACGATCTCGAAAATCTTGCGGTTAGATATTGCTTAAACTTTGCATTTAGGCTAAGAGTGTTTTGGCCCAAAAATAAGTTTGGAAACAGCCTCAATCCCAGGAAAAATCGAATTTGGTCTAATTTTAAGTTTAAAAATCGTAATTTTTAACATTGGTCTTATGGGTTGCTATTTTGGCAACGAAATAACAAATTAAAGTAAACAAAAATAAAGGAACGTTAATTTTAAGCATTTTTTTAACAGCTGTTATCTGTGAAGAGTCTCTGGTGTAGATTAATTAGCTTTATTATATAACAAAAGTGAATTAAAATCAACGAGCAAGGCTCCGTTAACCTGGTACTAAAAATTATTACGCGTAAAAAACAAAATGGTGGCTAGCCGCTAAACGAAGGATTTTAGGACATATGTTTACATGACCTTTTTTGTTTATTGTCATGTGTAGAATCACCTCCCAAAATTTCTGCTCTTCGTCGTGAATCGCCCTGTATGTATGTATATTTTCTTTTTCAGCACAAACTGTAGAATACAATGATGTAAAAACATTGTTTTTTTACCAAAACATTTGGGTATAGTAGCAAAAAGTTTGTTAATCTTCAATTTAGGCAAATGAAAATTTTTGAAAGCAAGCCACAATAAAGCTGGAAAAAAATACTACACATTTTATTTAAATGTGAAAATGGAGACAATTTATTTCCCTACATGGAAATGTCAACCCATTTGAATTACTTTAAAAAAATTTAAAAATTATACCTTTTTTTCCTAAAACCTTAAACTTTCCCTGAAAAATGCAGTTTTTTTACTCTACATATCAAAAAATATAAACATGCCCCAGATTAAACAATCATAATACTTTCGAAACGTAAATTACATTTTATTTCATAAAATATATATGTTTTTATAGTTTTCTTCTAAATTCACTGAGCTATCAACGTCAGAAAATGAAACTTAAAGGTTTGCTAATGAGATCATAATCCTTTGACCATTTAAAAAAATGCATGAAATTTGTATTAGGTATCCTATACAATTTCCAAGATATACAAATTGTTGGAATTTTATTGTAGTTTTCAAAAATATAAATATAGCAGAAAATATACACAAAAAATTTACAAGTGAATATTTGTTAAGCGTACTGATTTCACGGACCCCACGACAAGGGCATCATAGGCCTAGGCACTTTTTCACAATAAAATGTTTACTATTTTGGCGTCTTGTACCAATACAGTACGTAAATAGTATCAGTATTTATAACAGAAACCCCCAAACACTTGCTTTACAATGAAATAAGACTTTCAAATTAACCTAAATTGTAACTCACAACAGTAACAAAGTGAAAAGGCCGATGGGATGGGCTTTAATTTTCCAGACACAGAGTTAAAAAGGTTGGTATAAAGTCTATTTATTTTATTAAATTGTTGCAAAATATTTAATTTTGTGTTTATTTTATATTTTGAGATAGAATGTTTTAAGAAGTACAAAAAACATTAATGTTTTTATTGATTACAGCTGTAATACTGTGCACTAAATAAGAAAATTTAAAGATTCAAAGAATTTGTAAAAATTAATGCACGAGAACCAGTGCAACCGCTTCAACGTCATACGACGACGGCGCAGCGGAGCCAGCGAGCTGACATGATGTGGCCTGTGCGCGTGCGTGGCGGGCGATGCAGAGTGGCAACACTGGATCGTAGCGGGGACGGAAAATGCCGAATCCAGCCCGCTCGAGACTGCCGCGCCAGCTAGCGGCATTATCGTGGAACTAAGGGCGAGCACTCTGTGAAGTTTCTTTACTCTGTGATGCCACTTAAGAACTTAACATAGAAACTAGCTAATGTTTTCCTTGTGCAATTTGCATGTATTATATTATTATAGATTCAAACAGGATAAATTAGACTAGAATTCACTTATTTTACAAAAAAATCTCGTGACAAAAGAGTTTATAAATCAATGTAAGGTTGAAAAGTAAGAAAGTTGCAAATTATCAAAGTACCGGTATATAAGCACATGGTTTTTTTATATGCCTATTTATCTTGCTATAAATTCACTGGAACAATGCAAAAATCTTCACAATAATCTCCGAAAATACGTTATTCAACTGTAAGCATGTATAAACTGAATTAAAGGTTGGATTTTCATAAAATATTAAAATTTTCTGCAGCAAAAGCAGACATTATTTTAAAATAGGACCTTACATAGGTTCTTTCGGGTCAGAAAACCTTCAAAACAGTTTAGTCTTATTAATTTTATCAAAGAAATATTTTTGAACTTACAAAACACATGAACATCCCAAAAACCCAGTACTGTGACTTTGACGTTCACAGAATTTCATTGAGTTCCCCGAAAACAACTGTTGGGTCTCTTTATTCGTTAGCATGACGATGTAAATTTGGCGGGACGCGTCAGCTGATGTTGTGAAACAGCTGTTTGGTGAAAAAGATGTCAAGAAACAATGCCCCTTTGTCGTGCGAGAGGGACCGGCAAGACGAGAGAAAAGACCGTAAACGCATACAGTACGTACTCACTTCTTAAGACATGCCGTTTGAGAAAAAGTCTTTCGTCTTGTTTTTATTTTTATTATGTTTATTTATTTATTTGTTTCACTACATTGTTATGGGTATATTCTAAAATTTTCGCTTTGTAACGCCCCTCAGGTTTTACTATCGCCACCAGAGACCTCAGTAACCAATGAAATGGAACCTTTCAAAAAAATTTGGAAAATTGGTGCGATGTGCCCAAAATTCTTATTTATTGAAATTTAAGACAACGTATTTGTTTGGCTTGTAACTAAACGAATTGTGTTATGTCAGGGAGTCTTGTACGATACCTACACAAGGCTTTTGAACCAATTCATCTAGGGTGCTTTGAACGTTTAAACTATGTTTTCACACTTGAAATATTAATTAAATGCCGTGTAATAAATTAAACACATTTATTCTACTAATAATGTAACTGATAATGTCCACTCTTAAAATTACAAATAGGTAGAGTTTATTAATATTATAATAAAGAGCAAATTAATCGTAATTTAAAGACTAAAATAAATTAGTAAAATAAAACTCACAACAGTTAGTTGGAGAGTAATAAAAGACAGCGGTGGATTTTTCTAATGAACGTAAATAAAAAGAAAACACAGTGCCAAAAATGAGTATCGTCCGAACATTCGAGGGAAGTGCCCCTTTAACCCTCGCCTCCCTTAGCACAGAGGCGTCACTCCATCTCTCAGGGGACGCGAGTCGCTTGTTGGCTGCATGGTTAAAAATACATCGGTAATCCGATATTTTCATTTGCTTATTTCCATGTTCGAAATATACAATATCAGGAAACTGGTGTGAAATGTAATGAAAATGTTTTCATTGAATAGGCGAAGTTAGGACTACCAAGTCTTTTCTACGGAAATTTCTAAAATAAATATTGATCACTAAATCACTAGTGATTTATTAATCAATTTACAATGTAGGCCTTTGTACTTTTTCATACATTTTATTTTACATATTACACAGAAAAAGGTTCAAATTACCTGAGTTGATTTAACATTTTAGTCGCCTTATATATTTAGACTCTAAATTCCCCAAGATATGAGTTTAAAAAATATTTAACCTTGATTGGTTGTGGAAAGACTCATTCTTAAAATATTTATCAGAAGATATAATATCAATAACGTGCTATGCCCCGTTTATTCATTAACAAGTTAAATAAATGATGCTATTTATTTAACTTGTTTAACTTTTATTTAAATATAAACTAGAGATCGCCTCCTGATCGAAATTCGACAAAAATTTCAGTTGCTCTAGACCGAAGAAGTTAAAAATATTTTATGACTCAAACATCTGTTCTTCCTGTTTTTCTAGCAGTTGTTTTTACTCCATAAGATTAACATTGGAACTTAGAAAGCCTGTGGGGCGTAGCCCGAGAGTCCGATGTGAATTTTAATGGGATTCTGCTCATCTACAGGACCATACCTTTCTAACGGTATGCGCGGATTTCTCCTACAATACATACGAGCTGAGAAAAAAAGGAGGAAAAGAAACATGCTTGTCCTTTAACACATAAATAAATGTTTAAAATGGATCCATATTTTTATTGGGCTTTTCGGTAACATAAAGGCACGTCTGAAGATTTACCTGTAGCCCGATATACATGTACTTTGCCAAAACATCTCAATCTATTTCACGATTCGTCAAGTTAAACTGGGCGGAACCAACGACAAACTGGACTGCTAAACCTATACACTCTGGCGTTAGGCCTATACTATTAAGATTTATTACAATACGTGTTGCTCGAAATCGAGCAATTTATTTTGATACAATACAAATGTTACTTTTAGCTCTAAATCAATGGCATCCGACAGATTCAATATCTATATATATAATTCTGTAAGCCGAATTTCTTGAGCAAAATTGTGAGCGTTGTACAAATCGCAGAAAGATGGGAGGGGTCTCAAATTAAAGGTCTCAGTCCCATGCACGAGGGAAAACTATCGGCGTGTCCATAGTGTTAACAGGAAATGAGAAATCACATAAAACGTCCTCCATAAGAATAGCATGGGGATTCTATAAAAGTCTGCTTTGTGTACATTGAAACATGTGTTAGGTTTGATTTTAAAACGAGACACAGATGATAACATTGAGTGAAGATGATAAAATAATTCATACCACGAGAAGCAATCTATACATATAATTCTGTAAGTTAAAATGTCCCAAGAAATATCTCGAGTTGGAAAAAAGATAAGTTACATGTGATGGCTCATTTTAAAGCTTGAGGGCCAAGGACGCAAGGAAAAATACCAAAGTTATCAAAAGTTACATGGGCTTCGCCCCATTGGACCTTGAAGTTCCAATATTAATCTAATGGGAAGAAGGCTTTTAATGGGGGCACGGGGGAGACATGGGGGGCACAGGAGGACACGGAGGTACAGGAAGGGATGGCGGGGATGGCAGCACGGGTCCGTGGGAACCCCGATGGCAAAGGGGTTCGGGGATATGGGGGCACGAAGGGCACGAGGGGTGTCGGTGGCACTGGAGATATAGGGGCATGAGGGGCACGGTGGAGGCATGGGAAGCATAGGGGCACAGGGGCACAGGGAGGAACGGCGAGCATGATTGCACGGGAGCATGGAGGGTATGGTGGTGCGGGGGCTTAGGGGGCACTCTGAGGAGGCATTGGGATGCACTGGGGCACGTGGTGGCGAAGGCTGCGGGGGTCACGGGAGGTGAACTGGGGCATGGGGAGGCATGGGGTGACAGCGCGTGTGGGGGAATGGGGAGCACTGGGGTCCAGGGTGAAGGAGTGTTCAGTATTAAAGGCTTATGTTGTATTGGGCTATTTTATTTACTTGAGTTACAAACTCATTATGAACATGCTTAAGGTTATAACTATTTTTACCGCGTTTGGTAGTATAATAGTGCAATAAATTTTATTTTTCCACAAAGAAGAGTTTTGTGTTTTAATATGGAGGAAATTATTGGTAAATCACCAATTTGATACCAGCAAAAAGTTTCATCAAGATTAAGAAATATTTTATTAGAAAACCAAACGTGTAAATTCACACTACAGCTTTAGAAAAATACAGTAATACCTTTGATTATACAGGGTGGTTGAAAAGTAACTGGCACCCTCCCCCCCCCTTAACTTTTTAATTATTTGAGATATTTGAAATCGGTTTGCGGCAACCTTCTTGAATATTAAGGGCTACAATAATGTAGGTTAGTTATTTAAAATAAACCCCTCAAATTCAAGAAGGTTGCCGCAAACCGATTTCAAATATCTCAAATAGTTAAAAAGTTAATGGGAGTGCAAGTTACTTTTCAACCACCCTGTGTACACTAACATGAATATACTTCTAATAGGATAGGCATGTTTGAAATTTTTTGACACTGGTGCGATCATCTGCGGCTTACATGAAGTACAAGTGACATATGATAGATAAATCAGTATTACCACTCTTCTCAACCACGGGTGAAACGTACATAGTCAATGGTGAAACATTTTATAACTGAGGGTTGTGTTTATGTTGAGGTAAAGTTGTGTTTATGGTTTTTGCAGTACTGTAAATCCAGGTTAATAGTAACAACATCGATTGCAGCAAATCTGGCGCTGCGTACACACACTTTCCAAATTTTGGTATCAAACAAAAAGCATTGGGTGAGAAATCTATTCACGTACATAATAGTCAATGGTAATACTGCAAGGAGGTAATAATTTGACTAATTTTTTGAGACAACATCACCATTTTGATTTTAGGGGCCTTTGCCCCTACAAGCCACTAGTTGTGAATATATATGTAATAAAAAACTACACGTATTTACAGCTGAACATTAACAGATGTTTAAAATCCTTTATTCAATTCCAATGTTATTTTAATGGGAATTTTAAAATTTCAATGGTGGATAGCGCCTTTATTTTCAGTCCCATTCTCATTAGTTTTTGGCGGAAACAACTACAGACCAACTACAGATCCAACGACAACAAAAACTTGAAAATCGGTTGAAAATGGTAGGAGGAGTTCTCTACAAAAACAAACCCTTAGCGTAATAAATAAGTATAGATAATGTCCATATATTTTAGTCTCTTCATCCAAAACAGACGTTACATTTTAAAGTGACATTAGTAATAACTAATTTGATCTGATCTTTGAGGATTGGCTTGATATATAAATATTTGTTCGAAAAATAAAACATGAATTATTGCGTCTACTGAATGCCAAAACCAACTGTTTTGACGAAAAACCATGTTTAGAATGCATTTTTAGCGTTTTTTAACGTTTTTTAACGTTTTTTGTAGTTATCATCAACAAAAAAATGTAAAATATTGATTGTAATCAATTTTTTCATCCCGAAAAACTTGTACATTGGTAAGGGAAAATTGGAACGTTGTATTTAAATTACTAACAAAAGATTTTAACCGATAAAAATTGTAGTTGAATAATCAAAAGTAACTGGTACAAACTGGTATAAAACGGCCAGTTATTGATATCAGATTATAGTATGACAAATCAGTAAATAAAGGCTTCAAAGAAAAACCAATAAAGATAAACAAACCATTACTTCACTACCTCTGTGTTTTACACGACACCTATATAATACCTTTACTGAAATGGCGACCTTACTCAATAGGTATAGTTAAAAATGATAGACGAGTGTAGGATGATTGTGGATCGATCTTGTAGTCTTGTAACTGACTAACGACATTCTTTTTAGACAGGACTGTTAATTCATAGCCCAACAGCCAATGGTATCTAGGGACCTACAGTTTAACGTTGGATCCGATCCACAATTTTAACCTCACAATTGGTCTAATCTTGAGGATGATCTTTATGGATGAACTAGTATTCACTAGTGCGGACGTTAATCCCCACCAGGGAATATCGCATCCACAATCCATCGCTTATAACTATCCACAGTTCGTGACCTACAAGTAGCTGGATTATAGTACACCACCGTCGCAGCCCGATGTAAACAAATTAAGTTGAAAACCACCGTAAAAGTTGGCTTTATTATTTTGTCATTGTTAGTCTATAATCTGGTAAACTTTGAAGCAAACGTCGCGTCGCCAGTGTGTCGCGAGATTACGAGGGCGGGGTTTTGTAATAGACAATCCGCCGATGGTCCTAGACTCGCCCGCTAGTTATGGTCGGCTAATGCCTAGCATGACCCTGTGTAATGACCCACTTCGCGTCGCCAACTCTTTACTCATGACAATAAAGTGCACATTACTCGGCCCTGAGTAATGGCGCGATCGTGTTTATGTAAGTAGAAAATACTTAAACTATTAGCCAAACCATGAATATTAGTCGTCTAGATTTTTTTAATTAGTTACCGTACTTATTACTTTGACAAAAATGTCTTATACTCTGTTTAGGTTTTATTTGTGGCAAATTTTTTGAATATCCAGGATTCACCCAAAAAGTTCAGAAGAGAAACGATTTTATTTTAACAATGTAAAGGAGAGCTCGCGTTCGCTTCCATAGCTCGTCTTCACATATGAGCAAGCAGTACCGGCCACCTTGAATTTTTATTCCCTTAAGACTCAAATTAAATTTCAAACATAACCTACATTTTTAATATTAGTGGAAAAAGATGATTCATATTTATGTCATTTTAAAGGAAATTTTAACACATAGGGCCCTATGAAATCAAACGTTTTATATTATTGATTGTGTGATTGATTGTAGGCATACTATTAAAAGAATATTTCCCAAATAGTTTTTTGTAATCTCAACAAAGCATTCTCAACATTCTTTTTTTTCGAAAATGGGCGCCTGTTTTTAGTAGTTTAATATCGTAATCGCTCTGTAATTATGACATTTACTTCACAGGGTCTTAGATATTAAATTTTCCTTTAAAAACATAAAGATGAATCTTTTTCGACCATTATTATGTTTGAAGTTTAACATTAAATCTTATAAGAATATAAAAATTCATTATGGCCGATACTTCAAACTCTTAAAGCACTGCACTACATAAGTTAGGGGTTTTACATTCTGTTGAAAGCTACAACTTACTAGATTATTTAACAGTTGTGTTTAACCAACTCCTCAGTTCACAGAATGCTTCCTGTTTATTATAATCTCAAGGCGGTTCTACTAAAAACAACACATCTTTAGATTTTATGGCAGCTAGGGTTTGGAGACTATTTTTGGGCCTCGATGCTCTAGGGAGGAAAACAATTGTCAGACGAAATAACTTAGTTGACGTGGAAAATATTCTTCACAAAGTACGATACACATTTACACAAAGGTCAGTTGAGGATAGTGACAAGAGGATAAGGTGATTGACTAATTCTCAAAAATTTTCAAAATATTAAGACCAATTTGAAACTGTTGAAAATTATGGAAGTTAAGACTTGAACTGAGCTTTAATTTATAGCTCGCCATCGATACATCTTAATTATGGATGGGGGGGGGGGGTTCTCATAATACAGTAGTCATCATACATTAATAGAAAACCTCCCCCCCCACCACACCACCAATCACAATGATAAAAATTATCTAATTACACCAAGTTTTACGGCAAACGCTTTAAGGATGTCCGAATCGATGAAATTCAACAAATATATAAATAATAACAATCTTTTTTATTAATATAAATTTCCAATCCTAATCCCATGCTGTCCAAAGTTGATTTGTGACTTAACCCAATTCTCCCAAACGCAGGCCTTGTCTGGAAGAACTCAAAATGATGAATGGTTATCCAATATGTATTCTACCGGAGTTTTTGCCAGCGACCTCCGCCGGACCGCTCTAAAATACGCCCATAAAGCAGTAGGCCTATGACGTGAACAAAATTTTCATTATATTTATGACGGACCCGGGTGGTCTGGCTGGCCGCGTTTTCCCGCCAAAAACCGGTTACTTTCTGCTGCAATCATCGTCGAGTTGGAAATTGAAAGTATTACTAAAGTAATCTACCAGTCCAATTTAGATGACGCAAACCTTTAGGTTAGGCCGTGTTTGGGTTGATGGGTAATTTGGGGGCGGGGAACGAACAAGATGTGGACCGGCTGAATGTAGTTGCCTATTTATGAACTACACCGTTTAATAAACGATAAATATATTTACTACATGAGTTTAACTGTTGTTTATTTCAATAACATGAATTTATTGGGTGGGGGGAGTACACCATTAAGTGTTTTAGTTGTAGAACAAGCCTTAATGGCGGATATTAGCATTACTGATGTTTTTTTAACGGGTAATGGTTTATTATGTTAAAATTTATAAATATTAAATGTGAGTATTGAAATACTGTACTGTTCCATCTGGAAACTTCCGGAATGTGTTATTCACAATGCTTGATGTTAAAAGATGCTTGATGTTAACTTTGATGTTAAAAGAAGGAAATTTATTGTTTTTACGATTGATGCAACTGATTCAATAATTTACAATTTTTTTATGCGACTTCAACAATCGCAGTACACTACTATTGAATTCTATCAAAGTTATTTCTCGTCTTAGTGATCAGCACCACTTAGATTAAAATTTACATTTTTTTAAGTTCAACCGGTTTTAACCAGTCACAAAATTGACAAACGAGTAGATTTGTTACTAACTTTTTATAGGTAACAGTGGTCTTTATTTATTTTGTGTCTATCTACACCAATGACATTTTTAACATTTTAACGAGGAACGGTCCAAACCCCAGTCTTGTTACTATCTACCTAACATCGACCAGTTGTCAGAAATCATCATTAATTAATAGCCCAATGACAAATGGTAACTGGGTACGGAATCGAACCTTTTAAAAAGCTATTAACATTTCTCAGGATCGAACCGGCAACCTTTGGATTCAAAGGCGAGCACTATCACCACTCAGTTACCCAGCCAGTTTAATAGTGTCATAGTGCTCTCAAGGCTCACCTACGCAACCGGATTGCCATCAGTTAGATTCCCATCGGAATCGTTTCAAGACCCAGCTGCCACAAGTCTTGTCATTGTGATGCAAACAAGGTGATGCTAAAAACAGGTCGACGTTATATACGTACAAACAAGGCTAAGGTTTGAACTCGTCCCTAATCAATAATAAAATCATGATTTTTTCCGCTTGAAATTTTTTAAATTGGGTTATTATAGTTTTAATTTTAATCCGTAGGCCTATACTAATTTCAGAGTATTGTTTGTCTTCATTCTAGGAATTACTGTGCATGTTTTATTAATTTTTTTTTCAAACACGTAAAAAATTATTCCCGATTACCACTTTTTATGGGGTTTTTGCGTGTTCATTGTTTTTGCCATATTTGTCAATAAATTTATGAAAAATAAATATTTTACAAGTTTTTTTCTATAACAACAATTTTTAATGAAGAAACCATTATTTAAAAACTCGCGTCGTATCATACGCAGACATCGGTGGTGAGCATTCCCATATTAGTTTATCCATGCGTGACGTTGGACACGACACGCGGTTCGCCACGCGTGTGCGGTGCGTGAGTGCGTGCATTATGTGCGTGTGTACCAATGTACCGCATCAAGCCCAGATGGCGGCAGGGTATAAGTACATCCACTGACCTTTCAGTGGCGGGGCGCTGGGTATAGTTTATGTCGGTCTGCACCCGCTGCCGGCAAAGTAGCTTGCACGTAAGGATCGTACACGTACAACTTGTGTTTCTACATACACTACAAAGAGCTTTTTCATAATTTGCTTTACTTGGAGGGTTTTAGTGAGTGTGATTTGAGTAATGTGTGTAGTGGAAGAGACGTTCATATCTTATAGGTTAAGCCCAAAATTGTTTTATGGAAAAAACATTTTAACTCGTTTTAGTTGATAAATACTGAATACTTCTTCTACAAGACCATGGATGGTTCACAAGTGGACTAATTAGTTCGCCACTGACTGCAGTTCCAGTTCCAAAATTAATTTTTTTCATCTTTCCATTGCATATATACAAAATATAGTATGTACGTACAAACTGTAGGCCTATATCTTATCTTACACTTAAAAACAAGTACTGTTTGTACGGGAAAAAATTTTGCTGTCCAAGGATTTCTGATTTATTTATTGAATATGGGGGTTTTGGCCACGAGAAATCGATTGGAGGTGGTCCCATGGCTATGAAACCCCCTTTTTCGTCCTAAAATCCTTCAAAGTTCCCATGCTATCCTTATATAGATTTTTTGTAGCTACTAAATAGAACAGAAAATCAACTGGTAATTGTAGATATAAAACCATCTTTAATCTGTTCATCAACTTTATACCAAAAGCGCTCTTTGGCCTGTCGAGTGAGCAAAGCGAACGAGCTCGTTAAAAAAATGAAGAGGACGAGTGAGCGGAATGAACTAGTCTGAGAAAGGAAATTGACGCTTAATAAATTTAAAGAGCATAAGCTCGGTCCCCCTACTCATTTACAATATCTATACTTATTCAATACGCTAGCGTTTTTTTTTTTTTTTTTTTAGAACTCCTCTTACAATTTTCAACCGATTTTCAATCTTTTGGTGTCGTTGGATAGGGCTTGGTCTGTAGTTGTTTCCGCCCAAAAGTGATGAGAATCGGACCGAAAATAAAGATGCTATCCATTATTTAAATCTCAAAATTTCCCATTAAAATAACACAGGGTTTGAGTAAAGTATTTTAAACATAATGTTAATAATCACCTGTAAATACGTGTAGTTATTGGTGATTATAGATATTCACATTATTGGATTGGTCATTGATTTTGAGCTAATTATTAAATTAATTAGCTGTGTATTAAAATTAATTGCTCGATTTCGAGCAACACGTAGGCCTATACTAGTAAATTTTTTATTGGTAGTAGACATTTCACATCAGAGTAGTAGGCCTATTGGTGCAATATATAATCACTTTACAATCTCCTATCTTGTTGATAAACGCCGAGTATACCACTCACCACCGAGTATAACCAAAGGCCGCGGAATGGTCGCTAAAGTTGTAAATAGAGAGTGGACGACGACAAATCACCATTTGGCAGTTGCTTATCTTCTGGTGGGCCGCCAGAATGCGTCTTATTCTAACTTCGCCGCCTTTGCATTTTCCCAGACGTTCTTTGAATTAGACGATTAAAATCAGTCTGCGGGACTAAGAAAGTATTACCGCGATGTTACGGATCCATTCTGAATTAGAAGTAGCCTTGATGTATTTTAGGAGCATATTGCTTTGGTTTTAATTATTTGTTTTATTTTTCATTATTCAACTGTGCTGAATGTTTTTTATTTATACGTCAATTAACTGACAATGGGAAACACAACATATTGTGAGTAACAATAAGTTAAATCGTTTAAAACAGTTTAATTCAAATAAACATTTTGTATTTCTGTGGGTCACAATTAATATCGGCTTCTAATTACACAATGTCATCTAACATTCAACTAGAAGTAAACTTATTCAAAATATAGTTTACAATGGCTTCTCATATAGATATACCTTTTTTTTTAGTAAAGGTTTGACTCATGTATAGTTTGCCTACACATGAAAATGTTTAATTTTAAACGAATATTCAGTATGTGGTATAAAGATAAAAGATTTGCTTTTGATTTAGTTCCAATCCAACATTGTGGAAGTGGTCATGATTGACTTAACACATATATGTTAATTGACATTTCTCAGGACAAAAATCACCTGAAATCAAATAAGCTAAGTCAAACTGATATTCACCATAAATAAAATAAAAACTTCCTTCAAAACTTCATCATTTTCCCATTCCAATTCTAGGTTTGCTACAGTAGAATGTATTAAAGGCGTATTTAAGATGTATTCAATACCAAAGATGTTCATCTTGAAGACAATCAGCGGCTGGTGGGACCTGTGACGTCATCGAGAAGTTTATGGCGTATTTAAGATGTATTCAAGACCAAAGATGTTCATCTTGAATTCAATCAGCGGCTGGTGGGATCCGTGACGTCATTGAGAGGGTTATGGCGTATTTAAGATGTATTCAAGACCAAAGATGTTCATCTTGAAGGCAATCAGCGGCTGGTGGGATCCGTGACGTCATCGAGAGGTTTTGAAGATGTAAATGAGGACGAGAAGCGTCGTCAGCTGACGCTCGAGGAGGCTTCACAGCCTACAACCTACATACGGCTGAACGTCCACACATCCAAAAACTCCCTTGTATAGTGACATTGAACTTTTATTTCAGACATTTGGATAACGCTGTGAAACTTCTTAAATGTCCAAATTACATTTTTATCAAACCGATGGGAATAGAACATGATTTGTGTGTTACATACAAGGGTCGAGAATTTTTGTTAGAACTAAAATATTGAAAAAATACTTTTTTCTTTTTACACAGCAATAGATGCAGTGTTTCTTTTTGAGAAATTCTCAATTTTTTTGTGTAAAAAGGTAGCATCTGCACTGTGAGGAAGGCTATATTATGAAGAAATTAATTATGATTTGAATTACAAGGAAGGCTGAATTTATTTGTGTGCTAGTTTTTTAATGGATAAAAATTTATGATTTTGTTTAATTTTTTTAATTTTGATTTTCCATCATACACATTTAGTATCACTCAATGTATTCTAACCAATGTTTTCTTTTTAATTTATTCTTTTTCATATACAACAATTGCACGTTGTTTCAACCTTTAAGTTTTTACTTTTATGATTTCCATTAAATATTAATTTTTTTCGAACCAAAATAGAAATGTTTAGTTTCTTTAATCTTTAAATGCCTCTGAGAAGTGGTACTTTTTGTAGGAATCTTTGTGATCTGCAGTTACTTAAAATAAACCTACATGTATTGCTTCAGTGACCTATTCAGGTTTCATGAAAATAAAGTGAACTTCACTTTTCTGGTTAAAAAGAGTGTTTTGAAAGCGTAAATAAATAGTGACCTTTATTATTATTATAGTAGGCCTATTAATACTCTCTTTTTCTGTTAATCGCTTAACAACATAAAATTTTAAGAGAAAGTAACCTAATTAAACTTTCTTCTCCTTTCAATGTACACATCCTCCGACGCTCTATTAAGACATCAGCTAATCCTCTAATCCACCGTGAATCCTACAAGTCGAGATCCTCCCAGATTACCACAACATGCACCAGGAAGATATTCGGTGATCGTCATCCCATTCTCTATTCACGGCTAATAACAGGTTTCGGGTGATCTCAGCGATACAAGGAAGTCCCGGGATGTTGCAAGAGGCTGGGAGCTGAGCCGAAAAGCGGTACAGAAGAGTTCGTTAGGACCCATTGTCACTACTCCGAGACTCAGACTGAGGGGCTACTTACATATCTGTGACTGTCCTCGTAGCAGAAGATGGAACCTATTATTTTTGTAAAGTAACGGTTCCAGAAAAATAGGCAGCTGGATGTTTACAATATAGTTTAGCAGGAGATGAGTAGGCCTAAATATGATATCGCAGTAATGTGGGAATTCATCGAATCATTCTTTTTCTTAAAATAATTTGGCTGTGAAAAAATAGGGGCCTATGTAAAATTGTTAGGGGAGGAAAAGTTATTTACAAACCATAGGTTAAGTTAATCGGTGTCCCTTATGCGTTTACCAGCAAATATATTTATCCTTTTAATAACCCTCATTTCCATCTGCAAAAATACGTCGATAGAATGATTAAATTGGACGACAACTTTCCAAACGTTTTATTTATGGTTTTACTGGTCTTTTATATTCCTTTATTAGACATATTTTTGGACTGTATACATCTCCAGGTTTACAACGTTCGTTCGTTAACATTATACATATTACTTGTAGATAATAAAACTGTATATAAATTATTTTATATCGTTCTTGCAGAAACGAATGAAATATAACTTCAAATATATGGCGACACCAATTACAAACTAACGCAATACAGTTGGTATGCGAACTATGTTGAACTAACGAGTACAGTTGCTCTACTCAGGCTTCGATTTTTCTACTAGCTTCCAACAGTAATGGCCATCACAAAATAAATATGATAGGGTAATTTTAATGCAATCTACAATAAAAAATTCCTCCTCTCCTACACCAATTATGTAGTTTAAATTTTTCCTATGATATGGTATGTAAACATTACTAGGCTTTTACCCATCTGATCAACAGTTTTCATACACTATGTCTGTCAAATCAAGCATCCTTAATAAATAAAGATGGAATTATACAGTAGCGTGAGTCGACCGGGAGTAGTAGTCCCAGTAGATGAGATGAAATCACTATACTGGAATGTGGGTCAGTTTGGAAGGCGACTTGGGAGGTGGGCGGGCACAAAACATCAAAGACTGTTGTAGATCAGCTGATAAGATTTGGTGGATCTCATTCATAACACAGTTCATTGACAAAGTTGAGGTAACGCTTACCTTACAACTAAAGGGTCTTTAATTTTTAAAATATGAATCTCAATGATCTCAATTAAATTGATTAATCCAACGTGAATTGTATTATAATGTAAGTCAAGGCACAGGAATCGAAAAGCTTGATTTTGTTCAAAAGCTTCTAGTAACATATTATACTTTACATATACTTGTTTTGTTGCGTTGTGCATTACGTGTAACATGATTTATAGTATTTGTGTTAATGAGTGTTCAAAGTTATTTTGTAATAATAATAGAGGAAATTAAAGTTCAACCATATGGATTAAACCATTCTCCAATTGGCTTTTATTGTGTAACTGTAGCCCTACTCCATGTTTATGCAAGTATTTAAAAGTAATAATTTTTTACATTAATTTTTATTTAACATTGAAAACAGAATTAAAGTACCTAATGCTTTATCGACAGCAATGTAAAGTAGCCTATACCCGAAACTTAAAAATTCTTATTTTAACATGTTAATCGCCTTCAAATAACATTTCAAACAAAATAATACTGTAAGTGCATATACATCGTCAAGTAAACACATAAACAATTATTATAATACAGTATAAATTATCAAGTTATTAACAAATATTTATTTGCAGATTAATGGCACGGGATAACACAGGCTATTTTTGATCACTTTCAAACTTGAATTTATCGCAATACACTTCAGTCATCAATGATAAAAAAGTTGTTCTTCTAGCTGAACTTTAATTGAAAAAAGCTACTTTTTCAACTTTTCTTTCATTACATTTATAGAAAATAACTAAAACGTAATCATAAAAAAGTAGGTATATATATTTCATTATGTGAAAAAATTGATTGCAAATTTGTTTGACTACTCTCGTGTAACTATTTGATGTTCATATCGTATTAGAGAAATTATCAAACTTACTATATATGAAATCAATAAAATAATAACTTTGTACATAATTTTGAATTTAGTAGTGGGTGAAGATTGAGACGTAATATTTTATAGGCCTATTTCCTGTTTATCGATAGTTTGAGAAGCAACATATCCGAGATTTGGTGAACCAGTTTGGCCGTATGACGTAACCGCTGGACCGAGTATAACACTAGACATTTAAATTAATCAAACACCCCCCACAACTGACATTGATGGAGCAATATTTCCACCGGCCACTTCTGTGTAGTGGCTCGAGGCCAAAACAGTTTGTCATCGAGGCCAAACAACCCGACGACCGAAGATGACACATATCTGAGAGATAATTGAACTGGACTAGGACCGCTTTGAATCTTCATCTGCTCATGGTTACGCGATAGCTGTGGTCTGACAACATGATGTCATAGTCTGGACGGAGATGACACAGTTTTTGCCTCACAAAAGAATAGACTAAACAGACAAAACGGCGAGTTTGATTTTTGATCTCAGGTTATTCGTGGAATGGATGTTTCAACTCGGGAAGTTACTCGGGAGAAGAATTGCATAATATGAGGCATTTGGAGTTAAACTTAGAGAAAAGGTGAGATGTTTCTATTGCCGGTCTTCGAAGATTACCTTCCTTTCTATCGTTACTGCCAAAAATGACACCATAAAAGCCATTACTTACGTTTGAATTCTCATGTAATTTAGCTCCTTCACTCCAAGTTCTCACCTGAAAAAAGAGAAAAGTTTAAGACACTACGTTGAAGATTGCGACTTATATCAACAATATCATTTTGATCTAGATTATTTAACTCAATATTTTAATGCCCAATGTGTAAGGAAAAAATTTTCACTCTAATGGAATTACAATTTAAATACTGATTGTTTTGATTAGATAAATTCTTTGGTAAAAAAAGAGGAGATTTCACTGTTTTACCAATCATAATATATTCATTATGAATTGATCTCGTCAAATTTGAATTTTCGTTGTTTAAATATTCTGCTAGGTCCAAAAAGAGTTTAGTGAGACGGCATTTCACGTGTATTTAAGCAAAACCAGACCTAAAAAATAGTCGGATTTTGGAGAAATTGTGATTGTATGTGTCGTTGGACATTTTAAAGTTGTTTTATTTTCTTTGATTGGTTTGAATAAGGGTAATACTTTTCAAGTCCGAAAGATGGTTAGAACAGAAGTTTGATGTCCCGAACAAAATTTCACAACCAGTCTTAAAAAATGAAGGTCAAAAATTTGGAGTACAATGCATTTAGATTAAGCGGTGTGCTGACTGCGACTGGTACTTCGTGGGTCTGTTAATAAGGCTTGCACAAATGATCAAATATAAATTAATGAATTAAGTCATAATTAATTAATAAATTAACTCGGGTCTAGTTTTGTCCTCTTTGCCTTAACAATCTTAATAGGCGCCTTTTGAAAGAGGGCGCAATATGTTGGTATAAGTCAAGAGTTGATGGAATTGAGTTGGCTGTATACTGTATCCTGATAATAGGGTTGTTTCCTGCATTATTTTGTTGTTGCACTAACTCTGGCGAAATAATTCCTTGATATTGTGCCAGTGAGAATCCGAAAATTGACCCTTACAAGTACATTAGGACAGTCTATTTTAGAAGTGCTTGACTAATCGATGGCGGGACAACATCTTGTACGAATATTCAATGTGGTATATTTTATAGGTATCTGATAGAGTTAACACCACTTATTTTAAATTAATTATGTAAGTAACACAGAAAACAAAACATTTGTTGATAAAAGGTCATAAATAAAAACAATATCTGAATCTACTCTTTGTTAGTCGTATTTAATGTGACTACAGAAAGTATTAAGGCCTATTAACTCTCTTGGCTTCTGTGAAACTTAAAACTCTAACATCACTAAAACTGATTAGCAAACTAAAAGCAGAGCTTGTGAATAACCACTGGTATTTAAAGTTTCCGTAAATTGCATTTAGAGTCTCATAAATGTCTAGAAACAAAATATGCACGGCTAAACACAGTTTTTGCTGAGAAAAGTGCATGGTTTATTGAGCCTTAATACAAGGGGCTGCAAAATTATCATTTTTATCCCCGTTCAAGAGCTTGCTTATTTTTTATGCCCCAGGACACAATTACACTGATCCGAGGAAGTAATATACCCAACGTGAAGTTTTTATGCGGCTCGAGATTTAAAAGACCTAATTGCATAAGTTATAGTTACAGCAGCTAAATGTTTATAGGCAGTTGATGATAAAGTAAGTTAAAATAACCGTACCGAAAGGAAACCCTGAAATTGAAAACACAAAATAAACCTGTTTTTTTCTCTTTCTGATAATATAAAATAATAATGGTAGTAGGAATACTGTATGTAGGCCTAATAACTGCCTGAAATATTCAACTTTACTGTTAATGCCACAGATTTTAATGGACACAACATCGAAAACATGTATTTTTTTAATTGTGAGTATTTACAATTTCTTTGAAAAGAGACTTTTAATCCCCCCACATTTCCTAGACCTTTAAGCTATGCATAAGCCACTCAATCCAATTACTTAACAGGTTGATTTTCAGCCAAACAAATATTTTACACATTTAAGGCTTGTTAAAATACGAATAAAAGACAACGGCATCTTCTTCACATATTTTCCTACACAAACAAGTATGAACCAAGTGCCAGTGACAGGTTCCCAGTACGGCAATGCTTTGCCACACTGGGCGTTACGAGCTGACGCGACGGCAGAACCTGACGCTGACACACCGCGCCTGATCAAAGACTATTATAAAAACCGTCTCCGCGCTTAACGATCAATAGGATGTGTGAAGCTAAACATACCGACTTGAACTACCTCATTTTTTAGTCCTGCCATAACTGTTTGAGGATTTATGCCATCAGCTATACGGATGCAGTGCACTTCCTTTCCAACCATAAATTATAGTCTTTGATAATTATTTTTTTTATTTTTTATATATTTTTCACAAAATTTAAATCAGGAAATTCGTACAAAAGCATAAACTTTAATTTATTTGCGATTACCTCATAGTTCCTAATTTTTTATTTCAGTGTTACTCTTTACGTGTTAATGTTTGAACAGAACAGATTTTTAATATTGCTAGGAGTAGGATGTATATATTTGTTGTGGACTTTTAAAAGTAGTTTAAAAATATAATTGTACGCTATAACTAAAGGTTTTATACGCTTTGACCAAATTTATTTTGTTTTTGTCGAATCAATATTTAACATTGTTAAATGCATTAAACCATTAAAAAATTAAATTAAGAATGTATTTTATGCGAGTAAACACTACAAAATTCATGCGTTAATAAAAAAAATAGAAAGTGTTTACATGTATTATAATGAATTTAAGCAAACAAAAGTGAGTACACCTATATGTAGTCCTATTATATGTAATATGTTACATGAGAATGTTTTTTACACAACCCTTCCATTCTTTCTTGGCTAATTAGAATCATTTTCACTAAAAAATGAATTAAATTAAATTAATTAAATTTAATTACTTTAATTAATTTAATTTATTAAATTATATAAAAATTAAATTAGGAATGTACTAGGTCTCGTTACCCGGCCAATTTTGTCTAGGTAATTCGCTAAATGTCCCGGACTAATCTCCGTAGGGATAACATGGAAACTTTGAAGTGCTCTAACGTGAAGACCAGAATTTTCCCAGACATGGGAAGCTCCAATCGATTTCTGGTGGCCGAAACCCCCATAGTCAATCAAAAAATCAAAAATCCTTGGAGCGAAAAAACTTTGCCTGTACATACAGAGCTTGTTTAAGTAAACACTACAAAATTCATGCGTTAATAAAAAAATAGAAAGTGTTTACATGAATTATAATGAATTTAAGCAAACAAATGTGAGTAGCCTACACCTATATGTAGGCCTTTTATATGTAATATGTTACGTGAGAATGTTTTTTTACGCAACCTTCCATTCTTTCTTGATTAATTTTATAAGTCATTTTCACAAAAAGATTGTCTCAGTTCATAGTTTTGGACCAATATTTTAGAAATTTTATTCTGAAAGGCATTCTGCAGCATTTATGAGTTCGCTTTAATGTTCACAGTAGGAAAGGGTAAAATTTGTAATGCGTTGCAAACTAAAACCACGATGTAATAGTAAAAACCAATTAAAATCTGAATAAGCTAGAATCGAGCTACTGAAACGTCAACATTGCTCTAATATTCGCACAGTAATCGCAAATTAAAAATATCGATTGCCGAAGAAAATATTCAAGTAAAAAAGAATAACAATACAGTTTGGAGGACCAAACGGAACCACTACAAAGATCCGAATTGATTGGGCGGTCCAAAGTTAGCCGATGGCGCGGCGCGGCGGCGGCGGATGCCAGACTCTTGCCAGTTGGGTCAGTAGCGCATTCCTCAGCACGCAGTGACTATCACTATCACTGCCGGGTCGTCAGGAAAACAACATGAATGAGTTGTTAGGAACACGACGCTAAATATTGCAAGGGAGGAATACTACAAATGTAATTTGAACCTTTGAAGAAACGGGGATTTTGATTTGTGAAATGTGTTATCTACTGTATATGCCTCAGCGAATCTCTTTTCTAAGCTTTGTGGTGATACAATTTCGAAAATTTAACTAAATTTTGAAATATTACTAATGAAAATCGAGTTACTTTGCGACGTCACAGAGAGTAATATTTGTTAATTTTTCAAAATTTCGAGGTATGAGGGACCTAATATAACTATTCAACTAAACACTTACCAAGTCTAAAGAAAATCGGTTAAAAAACGGGGTCCGAAACAGCGGAATGCAATACCATGTTTTGCATTGAAGCCGTATGGTTAACATTGCCGACTGCGCAACATTGGGCTACTGGCCCAGGGGTGAAGATGACTCTTAACATGGTGTTGTTATCAATATTGCCAAACTACCCTGTGATTAGCGCTCATCATGCAGCAACATGTTCCTACAAACGTCGGCGTAAACGGAGATTTACAACTAAAGGGTGAGAAGCAGAATTCAACAGCAGAGGCAGAGGCAGGGTCAGGGTAAGCACAGGCGTGCTTTGAGAGAACAGAAGGCTGTACTTAAAGATGGCAATGGTTTCGCAAAAAATATGTACACGTAAAGATGAAACAGATCCGTCCAACACACCTACGTAGAGAGTTCTCATTAGAATTGAGCTGTATTAATTTATTTTTCGATGCATTCAGAAGGGCCAAGGGTAAAGGTTTGTTGCCACCGTAGTGTTGACATTAGCGAATACAGTATAAACTTCTACCTGACCAAAGTACGCAACAAATAATGGTATAATTATTTGCAAAAATATATAATCAACCTATAAAATTTTGTCGATTTTCCCTAATTTTTAAACAATTTATTTATCTACCTATTAATTTCGAGCTAACTTAATGATTAAGAAATTTCAGAAGTAATTTAGTTATTTTAATTTTGGTTCAAATATTTTATTTAAAAAATGTAACTCCTTTGGACCATTAAAAATACCGTCCTTTTAATCCTACTCATTCGCATAAAAGAAGTTCGGAGTGAACGAACAAACGATAAAAAACAACAGTTAAAAATTTTGATCGAACGGATTTTTATTTTGTGATAGTTTTAAAACAAAAGAGTATCATGGTTCTGGGCCCTTGATCTTTCCGTGCTGACCACCGTTTGAGCATGATGAAAATATGATGAAACAAGAATGTATTTACCATTGATCGTTTATTCCCCGATTGGTTAATTTTGAGCAAAAACATGAGTGATGATTGAGTTATCAGATCGTAATGTATTCCAGAAGATTGTTTTAAGAGAAAGTTGGAAACCTGCGCTATCTCATAGTTCACAGAAATTTACCATACGGCCTGTCAGCAACTTTAACAGTTTATTTGTTGCGTACACTTTTAGCACGGTATTTACCAGTACACGTAAGCAGTTTCTTTTGCTGATTTATTTGCTACGATTTGGAAATTGAAGCTTGAATGGAGGTTCTCAGGTTTCAACCAGCATATCTGCATTTCATGCGTGTCTTGCTGTCTCGCAGAAGCAAACAGCGGTCGTTCGATGTATAATTGAAATTTCCAGAATTATGAACATTGAAGAATTTAACTTCTATACATCTAAACTACTGAGATCTTCAAGGCGTTTCTTAATGTTTGTCGAATTCGTTCATTCTCTTGGCATCTTGCCTTGACTTTGGAGTAATTGTAGTTTGAGAACAATATTTGCAAGCGTGTCGAATAAAGGCTTATACAAACAAACAAATAATCTTATGAACAACGAGTCGATTAAACATATAACTCATTTACTCTCGCCAAGCCGAAGTGCATATAAAATGTACAAACTGTGCGATACATGGATTGAAATTTCCAAAATTTTGAAAATTTAGGATTCTACTTATATTTAGGTAAATTCATTTTTCAAGGAGTTTCTGTGTTGAATTCATTCATTCTCTTAGCACCTTGTATAACATAATTTTGGTTTGGAAGAAGTTTTTTCTAAGCTTGTCTAACGAAGGATTACAAGCAAATAAAAAAATAATATTATAAATAGTTATAAGTAGGTCAAATATTTAACTTATTTACAAAACTCTCCGTATATAGGACGCCTTAGATTATTAACAACAATTCTTTTAGCACACTAATAAATTTCATATATAACACTTACATTCCGTCTGCAGTGAATATGTATCCAATACACGAGGTATAGATGGAGTTAATAAAGACAATGGAAAAAACATATAAAAATAACCTTGAAAACTCAGTGTGTGTTTTACTGTAATCTTCAGTACTTGGTAAATCCTGCTCTTAAAATAAACAAAATTCCAAAATAATAAGTAAATTTGGATGACATTGGGTTATGTGTTTGAGTTTAAAACATCAATAAGTGTGTTTGGAAAAGTTAAAAAATCAATTCAAGAAATTTTTGAATGAAAATAGCTTGGCATTACGACTAATAGCAGCAGCAAAGGAAGCAGAATAATTCAATTTATTGCAAAGATTTCAATTGTAACGTAACGTAACGTGCAGGATTGACACATTGAACGAAATTTTTTTATTACAAAAAACTAACATTTAAAAATAGGTTGAAAGGCTACAAAAAACATCACGACTAATAGCAGCAAAGGAAGCAAAATAATTCAATTTACTGCAAAGATTTCAATTGTAACGTAACGTGAGTGCAGGGTTGCCAGATCGAACAAAATTTTTTATTCAAAAAACTAACATTTAAAAATAGGTTGAAAGGCTTCAAAAAACATCACAACTAATAGCAGAAAAGGAAGCAGAATAACTCAATTTACTGCAAAGCCTTCAATTATAACTGCACGTTAGTGCAGGGTTGCCATATCGAACGCCAGTAGTCCGTGGCAGCCTCAGCGTTCGGTTCGCAGTAGGTTACGCGTTTCTATTTGCGCGGGACACACCCTCCATTAGTGACTCGCCGCTGTCGTCACCGCGGGCAGTACGCTCGCAGTCGGAGTCGGAGGCCGCGGCCGGTACGACGAAGAACCTCCGTAAAACGTTTGCACAGCCAATATTGACAAATGCAATCTCATTAGCCTTACCCGTTATAAAACAACATGAAATAATAGGCTATAGCTAAAACACTTTAAAACATCTATTGAATAACCTTATCTATTGAATTTGATGTGTTTTATTGCAAGTAAGTAAATTTCAGGCGTTTTTTTTGCTTGGATTAATATTTCCAGGCAACTCAGCAAAACTTCCATTATGTAAACTTCCATAGACTCCCGTGGAATTTGAATTTTTTAAATCTTCCTAAGAGTCCCAAGAAATTGATTATGGTGGGGTACAGTGATTGGAGATAAAAGGTATAAATGGTTAGGTAGTTTTTAAACCAAATTTTGCTTGCTCTAGTGTAGTAAACTTCCTTTTTGAATCTCCAAAAAATCGACACCTTTGTAAATTGGGTAATAAATAATGACCTTGACTATTTTACGAGGTTTTTAGCGAATTTCCCTATAGGGAATACGCTATTACGGTAGTAGTCACGGTAAGACCTAAGCTCGGGACCATGATACTTTTTCGTTTTGAGGTCCCTAGAAGCCAAAAACACCATTCGTTCAAATTGATATATATGTATATATATATATATATATATATATATATATATATATATATCTATATATATATATATAGATATAGATATATATATATATATAGTCTATATATCTCTGTATGTGTCCGTGAACACGATAACTTTTGAACGGAACCTCCGATTTTGATGAAATTTGGTACAGGGGTGTAAGCCAGCATCTACTAGATTGAGTTCGCGAACTAGAATGATCGGACCATGGGAACGCTGTTTTATGGGGTTTCAAAAGGGGTTTTTGGCTTTTTTTACTTTTGTTTATAAAATTCAACAATTTTAACTTAAACCATTTAAAAGAGCTTAAAAAAACAAATAATCTAGTATTTAGAATTTTTTACCTAGCTTAAATGGTTATGGAGAAAATCCAAAAACTATGTTTACCATGTTATTCTTATGGGAAATCAAGAAAACCTTCTATCTTGCTTATTTATTGACATATCTTGATAAAATTTAGTAAGTACATTCATTCGGAAACGTTTAACTTATATTTGCTTAGAAAACCCATGTGGCGGCAAACCTACGTATACTCACTCCTATGGGGTTTATAGGGAAAATAAAAAGAACACCATAACCTGATAAAATTTGGTATGTACATTCACTAGGTAGGGTTTAACTTATATTTACCAACAAAACCCATATGGCGGCAAACCTACATACTCTCATCCCCATGGACTTTATGGGTAAATTGAAAATATACCAAAATTCCACTGGAAATTCGCTGAGTACGCAGGTCTGCTGCGACGGGGGTATTGTCAGTACCAAAGGCTAAACCTCATATACATCACACTAACCATCTAGTCATACCTTAAAATACGCACCAAATGCGTCGGTGGTGGTGTCACAAACAATTTATCAACGAATATTTCCTTTATCATTAGGCCTTTTCAAAATACCGGTACGGCATTTTCAACCCATTTTTAAAACTGAATAGGGAAAGCATTTTTTTTTAGCAAACACCGTGAAGTAGTACTCTGTACGTTCGCACATAATTAAAGCATAGAAAATAAAACATTTCTTCTCGACAAACTCGTAACTGTACTCATTTAGTGATCCAAATTACCAATGAAAAAAATAATCCGGTTTAAACTGGTTTTAATCGGAAGAAAGGTTCGGATCCTGAGTCCAGGTGCGTGGGTCTGGCAGCCCGCCCGGGCATCCCCGGCATCCCAGATATGACACTGTCCCCGCTATTGGCTCGGCCAAACAAACGGCGACTAAACAAGTGTTTATGGTTCACTTTAACTGCCAAATCACATCGGGTTGAAATACAACGGCAATCTCATCTCGGCTCAGCCATTCCTTCCCACATGCCGGCTGTGGTGATGTAGAGTGCTGCGGACAGAATTGTAGGAATAGATGTAAGTTTGGTGGGCGTTGTCAAAGGAAATGTTGCTCTAGCTCGGTATGGGAACTTATGGCATGGGTTTCCTGGTCCATAAATAAAAATTTATAAAACTGGGTTGAGGCGTGTTTGAGCACTGAGAGGCTTTGGAAAACACCGTCTTCCAACAAAATGTATCTTGGACTCGGACATAAGTTATAATGACAGTAACGTCACCTCAGTCATCTGTGTGTGGTCTTTTGAGGTACTCCCTTCAACCCCCTTCCCCTCCTCAATCTACTCGTGTCCAGACAGCAGATACTACACAGGAATCCCCCTTCGTAAATAATAATTTGTTACAAGACAAAATCGTTAAAATATTGGTTACATAACAATAACTAGTTTTGCGATAAAATTGTAAAATACACATGATTTCAAACGTAAAATTTAGTTTAAAATAAGAATTCCCTTGATAAAAATGTGTTTTAGTCCTGAGAGTGAATTGAAAAACTTTTAATTTTGGGGTTTTAGGTACTTGGTAAACAAAACTATTGAGTCCTATACCAGTCAGCAAAACTCCCCCTAAACCCGTGTTTGCATGGCTAGACACCAGACTTCGCTAGTAACTTTTGAATAGGACCTACCACAATTTCCAGGTATGAGTTTCACGACTTTCTCCCGAATTATTAAATTAGAATGTGGTAATAATACATTCTCTTCTCAAATACGTCAAAATCCTCGGTTGCGTTTCAATCCTAAGTGGCAAGCGGCTTGGCCCCAACGGAAGCGCGATGGCCACTCCACCAAGTCTGTGGATCAAAGCACATCTGTGTTTGACAAATGACACGTCCGAGTCACAGGCGGGCCCGCGGCGGCAGGTTCACAGTTCACACAGCGCTGCGTGTGGCCGACTGTTTACCTTCACACAGCTCGGCGTTTCACACAACAGTGCCGCCGGGACTGACAAGTGTCCACATGAAAAGGGTTGAGGTGTTGGAACTTGGAGCAAGGCAGGTGAAAAAGGCGTAGATCAGTGCTGGGGGAAATATAGGCCTACCTAAAATATCTCAAAACGTTAATGCTTCTTGTAAAGCACCCCTCCCCTCCTACCAAAGACGAGTCATTTGCTCCAATCACTCTTCTCCAAGACGAGCTCGTTCGTTTTGCTCATTTGCAAGCCAAAGGGTGCTACACCGTAGTATTAATTTGCTAAACCACATGAATATGTAACTGTAGATATATTTCTACAGTTATCAGACATGGTTGTATTTTAAAACAATTGCTTCAAAACACTTCCATAACGACAGCGTGAGCGCTTTAAAGTGCTGTAGGACGAAAACTCTTGAAACCTTGACTGGGACGGTGGCGACGTCATGTAATCCAGCTACTTGGAGGTAACGAATTGTGGTTAGTTATAGGCGATGGCTTGTGGATGCGATATCCCCTATGTATTTTAACACAGTACGTAAAACAAAAACCATGCATAATCCTAAACAACGCTTAGCATTCTCAATTCTCATCCATTACTATTCTTTAAACAATAAGCACACCAATCCAAAAGACACTTCAATAAACACCATTCTGTGTGCCGACATATCCAATGACACAGTGTGGTGTGAATAGCCACGCCAGAACCTCGGAGTTGCCTGTACAAGGCGCGGTTACTGTTTATTGTCCGACTGTTTACGCACTTCTATTCGCAGAGGCACGCACACGCACTTCGCACGCACAATCACACGCGCCGCCAGCGCAGCCTCGTGTCGGGGACAGGAAGCAGCGCGGACATCACATACTGATGAGTGACTCAGGCAATAAACAGGTGGTTCATCGATATTTTTACCCTATGAGTTCTGTATGATTGGTGTACAATGTGTGGGTAAAGAACTAAAAAAAGTGGTTTTCCATATAAAAATTGCTGTCTTAGGTTTTACTGAATCACAAATTTTGAGTTTGAGGTGTCACAAATGAATCCGCTGATCTTTGTCAGTATCAAAGTTAACCACATTTTTTCAGTCATATTCACCACATTACAACCAGATTTTGAAGTTTGGTCGGTGTATAAAAAGAAAATAAATATCAACGCCCATCTCTAAGACTGTGGGAGGAATGTCTTGAAACTAAAAACCAACTTAGTGAGATGATTTTTGTAAAATTTCATGCATAGAATCTTGAGTGTCCAGTGTCTTCTTAACTCTTAGAACTTTTTATCGATGAGGGTCATTTTACCGTTGATACAATTAAAAAATTTATAAAATAATACAGAATATTGTTATAAAAATTTAAAAAAAGGATCTAGAATAAACTGATTGCCTTATACTGTATTTCTATTTATGTTTAATTCCTTGGCTTAGAGTACTGAACACTTCATCTGTCTGTTTGGCACACATGAGCTAGGAAAAGGTCAAGTTTAAACAAATTAACCCTGTTTACGTTTAGTTTTAGCTTGGAGGAAGTATTTAGTAAAAATATTCAAATTTTATCTAGGCAAATAAACCTCCAAATCTCACAGGGAATCCTCAGATAACAAGGTTTTTTCAACTGGACGTCAGAAGAATAAATGAATTTATTTCCTCAGGACATTACAAATTATCAGTTTAAAAATTATTTGGAAATTGTTTATCACCAAAACCTGTTGCGGCGGCGATTGTCCACTATCTTGTCAAGTAATCAGTCGCACTGATAAATTGTTGACAGCATGGCTTACTGTAGCATTTGTGCGAACCTAATTCTATTATCTAAACACAAATGAGTGTTTCCTCCATCTAAAATCCTTAACTTCATACACATAGATCAATTAAAAGAACATTATATATATATTTCTCAATTATAAATTAATGAGAGGAACAAGAGGCTGTGCCAGAGTTGCCCGCCACGCCGCCCCTGTTTTATATCGGCCCCTCACCTCACCGTCACCGTCATCGTCACATGACTCGCGTTGTTCACTGTTGAGTTATCTGGCCCACCTATTATCTTTATCTAATCACCGCTCGACCTCGGTCGTCAGATGTGAAGGTTTAATCTACAGCGGCCGAGAGCGATTCGTGACTCGCGATCCGATCATTCGCTTGACAATCACCGATGGTGGCCGATCATGTCCGGCTTCTATAAATCATGAAATTAAAGAGCAATTGAAAAAATTCAAATATTTTGAACCAAGTCTCTAGTATCCAAAATTTTTGGACCTCAATTTTCAAAATTCACCAATTTTAACTAAACCCATTTAAAAAGCTTAAAAACAGACAATTTAGTATTTTAAATTTTTTAGTTGGCTTAACATGTTACGGAAAAACCCAAAAATAGGTTTCCTATGTTAATTTTATGGAAAATCAACAAAACCCTGTATCTCGCTTATTTATTGGCATAACTTGATAAAATTTGGTAAGAACATTAACTAGGTAGGGTTTAACTGATATATGCGTACAACATCCATATGGCGGAAAACATACATACTCACCACCATGGAGTTTATGGGGAAAATTAAAAAGTGCCTAATATTGATACAATTTTATATTACTTTACCTAGCCATTAATTTTTTAATAACTAACATTTTCTAACAACATTTCATGGCAGAAAACCTACATACTCATTCGTATGGTGTTTTTATAAGGAAAATACAAAATCTCAATCTCCTTTGGAAATTGCTGAGTACGCAGGTCTGCTGAAACGGGGGTATTTAATTTGCGCCCTCACGTCAGTGTGCTGCATACAAAACTTGATTTTAAATTGAGTAAAATTTCGGAATACCGTGAAATCTACAGTAAGAAAGTCCTCTAATTGCAGATTACCAGAGCAGTGCAAAACGATTTTGCAATGGATTCCACAATATTTATTTCCTAAAAGAATGACATGAAAACGAGTGAATTTTTTACCCAAGCGACTAATACTTAGCAATATATAGTAACCACTCAGCAATTAAAATACAATCTCTGTCCGCTTCGGTTTTTTAACTAAATTAAATAATCTACAAATAAATTGCTGTATACTCTCCTTCGATTATTCAAGGTTTACAGTGATGTATATTATTGCATTATACAAAAAAAAAAAATCAAACTAAAAGAGTCCTTCTTTATTTGATTCCCAGCACCTTTAAAATTTTGTACTCTAAGTTTTCTGAAGTCATTAATTTCTCCTTTACGCAACGGAGTTGAGAAATAGTAACACATACAAAATAAACTCAAACTACATCAAAAGAGAATCAATTCAACGCAATATACGAAAAATATACAACCTCCTACTTACAATTCATACAACAAACAATATCAGTCCGAATACATCACGAAAACCCAAATCCCAGAAAGACGAAAAGTCTACGTCGACGCGGACTCAAATAAATAAGAGGGAAGGGACAAAATATGCAGCAAGTATATAAAGACAAGCGATGATCCCTCAAATCCTACGAAATACGGCGCGAAAACGCCGACTGAATAAAAGATGTGAGGTTATGTTTACAAGTGAGGTCGTTCTCCCTTATCTGCAGTGCACTTAGTGCGGCACATTAACTGCAGAGTGCATTGTTGTCTGTGATAAGACTGCGGCGGCGGCGCGGCGCAACGACTACTTGTGTGGCTATAGGAGCGCCCGACTGGGCGATTTGATGGTGATTTTATGGCGTCCTCAATTGGTAACTTGGGCGCAAACCGGTTTTCAATGGGGGGAAATGTTGTAAGTAAGTTATTTGCTGGTAAATGCGCATAGGTAATGTTGGACTGGTTGCGGTATCTATTCAATAAACTGGGTACTGAGCGCTCATGGCGCTTAGATTATCTAGGTTTTTTCATTGTAGATTTATTTTCGAATTTTATCAGCGCTTATCAAATATTTTAGTTCTCTTAACTGGTGCTTGAGATCAAATATTTTATATACTGATGTTTATATGTTTAATTATATTGTTGTCAACTTTTGGCAAGGCAAACTCATCTCTCAATACTGTATTTACTTCCCTGTGATTTACCTTAAACCAAGACCTTAACCTTAATCTTAGACTAATTTTTCATAAATTTCCAACAAAGTTCACAAATCAGACTCTTAGTTTTGATTCGCTTTTGATAGGTTTCCCGAGTAAACATACTTTTATCAGAGGTTTTAAATTGTTAAGATTATGAGTTTCAAGTGATTACTTTTTCTAATTTATCGCTAAAATTAATCAAAACAAAATCCCCATAGCAAGAATTAATTTCCATAACGGCCAATAAATTCCATAAAATACCTATTTCGGCTATTTTCGGGCAGTAGCGTGTGGCTGGAGGGAGGGGACTGATGGGCAGTTTTGATGATGATCCAATTTTACGAAGCCCGTCATCTGATCTCGTCTTTAGCACGTCAAAACACCATGGTATCTCCTCATAACTGATTTTATGGATAGTTTTATGAAGGCTAGAGGAGTGGTAAATTAGTTATCTGAAGTTTAATATCTTCTGTAAATTATTATTTAAGAGCTTTGACCCTAACGGTTTATCAACGGTTCTTGCCTTTCATTCCTTTCCTTTCCTTTCTTTCACTTTTCTCACATGTATTCTGATAATTTGTTAGGTATATTGAACATTTTACTTGATGAATTCTACTGTTATTCGATATGTAATGTTTACACTAAATTGTTACAAAACTCATGCAGAAAAACACGTAGCGAGAGGGGGGTATTACCGATAAAATAAGTTATAAAACAACTGTCAGAGAATATAAAAATAAAACAAATGCCCTCAGTAGAGCTTTAGTTAAAATTCAACATGTATAAAAATATGAATGAATCCAATAGTTAGTTGTTATGAATAGTTTCGACAATAATCTAGTGTGGGGAAACTATGCGAATCAGTTTCGATTCCAGCATGACTTATTAATTAACTTCTTATCTGATTTATTCAATGAAGTAGTGACAAATTCAGCCCCTAGAACAGCCGCTGCTATTGCCTTGACGAATTGTTATTGTCGTATTACTATTTCTGTCCATCCGGATTGTATGTGGCTAATGGCAACTTAAATCTTGCTTATGGCACAGACCCTAGCCAATCCCAATTTATAATATTACCTAGAGTTGAATATTTTGTGTATTTTTACACTCTTTGTTAATAAGAAACATCTTTTTATGTCATTAAAATTATGCTGAAAATCCATCATTTATTGCATAAATTTAGTGTTCAGAAAAATATTGTCATCTTTTGACTGTAAAATTGTGAGTGAATGTTTTATGATTGAGTGTAACCGAAATAATCAGTGTTACTGCGACATTTAAACGCGTTTAAAAATAAAAAGTGACCGTCACAAAAAAAACTAATATAATCTAAAGAAGGAAAAATAAAATATATAAATCAAACCCTTTTACCCGACGTTGTCGAAGCAACTTTTTATGGATATAAGTTAGTTACCAACGTCTGTTTCAGATTCAAAACACTTAAGCCTGTAGTCATAATACTATACATGGATAACCCATTATAATTTATACTTTAAATTATATTTATCAATCCGGCGTTTTCACTGTAACCGATTTTTAATCCAAAGTCAGTACCGCCAACCCCCAAAGACCTTACAAATCTCCACATATAAACATGAAGCAGTGTGTTATCCAGGAAACACTCTCGATCCCGTGTGAGGGGTTGTACGATGATGTGGGGGGGAGGGGGGGATAACAGGCTCTAAGTGCAGTTTCCGATCTAATTTCAACCGGGAGAGAGTTTTTCCGCGTGTCCGCCAAGTTTTCCCGCCTTTTTCCCCGAGTTTCCCGCCTTTTTCGGCAGCGCGTAGCCAGCTGTTGTTATATTGGATACAAAAAGTGCTCAGGATCAATAAGTGGCCAGATGTCAAGCTGGACCTAGGATTAATGACTGTTGGGAGATCTTCACACCTCGCAACTTCCTCCCCATCCCTTAAACACCTTTCAAAACAATAATTTCGTCACTGTGGGTTTTATGTTAGTATTTTTAGGTTGTGATCGGCGGGGATGCTCTTTTCTTTAGTTATAACACAGAAAAGTAATATACATTACTTCTCTGTGGTAAAAAAAATAATTACCACTCCAAAACTTTAACATTGTAAAATAACATAATATTTTTTAACACTGATCGTAAATAATTTTCATGTCACCTTTCTAGCCACGTAACGACCATGAAGACAAATTAAAAAATTATATTTTTATAATGTAGCAGAGTTACAAAAACTTTAATTTGTATAACATACATTTTTCAGAACTGAATGAGCAAGGTAAATTTGTCATCAAACTATCCTAAATTCTTGAATAAAAATTGTTTGAGGTAATAATATTTTCTATTTGATTTTTGTGTTTCTCATGACAGCGAAAAACTTTTTCCATTAGTAACTAGCTTTTCATTCGTTCTTCACTACGAGAATGTTAAATGGCAAATACAGTACCTTTTTTTATTCTTTTTAACCTTTTTAAAGGGGTGTCCATTTATTTTTATACAAAGTCTCCCTTGTAAATAACAGTAATGCTAATTATTATTTTTAATAGTTAGGCACTCAAAATAATGCTCATCAGTATCCTCAAGTCGTGATATTTTTATGTGAGTAAATAAATATTCATTTGGCAATTTGCTGAGTACGCAGGTTTTTGATTGATATTTGAGTCATTATAAATAATCAAACCTACAAGCTATCGTCTGTTGATGACGTAATATGATTTACTATCCATACGATTCCCCGCGATGAGCCTTTCCTGTTTGAATCATCTTTACGAACTGCAGATTCAACGACCAAGTATACCAGCTGCTCATATACGATAATGACATTTAACAGTAAATAGATCATATTTCCCACAACCAACGAGACCAAATCATAAATTTGCAGTAAAAATAGGAGTTGCAACACTCCACGTGCTGTAGGCTGTGTGACGAAGTGGGAACGGCCGATAGGCCTAAACGTGTTTACGGCTTGAACCCCGGCCAAACGACCAAATGACCAGTTGACCAGATGCGAAGTCGGCCAAATCACATCCCAAGGTCTGTAGAGGGAAAAGCATAACTTCTTCCTAAGGCCAGCTGAATAGCTCTTTTTTGTGTTCCGGATATGAAGCGTCAAGTTACCTTATAATATTTACCATTAAACAGCTGATTGAGAAAGGGAATGAATAAGTCCTGCCATGGGTACGATATTTATCGTAACGACACCATATTACTCTATTTTACATTTGGATTATTAGTTAATAACAAACCATTAGGTAACGACCAAATTAACAGATATCAATCAAGGTAAATATAAACCCATAAATTCTACCCTAGTTTGCTTTTAAATTCCTTAGGCCGGGTCCTACGTGGGCGACATATGCGACGCGACGAGAGCGACAGAAGCGACACCAGCGACAAGCTTGCATCGCCATAATGTTATACATTGTAAATTGTTGTCGCTCCTGTCGCCCACTAAGAACGCTCCAATGCTTATACCACAGAGTACAAAGCTTTCCTTACTACAAAGGTTCCTTACTCTGTGCTTATACATTTGTTTGAAATTTTGTCGCTCTCGTCGCGTCGCATCTGTCGCCCATGTAGGAACCGGCCTTATTTTAGTATTAGTTGAGACAAAAAATCTCCAACACAAACGAGAATGATTGTTGTTTCCTACAGCGTTGGCAACACTTGCCGGTAAAGAGTAAAAATGTAAAATGTTGATGTTTTAACACTGTTTTAACCAACAAAAACTCTGTGGCGACATCCACGGATGTCGGAGAAACTGAGAAACTGACACCATTGCTCTTATGGGGTGTAGCTCACATGGCGCTACAGTCATCTTGGTCACACCCAGTATCTTGCTACTTTTGGAATGGTCAAAAAATATATGTATATAAACACTAATAAGTTTGATGGTTTTATGGAACTTCAATATTTGGATTGATATGGTATGGTCCACTATACCCCATATAGGTTATAATCTTTTCAGATATAATAAAATTAATAACACACAATTTAACCCTTTAAAAATAAGGATTTGCACAGGGGTAAATTGATATTACTGTCTACCTCTCTTTAAGTGACCGAAAACACTAATAAATATTTAAAAGATCACGTAAAATTGTCGGCCTTACAAAAAAGAAAATTGAATTATTGGAAGCATGTTTTGTGCAAGATGTAGATACCATAAAACGGTTTTAGGTATGGTGGTACCTAAAACCGTTGTCGGCTCTATTTAATTACCTAAACATGCCCTAAAATAAATCCACTGCTTTACATTATTTAACCAATAAAAGTTTAAACACTCACAGTAAATACTTTTCAGAAGCACATTTTTTAACTTTCATTTAGAAGAAAGGAAAGGAAAAAGGGGAAAATAAGGTTTTGATGCATCATATGAGTAAACCAACTCAATCAGGAATTTTCATGGGTGCCTTTCAGAAACCAAAATGTTGTTAAGAGATCAATAGTGGGAAGATAAAGATAAAATGGTTCAGACCCTCCTCTACCTGCGACCCCACTAGACAGTCATTCAGGCCAAACTAAAAACTCTGATTTATCTTGGGCAAACAAAAACACTGTGCCATCTCCCACCGCCACCAAACCCTTGGACATCAAGATCACGCCATTCATCACGGCACCACGTGGTGCCGCCGCGGTGTATCAACAGCTGTTGGTGACGTCACCAGCCGCGGGCCCGATCAGCTGATGGGCTGCGGTTTTGGCGGGTGAACCCTACCGAAAAACATCCAGCCATCTCCCACCACGACCCATCCCTTGGACATCGAGATCACGCTACTCAACATTCAACACATCACCACGTGGTTCCGCCGCGGTGTGGCAACAGCTGTTGGTGACGTCACCGGCCACGGGCCCGATCAGCTGATGGGCTGCTGTTTTGGCGGGTAAACCGTACCGAAAAACATCATGCCATCTCCAACCGCTACCGAACCCTTGGACATCGAGCGATCACGTCATTCATCATGGCACCGGCACCACGTGGTTCCGCCGTGGTGTAGCAACAGCTGTTGGTGACGTCACCAGCCGCGGGCCCGATTAGCTGATGGGCTGCTGTTTTGGCGGGTAATCCATCCCGAAAAACATCATGCCATCTCACCCCGCCGCCAAACCCTTGGACATCGAGCGATCACGTCATTCATCATGGCACCGGCACCACGTGGTTCCGCCGCGGTGTAGCAACAGCTGTTGATGACGTCACCAGCCGGGGGGCCCGATCAGCTGATGGGCTGCGGTTTCGGCGGGTAATCCGTCCGGAGGGTCATTATGCAGATGATACCGACTGTGTGGGTTGCTGCTCCCACTCCTACACCACTACTGGGCTCCGGAGGTAGTCTACCACGGACGGAGATCTGAGCCTTCCGTTTCCCATCTCCCATGTGTGTCAAGATTGAGCAATATCTGCCGAAACTTCGACATTTCCTGTCCAATTGGAGTGATTTATTGCGAGGAGGAGTTTGTTTCGACATTAATGATGATTTAGGTGACGTGGTTTTGAAAATTGAGATATACTTGGTCGTTTTGAGCATGGAATGGATAAATAATTCATTTTTATTCTAACTTCTTTTTATTCGGGAACCACGCATGTTTCTTTTTGGGAACCCATTGGCGGTGGGGATGATTCCGAGTGTGTCTAACGATACAACTTTCATCTAAATTTCCACTCTTGCACTAGGAGAGCCAACACAAGCTAAAAGGAAAAGAATCTTCTCTTTTCAACTTGAAATTAGTTTTAATTGAGCCACTCAAATTAATGAGTGGGGTTAATTTTAAGTGGAACTAGTTATCATTGAGTGAAGTCCGACAAAATTGTTGATTTACTTTTACAGTGAAATTTCAAATGTAGAAAAATGCCCAGCCTGTGTTTAACCTACATTTTTCAACAGTTAGGCTATGTAAGAAAAAGGACGCCCTGCGAAATAAAATATATTATGAAAATAAACTATTTACCTTGAACATAGAACCCCTCCTGATGAAATACCATTGGTACTAACCTGTAACAAAACCCATAAATTAGATGGAAATTTAAATAGTATTATTGTAGAACGTGTTTGGGGTTTCTTAAGTTAAGAAATAAAAATAAATAAATAAATTGGATGGAGGGTCTACACAGGGTCTAAGAGAAAAAACATTCAAAACCTCGAGAAAATTGTAAGGCAAATTTTACTGGAGTCTTCAAAATCTCCATATTGGACATTCTACATTCGCCTCACGTATAAATTTCGACGCAGTACTTAATCAACTCTACTTTAATCATCTAAAAATTTCTTTACCCACGTGACATTAGCATTTCCCACACTCTGATGATTCGCGAAGGCAGACCCCCATTGTCTTGTGGAACCAGGAAATGGGAGGTCGGTGAAGAATCAATATTCCGGAGGGCCGCCCACGGACCCGACATGCGGCGGCGGAGGAAAGACCATCAATAACTGTATAAATATTGACGAGACAGCCGTGGCTGGGCATACCGATCTGCACGAGCGTTGCGACACGGCACGGCACGGGCGCGGGATGCTGGGTGAAGGCACAGAGTAAGGAACCTTTAAAGCTTCTTTACTCTGTGGTGAAGGTAACAATGGTCTGTAGAGGAAAAAGCAGAACTTCTTCCTAAGGCCAGCTGAATAGCTATTTTTTGTGTTCCGGATATTAACACAAAAAAACTAAAACGGAAGTCAAATTCTGTTATAATATTTACCATTACACAGCTGATTGAAAAAGAGAATGAAGCAGTCTTGCCACGGGTACGATATTCATCGTAACGACACCATATTAATCTATTTTTCATTCGGATTATTAGTTAATAACAAACCATTAGTTAATGACCAAATTAACAATTAGCAACCAAGGTAAATATAAAACCAAAAATTCTACCCTACTTTGCTTTGAAATTCCTTATTTTAGAAAAAGTTGAGACAAAGCCGGGTTTACACGCAACGATAAAACGGAACGTTTTGTCTGAACGATAAGACGTTGCATGCAAGACGGAGCGTGTAAACCGCAAGTCGTTACGTCTTGTCGGAGTTGGAGCCAGATCGGAAGGTTGGTGGAAATTTTCTTGAGATCTTCTTGAGATCGCACGACAAGACGGTGGTTGGCGTCGACAAGTCGTTGCGTGTAAACGGATCGCAACGACAAGACAAGTCTTTCGTGTGGTGTTATGTAATTTCTCATTACGGTTTCTTGTCTTTTAATCAAAGGAGACACCAAATCCAATAACTCTTTATAAGAATCCTCGGTCATTCTCAAGTGGCCTAGTTCCTCCAATCAGAAGGTTCATTACTTAATTCTTTTAGCAACTCCATATGGGATAGCCTCTTCTGAAGTAACCAATGACGACCTTGACGACTCCACTTACTTCTAGGTTTTCTTCTCCTCTTCGCATTTCTTGAGAGGCACACTATATACATAGACCAAAGCAATAATTCTTCCATTTCTAGCATGAAAATCACTTCACCAATGGAAAACACCGACTGAGGAAAGACGAGACGTGTGCATGCACTAGACAAATCGTTACGTTTTATCGTTACCGTGTAAACGATCGTCCGATATCCGACAAAATGTACCGCCTTGTCGGCGACGTTTTGTCGTTCAATTTATCGTTGGGTGTAAACCCGGCTATGCTTAAGTGGCCTGGAAGTAGTAATTTTTCGTTTTGAGGTATAAATGAAGCCCATTAGGTTTTTTAAGGAAACCTTAAATTTGTAAGAAAGTGAGAGGAGTATCACTTATAAGCTACTTAGGTACTTAGTGTAAGAGGAGTATACTTATCACTTACAGTATGTTATCAGGTTTATCGGAGACCCGATTGATCTGCTCGTAATCTTACGTGCGATTAAAAATCATAAAAATAAGTGTATTACATACTTCCTATAAAATGTTTTGGTCTAAATTTTTATTCTTAACCGCCTCCGCTTGTGGTCAAATCTTTATAGAGTTATTTATGTTGTCCATAGATACAACCAATAAAACTTTGATTGATAACACAAAATTACATACAAAATCTTCTAGGTACCTAAGAAAGCTTCTATTTGGAGTTAACTAAAAACATCCATGTTCAAAGGAAACCCCAATACTTTGTGATTTCTTTTACCACGTTAAAAACTATTATTTGAACTGTACCAGTAAGGTATAGTAATGTAGTATATTAAAAAATACTAGTTGAAGCAAAATTATAAGGTACTTATTGTTATGTTTATTTTCTCTTAAAAATCTTCCTATGCAACCGTGCTTGAGTTAACAAATGTCGTATTTAATGAATTGAAGAGAATAGCTATATCATTGTGCATTGTGCAATAATGCAATCTTGGTAATATCAATTGAAATTAAATGAAAGTCTCTAGACTTGTGTTCTCTTACAAATATGGAAAAGTGCCACTAAACCGTCGTATAACCACAGATTGTTTCTATGAATTGAGAAAACAATTTAACGTATAATGTCTGTGTGAATTGGGACTAAAATCAAAATTGGAACTCATAAATTGTCGAATATTCAAGTTTTCGTTATAAAAGGAATATAGTAAGTAGCCTACTAAACCTCAAAAACACTTACTGTACTTACTAAGGTGTTTTAACACTCGATTTTATAACATCTGCTTTGGTGGAAGGAGTTTCGTCTTACAACACTTTAGGAAATTAAATAAAGTATCCTATACTCTTATACGAGCAATGTTTGCTTGTTTGCTTGCTTGCTTGCTTGCACAATTATCTCAAAAACGGCTCCGACGATTTCCTTCAAATTTTGGAATATGTTTGTTTTGGCCACCAGAAATCGATTGGAGCTGGTCCCATAGCTGGGAAAAATCCGGTTTTCGCGCTAGAGCCCTTCAAAGATCCCATGTTATCCTTATGGAAATTTTTTAACTGAACAAAAATCAGCTGATAACTGTAGATAAAATAAACCAATGTGTTACATCTTTAACCTGTGGTTTTAGGAAAATCATACCAATGTGCAGCAAACCTTCCGCCTGGCGAGTGAGCGGAGCGAACGAGCTTTGTGTGAGAAACGAAAGTAATAATTTTACCGAGCTTAAGCTCGGTCCCCCTGGTACTGTATAATAAACCATGTAATTAATATAATTCTCAGTATACATATAATTTACCATTTCCCTATAGTTTCACATAAAGGTCATGTACTTGAACAAAAAGAAGTAAAAAAGTTATTTTGCAAAATATAATTAGTTTTAAAATGATGTTTTACTGTATATATTTCAATTCGGCAGGAGGTTACTATTTTTTAATAATATAGTATATTTCATAACAAGAGTGGAAAGTGTCTTTTCCGGGCCGAGATCGAGTTTACGCGCGAGGCTTTAGCCGAGCGCGGAATTTCGATCAAGGCACGGAATAACACTTTCTACTCGAGTTATGAACGATATTTTTCATCACACTGTAGATAATTAATAATAGTAATTAATTAAATAATGCAAGTTTAAGAAACCACCTATGGATGCTCAATTGATTTCCGCAGTACAATGAAAACAGTGATTCTGTTTTACACAGCTGATTACATTATTGAGAACAGCTGATTTAGGGAATAATATACTCTTAGCACTGCTAGCGCTACTTGTGTCAGTAATCATAACTAATTACTAGTGTGGGAAAATCAACAGCTGATTTTCCCTCTCTAGACAGGAACACGGTTTTTCTACACTCTCAGCTGGTGATGAATATAGCTGTTTCCCGTACAGTGTGATGAAAAAAAATTATTTATTTACTAACTGGAACAATTCTGTTGAGAATTCGAAATGGCCGTAAAAAACATTTTTACGCAAGATGAAAAAATAATCCACATACAAGACAGCGAACATTAAATATGTTAAAAAGACGATCGAATTCAACCAGTCATCGGACTCGGTCCTGCATGTTTCGTCAGTAAATTAAGTGAAAAAACCAAAAACAAATCTCAATTTTTTAAATTCCGCTTCATTGATACAGTACTATTATTTAAAATTATTTATATTATCAGTTTTAAATTATTTTGAACTTGCAAAGCTCGTTCCATTTAAAAGGTTTATAGTTTTTTTTCAGACTTTTAAATTACTTTTCAAGATTTCTCCCAAACTTCCCAAAAACTGGGAACCAAAAATGATCATCTCGCCCCCGCCACCCAGCGCAGGTATACCGAGTGACCCGTACTGATCCCTGGTGTACCTCAACCTCACAAGCCGCACGGGCACGATCCCTTGATGGATTTATCACCCAATGCTGCGGCTTTCTCCCCCCCCCCCCTCCCCCCTGTATCACCCCGGCCTAACCAGCTGTGCAGTCAACCGTAACAACTGTATTGTGAGTCATTCCATTGCGGACACCATGATCTATGGGGTCCCGTAAGAAACAACCGAGTCTTCTTTATGGGGTCTTTGTTAAAGGGAGTCGTTTTTCTTGGATAAGGTAAGAGTTTCTGGTAGGTTAGAGTTGGTTGACCTTGCAGTGTTTTGTTTTAAAATGTGTTTGTTGGTTTTAACAGTTTTTCTTTTTAATTAAAAAAAAGGATTGGCTAAAATAATTTAAGTAATTATTTTTCCTAGTTGTTGTGAAAAAAGTTATCCTCCGTAATATTCAAAGTAAAATAAAAAACCTCAGCCCCATTAGACAATAAATCTATCAAGAGAAAGAAAGACATTCTGTGCTGTAGAAATTGTTAATGTTAATTTATTTTGGCCAAGAATGATAAAAACGGGGGCGGAGATCTAAAGATTACTAATATCCATGTTCAATCGCTATAATAACACAACCGAAGCTTGGACGTTTGTTTACTGTATTTATTTGGGCGTATTTGGGTACATCTACGCCAGTGGCATTTTTAACGTTTTGACGGTGAACGGTCCAAACCCCAGTCTTTTTACCATCTAACTACCAGTTGTTAGAAAGAATCATTAATTAATAGTCCAGTGACAAATGGCAACTGGGTCCGGAATCAAACCTTTAAAAAGCTACTAACTTTTCTCAGGATCGAGCCGGCAACCTTTGGATTGAAAGGCGAGCAATTTAACCATTCAGCTACCAAAACAGTTCTCCTTTAAGCATATAACAACCATATTTTACACATTTAACTCAAACACGAATGACTAGCGATTAAAACGCAAAATATCTAAGTTAAGTTTCTTAATTATGGTAAGGTTTATTTTTTTATTGGAGTTCCTCATACAGTTTTCAGCTCATTTTCAAGTTTATGGTGTCGTTGAATAGGGGCTTGGTCTGTAGTTGTTTCCGCCAAAAGTTCATTACAGTCGTGCTTAATATCCATAATTGAAATTTTATATTTTCCCATTAAAGTAACATTGGGATTGGATTGAATATTTTAAACCTGTATTAATAGATGTTGATAAATTCAGTTTTGGGTGATTTATTGAGGAATGCAATGTTGACTTGGATAAATGTGATTGATTTTTAACTAAACATAACACTTTAGCAATGACATGCAATAGTTCAAATTAAATTGCTCGATTTCGAGCAACAAGTCCACTAGTAGTTAATTGCATTTTAATCATGTATGCAAAGTTTTAAATATTTTTAATCATTTGTTTTTACTAGCCGTCAGTTTAGAACATAACATCGACCCTCCACATTCCTCTAGTCCTCTTTCCCTCTCCTCCAATTATGAGCCTGACTTACCTATGTTGATGTCCTTTGGCCACTATGACGGTCCTTTACAGGGAGTGTAATCGCCCGCCCGTAGGTAGCCCGGAGCACATTGAGATTCAAGCACAGTTGACCCGCGTTGAGCGTTGAACGCTGAGCCCGCGCTGATAGCCTATTTGTCAGCCGTGATTCCCTCATTGAGATGCTCGCGGCGGCCGCTGATACGTCTTCATTACTGGTAATGTTCCGATGGAACCGTCGGGGGGAGGGGGGGCGGAAAATTATATAATTATGGCCAGTCGTTAACTTGCGATCGGTGGCGGCGGTTGTGGCCTGGAATATCGGGAACGTAAAGTAAAAAGTAAAGTTTTTATTTAATTTTAACCTGTGGTACCAGTAAACTGACACGTACTTCCTAAAATATTAAATGTTTGTTTTTATGGTAAAATAGGCTTTCCCAAATATATGCCGCTAAAAAATATGTTGCCAATAATTTGTTTGAAACAAGATTATGATGCGGTACGAATCGTTGTCATTGCGGGATAACTGTTTAAAATAACATTTATTCGTTTTTGTGACTTTTAGGAAAAGTTGTCTTTTATACAATATAAAAATATATTTTTTATTAATAGTAAAAAAAGATATTAAAAGATGCCAAATGAGCTCACAAAGCGTTTGGAGATATTTTACAGTTAAAAGTACAAAAATAATTTCATAACTTGTATAAATTTATCGAGCAATTTCCATATAAGAAGTGTACAAATGACCTTAAAAACGCATCACACACACCCACATATTGACATCACTGAAAACGAATTACCTTGAAGATTATAAGGGATAGGTTTTAAGAATGGTCCAATCCCTACAGTTATTAGGATCTTAAATGAGGTGCTCTAAAACTTAAAAGGTCGTCAAACAAAAGTTGCATTCAATGTTTTTCAATTTATTTCCTCCATCATAATTGGATCTATTTCGATTAAAATTATTTTATTAAAGGTCTGCATTTTCTAAAATCGTTATCCGACAAAAACAAATAATGCATATGGCATTAGTGTTACCAAACGAATAGTCAAACCAATCAACTCTCCTCCCACAATTTCACCAACTAACTTATCAACTGCCACAACCGGTTATAAACCTAATCGATTCCGCAAGAGGCGGCGAGCCAGCTAATGTGGGGCGACCCAAGAGACATGTCTGCAGTCGCATTATCACCCCTTGAGGTTTTATGACTCATGGCCGCTCCAGATGGCCGTCTTGATGATGATACATAGACTTGGAAGAAGATCCTCGACTGGCGAAATGATGTAGACACTTCTAAATTTTGCAGTCATATTCGTTCAAACCCTTTTAGCTGGGAATTCCCTGAGCTTCTAACTTTCCCAAAAGTTTAGTTTTTCGAAAATCATGATCAGTTATTTGTAACCAAATGAAGCTTATCACTTATAGTCATCTTCACCCCTGGGCCAGCAGCCCATTGTTGCGCAGTCGGCAATGTTAATCATACGGCTTTTAATGCTAAACATGGTATCGCATTCCCCTGTTTCGGACGCCGTTTTTCAACCGATTTGCTTTAAACTTGGTAAGTGTTTGGTTGAATAGTTATACTATGTCGCTCATACCTCGGAATTTTGAAAATTTAACAAATATTACTCTTTGAGACGTCGCAAAGTAACTCGATTTCCCTTAGGAATATTTCAAAATTTAGTAAAATTTTCAAAATTCCGAGGTATGAGCGACATAGTATAACTATTCAGCTAAACACTTACCAAGTTTAAAGAAAATCGGTTGAAAAACGGCGTCCGAAACAGGGGAATGCGATACCATGTTTTGCATTAAAAGCCGTATGGTTAACATTGCCGGCTGCGCAACAATGGGCTACTGGCCCAGGGGTGAAGATGACTCTTAACGTCTCGAGGACCTTGGCGTCGCGCGGAAGAGATCTGCTACATTCTGCTGTCCGTTGCCAATGAACTTCAATAGGATAACCCAGCTTTGTAGGCTGTTCAAAACAGAATTAAATGTCTTGCACAAAATACCTTCCCTCCATAATGCAAAATCCCGAACAAATATCTAACCATGGTTTAAATTCAGGGGCGGCTCTAGGTTTTCTGGAGCCTTAGGCGAAAGTTTTGACAGTCACCCCAACCCATCTTCAGTTCAGTTCCAAAATTCAGTCTCGAAGAAAAAGAAATCACTGCCAATTTGGGGTATCCTTCACATCGATGGGGGTTTCCTTTACCACCGATCTGGTTCGCTAGCGTCTGCCGATCGGGGACGCTCTTCGCCGGTAATCCCTGGGGCGCTGTGTCCGCCGATTGGAAACGATCGTCCACGCTATAATGGGACCTTTCGAGCCTTGGCACCCTAGGCAGTCGCCCCTACAGTTTGTGAGAGCTTTATATTGCCATTGAAAAGTCACCTAGGCCCGACCACATTCTAACACCCTATTGTGTCTTAAAAACTGTCAAAATATTTAAAATTTGCATGACAAACTTTTAATGTACTGTAAAAACTTTTACGAAAATTGACAAAATGAAATTTTTGTGAGGTCTCTCTCGAGTTCACAAGTCTCTACCGCAAGGTCTTTTGACTACTCCACTATCATGACTCATGAATCCCCCATCCAACGACCCCGATGTTCCAGACGTTTTAATCAGTCGACAATTATCCAAACGGTTGAGGAAGTCGTCAATTTTCATCGCGGCGAGTGTCAAGGGCGGCACGTCCACTAATGGCCACTTAGGGTTGTAAAGAGGCTAAACAGCTGGGGGTGTAATGATTGGGGGGGAGGCAGGAAACAGACGGGGGATTAGTGGATATAATGTGTGATCGTTCGCGACTACTAGTAAAGAAGGAGGTCAAGTGTGAAGATAATATGATTTGTTGATGTAGAATCGAAGCTAATTGGCCACCAAAACATTCAACCGAATAAATGTACACTATAGCAAGCGAAGGTATTTTTAAAGTTTTCTTTCTGTTATTTCAATGTTACGCTAACTATGGTTTATTTCTACAAGGGAATATACCGGATAATTCATTGAACTAAGGAGTTTTCATGATGAATTAGCCTCTGGATCACTATAAATTAGCATAAAATGTTTAAATTACCTGTGCTCTGTCAGTGATCCTGATTCGGTTCCTTGCAGTTCCTTGCAAGGAACCGAATCAGGATCACTGACGGACCCCAGGTAATTTAAACCTTTTTATGATAAAGAGTTTTGCCATATTCTTGAATAGTTTTTGAAGTCCACACTAAAGTAACATTTCCAAAAAATACATTTACACCGTGTAGAAATTGTCAAAACTTCAAGAGAAACGACTCATTACCAAAATGTTCCCACTCATTTTACCACATGCATTCACTTCAGATTCCACAGCAAGCACCCATACCACTTATTACGCCAAGTAAAAAGTAAATTAATTCACAACATCAAGAGTGACACAACCAATCCCTCACACAATTAGATCTAAACCCCTCTACCTCCGCGTGGGACAACAACCACCTCACTATCCCCTAATAGATGCATCATAAATCACTCGCTAGAAGCATTTATCAATTGAGACGCATCGAGTTGAAGACTCATTAAATTACCGGCTGATGGGATCTTGACGGGCCCCTAGGCGGCGTTGTCGGACTTCCATCCAAGACTGATACCGCCATTACGGGGGTCTAGTTGGTCTAATGGTCCGGTAGATAGCGCAGTCGCTACCGCTAGTCGGGATCTCATTAGTCTTGAGGTGCAATTGTCTCTTATCCGTCATGCCCTAATTGGTAACGGGTTGATAAAGGTAAGTGGGTGTTGATATGGAGTAATGTAGGCAGTAAGAAGGAATAAAGTTGATGGAGTGATAGAGCAGGTGCAGGGTCGGTGCTTTGGAACTGGAGAAAAGAAAGCTTGAGACACCGTGAAGAAGGATTCGGTTTTCTACGTTGCTTCAATGGGCGTCACAACAGACCTGCCATCGCAGTGAAAACTTATATTTACGTATGGCCACTTAAAATTACTGAAATAAATTCAGTAATTTTTTTCGTGTAATACAGTATAAAAATGTGTTTTAGAATAAACAATGCATCGACTCTCATCGGACTATTTTCGTGAATCTAACTATAATAATCCAATTCTAAAATAGAGTAATATGATGTCATTACGATAAATATCGTATCCGTGGCAAGACTGCTCATTTTCTTTTTCAATCAGCTGTGTAATGGTAAATATTATAACGTAACTTGACTTCCGTTTTAGTTTTGACGCTTCATATCCGGAACACAACAAATAGCTATTCAGCTGACTTTAGGAAGAAGTTGTGCTTTTTCCTCTACAGATCTTGAATACTTTTAACCAAAAACATGACCGGTACATCAAGAAAAAAACCTGCGACATGTGTTTTCACCGAAAACAGGCCACCAGACACCGAGACAACCAAGTCGTGACCGCAGACAGCAACCGTGGCTGTGGTTGCAACAGAATCACAACCGGGAGCTGTGCCAAAACCCAACCATCAAAACGAGGCAAGTATGGCTACAAAGCGTTTTACGTTTGCAAAAAGTCCAGACATGTACCATTTATTGGAACATTTAAAGGCGCTGAGATTTTTCTGCGAGGTGTGTATTCTGCTCCTTTACCTATTTTTAAACAACATTCTTATATTGGCATTTCAGCTAAATTAGTGAAAATTTACTGACCAATCAGGCCAGCCAGATAGCTGGTCAAATAATATAATATAATTTACATCGTGAAATTTGGGAAATCGTAAACATTAAAGCTAGGAAAGAATACATAGGCTTATGTCATCATATTGAAATTCAAACAACTTTAAATCATCTCTCTTTAAAGTTTTGGATCTGTCCTTTTCCTTATAATTTTGCATTCTTCACAGTGTAACCTATCAGTATTTTCTTCTTAAGAGTTATCTTCACCCTTGTAAAAACACTGGAAACATGCCTCCGTATTCCCCTTTTGCGGACGGTGTTTTTGGATATTTATTAGTATAATTATGTTTTATTGTAGATTAAGGGTTAGATCTAGGTTCTTAAATCTGATACATGAGTAAAAATTAATTCTATAAGTACAAAAAATCTTAAAAGTAAGGAATATAGAGTTACTTTGCAACGTCACAGAAAGTAATATTTGGTAATTTTTCAAAATTTTTAGGTATGAGGGACCTAAATATAACTATTCATCTATTACTAAGTTTAAAGAAAATCCGCGAAAGAGGAGAATAAAATACCTTGTTTTGCATAAAAGCCGTATGGTTATCATTGCCGACTGCGCAACAATGGGATACTAGCCCAAAGGTGAAGATAGCCCTTAAGTCTTTAAAGTTAGGTTTCTATTGCACTTGAGCCCATGCAATAGAATAAGTCAATTGGAGTATCATCGGAGTTTCTTTAAGGTTATTTGTTACGATATATATAATGTATGCATAATTATCTGGATATTTCTAAAATAAAATCACGAGGAAGTTTCTAGAAAAAGCATCGTCTTCCAAGCTGTTTCTTTTCCGAAACGTGACGGGTCCACATCTCTAGAGTGCCATTAGACCTAATCGATGTCCTACACCAAAGGCTCGCCTTATCTGGGCATGCCTGAGCGGCTCCGACCGAGAGAAAGTGTCGGAGAAGACACCGAATATTACATAACTTCTCGCCGGTACAACCACAGCATTGCCGGAAGATGCTGGCTGACTTCACCTTTGCATGCTCTAGTATGGGGTTCCACATGGTTGATTTATAAGTTATAGGTAATGAGAATTCTGCAAAAGACTTCATGTGGGGACATACAATTCTGTTCCTATTACTTGATGTCGTGTTTGACCTTAAAAATAAACTTTATCATCAACCCTAATGATGAAATGAACAAGAAGGAGTATTTTTAGCCGACTGTTAGGAGTGGAATGAAAGAGATGACTTGGTAGTCTGACATTTACCGACTATAAGAGGTCAATAGTTTATTACTCCGAGACCCAATCACACTGTGGTTTGTATTTTAACGCAAATATGACAGAAGAATGAATGTGATGGATCATATGAGGAGTAGCTTTGTTATCGACAAATAGCTGATGCATTTGTCAAGATCATTAATTAATAGCCCAATGAGTAAATGCGGCTGGGTCCACTTTCGTACCTTTTCTACTTTCCTTTGATTACTTTTACTTCATTTATAATCATTATTAACCCCAAAACTACTGCTTTTCAATACATGAACTGGCAAACTCTTTTATTCCTTGGGGATAAACTAAATAGAGATAATTCGGATAAATAGTAAACCGGCAAATTGGTTCAATACAAAATACAGTGCCAAGGATTGTACTTTTTAATTGATGATTCATTGGAACTCAATGGTTGGGTTCACGTTCATCCACCGCAGTTCACCGCAACCGGGATTCGGTGGATTTTTTTGCGGTTAGCAAAAAAGGCACGTGAACGTCAACAATCAAAATCCCGGTGGGTTCATAAGACGACAGCAAAATGACGTCACTAGGATCCACCGGGATTTATCACGTGACAATTGGGATTTGTCACGTGATTATCTAAATCCCGGTTGCGGTGGATTGCGTTGGATGAACGTGAACCCGACCAATCACTCTTCCGCTGTACGAGTAGAACCTCGATAGTTCGACTCTCGATAGTTCGATACTCCTGATAGTTCGACATGGTCCATGACAACTTAACATGTTAATAATGACAGATAGTGTCCATGTTGGAGCCTGACAAAGGTGAAAATGTAAACAAATTGGCGAATGATTTTAATGTTGTTTATGTTAAAGTTCAATTAGGTTATGGTTTCACTAAAATTTAGTGTTTCCTAAATTCAAATTATGATTTTTATAATCCCAGTGTTAAAATTTCTCATATAATCCCTATAGTTCGACATTTCGATAGTTCGACACTCTCTAAGTCCACAAAGTGTCGAACTATCGAGGTTCTACTTTACTGTGATATTTACACCCCAGGAGGTGGAAAAGAAGCGTTTAAAGAGAACATAAAATTGCCAATCAGAAGCGGTGAGTAAGCGGAGCGCCAGACAAGGCCGACGCTGCGCTGGTCCGGGGGTCAAGTGGCATAATTGCAGCGACAGTGGTCCATACCATACATCATTATTAACGGTACTACTAGCGCTCTGGCCGGCTACACTTCTAGCGCCGGGTGTGAGATTCCCTATCCTGTAGTGATATCTAGATGCGATCCAACATTCGAATAAGAAGTAAAGATTTGTTTCCGTTGATTTGGGATTTTTCTGTTCCAAAATTATGTTAATTCATTCTTAAGTTGAGTTTAGAAATGTTAAGTGTTTGTACTTTTAGAGAAAATATACCTAATGTAATATGACAATACGTATGCTAAAAGATTTTTCTTGTTCCATGACTGATATGTATAGATATATGCATATATCTAAACTAAAATAGAATGATAGAAAAAAATCGTTTATAACCATGTACAATGTGAAAAACAAACCGTACCTCTAAAAAAATGAAAAACCCAATCTGACAGATTTGTTTATTGATAAGTTTAAAATTATTGATCGTAAAAGTGGTTACAAAAATGATTTACAGTTCTGTAATTGATTTGAATATATGCATGGCTACAATTCGATTTTGCCAGTTAAAAAATAATAATACATTTCCTTCTATATACACAAAAATGTGTTTGAATGTTTCAGTAGTACCTGTTCTCTCCAACGTTTAAGTCTCTGGATAATCCAATACTCACTATCCGATCACTTAAATTCGTGGCATATTAAATCCATAGGCCGATCAGTTCGAAAACTTATGATATCCATAGGTATATCAGATTATAACATGAATTCCAATATAAAATGTTAGTGTATGCTTGAATACGTTAACTACAGCTTTTATCAAGAAATCAAAAGTACACACTGAAAAATTATTTAACGAGTCTCACATTGAATGATTTTTTTATTTTAATTCGACTAGATTTTAAAAGATATAGGATTTATTTCTTATTATAGATTAAAACCATACTGATGTTTCAGGGTAGAAAGTTGATACATATTGTAGTTTCAAAAGAAGTGCAACCTAGAAACAAAACGCGATTTATTTATAAACACGTAGTGTTTTTTTTTATGTAGGCCTACACACCTTCGTCTATAATTAAACGAATATTATTAGGGTAAACTAAATTGTAAACTATCATACAGAGTCTTCCTCAGAGAACTGCAAGATATGATCCGGGGACGTCATAAAATAAATTAAGAAATTGAATATTTCTGTAAATCAGCATTAACATTTTGTAGTTAATTCTATTAGTGGTTTTTCCATCCGTATGTTCCTTTGTAATTTCTTCAGATTAAAAAAGAAAACAATCATCAATCATCCCCCAATGGACTGAAATGCCTCCACCCTCTGTCCCCTTCACACTTCACGATATCTCTGATTGCGAGTCCCAGCCGGTCGCCCTCCCCGCTCCTCACACTCCTCCCCCATCGCCATCAGGAGGAGAGGAAAGGTCACACAGGAGTCAGCAGGTGAGGATAATGAGCTGCCGGTGGACCGGGCTCGAACCCGTGACCTACTGCCGCTGCTGATGGCGTTGCTTAACCTGGTACTGACACCTCGGCAGGTAGGGAGCGCGGGGGACCTTTGTGAGAAAGAGAGTTGCTGTTCGTAGAGAATACAGTTAATAAAGTAAAATAGTTCACAGATCAAACTTGTGTTTGTTGGTTGTCTGTTAATATTAATAACGAAGTAACATTTGGATATCACAACTTTTACATGAAATCAAATTACAGTACAACAACGTGATTAAACTTCTTTTAAATGATGTAAATTAATCTGTTGTGTTCATGGTATATTTAGATAATAATTCCGGTTTGAAATTTTTAGAAGATAATAAAAAGTGTTATCGTTCAACTTGGAAATTCCCCAAATCACAAGGCTGTCAGGAGTCTAGACTATGTTTGACGAATCGATTGCATACTTTAACTTTTAAAATAATTTAGTAGCTGTGAATTTGTTTACAAACAAGAGAAAATGCACTATACTAAAACTCTAATTATTTATTGAACATTGAAAAATAAAACTAGGCCTAATAAATAAAAAATATTGTTCAATAAAGCTGTTGATTACATTAATAATTGTTCATAAATTAATTAAAACTCCATTGGACAACAGGACAAGCCCACAATATTCACTTATTTTTCTAAAATTTAAAAAGAATTCTAAAGACACGTATTTTGTGTATTTCTATGCCTGAGGAATTTCGAAGGGGAACAGACCAAACCCTTTCTAACGTCTAACTTACGTTAGATTGCATTATTAGTAAATAGCCCAGTGAAAAAGGCAACTACTAAGTCCAGAATTGAACCTTACTGCTTAGTTGCTAACTTTTTCAGGATTGAACCGGCAACTTTTGGATTTTAAGACGAGCATTACAACGACACATCCACCCAGCTACTTTACAATTCCGTTAACTTCTTAAGGACGTTTTTTGTTTAGTTTTATTTAATGATCATTGTTATAAGAAATGATTTTAACAACGAAAATTCTTTTTATCCTTGAATAAACCCTGGCATGATTCATGATCAAAGTACCAACCCCACAGCTGGGCACGTGCGTGTTATGGTAGTCGCAGTCGTCAGTTCGGGCTGTTTTCACAGTTTAAGACTCATTGCATCTTCTGCTTTCAAGCTGTCATTGGTGTATATATCATCCCGCCCGGGCCCGATGAGTCAACAGATCCTGGGGCAATTAATCAAACTGGAAATGCGTTCTCTTTTCGTGGTGATGAAATTTGATGGTGATGGGTACCATTAATTCGACATGATTGTAGGATCTTAACTGGTTAAAATTTTATGTAAATGTTCCATTTATTATGAAAATGACTCTTGATTTTATATCCCATTTAGAAGAGACTCTTTAACCGTGGAGCAAAGTGCTTACATCCTATAGTAGGCGTCAAGAAATTGCGAACCTGAATTTACACTGTTTGTTGATGATTGGTGCCGACTCTTCCAGCAGTTCGCATCTGTCACTAACAACTGCGACAAAAGCTAAAATTAAACGAAACTGATAAAATCACTAGGGAAAGAATAATGTATATCAGCTGCCAAATGTTTAAATTTTGAAGCTCACATTTTCGTGGCGCCTTGTATAAATGAAATTTAGTGTCCGAAGGCCAAAAATGGGAGTTTACTAGTTTGCTGTTCGAGATGTTTTCCAGGACTGAGACTAGGTCGAGTTCATAAAAATGTTCAAGCGTCAAGCCAAACTCTTTTCCCCGAGGTGCAACCGCTTATTTCATCACACTATACTATGAAATAAATTTTTTTGCTGTCTCTAGGATATGCTGATTGAAATAAACAGTTGACCAATAAACAAACACAGATGTACAATGTTTTTAGTAGATGTTACAATGTTATGAATCTTGTTGTTCTTGTTGCGTGGCAAACAAAGACATGAAAACCGTATGTACGTATTTCACCAAACAATGTGTAGTTTTGAAAAGAAGTTGGCTACAGTAGAATACTACAACAATATAACAGCTGAATTAACAGACATCGGACCGAACATTTTCTACTCTAGAGCAGCAAAACGCTAATTTCAGTATTCAAATGACGTTTCGATAACAGCTCATTACAGCGTAGTATTATGAAAACTATATTGTTCTATCTATTTACTTCTTGACATAAAATTTGTATCTTTATCCAAACGACTGTATTTATCATCAAATCGACTCAACATTACAACAGACTGGCGGTTCTATCACTTTCTTTTCCACCGCCCACCCAGAGGTTCCAGAGGTCGGCGTTGACTAGTGACCGACACGTGTCTAAGAGTAGATGAATGACATCAGAGGAGGTAAGAACACACGCAGGTATGCGAGTCTGCCCACGTGTCTAGACTGAGGACAGACCGAGGCAGTCCTCGCCTTATACGTAGACCTGCCCCCCCTCCCCCCCCCCCCCGACACCGGCACTGAACTTGAAACTTCCACAGAGTTGGGATCATTGGTGGACTGAGGTTTCAGTTATAATGGCATTTTGGTTTGCCAGCCAACACCCTCATAAGAAGTCGATAAAATAATAAGGCTTGAATCATATTTAATTTGGGTAAATAATTATTTGTGAATGTCAAATCATCTTTGACCATTTTAGTTACGTTTGGACTAGTAATCGACAAGAAAATCTTCGAGACAACCATGAAACAATTACTCCTCAGTATATCATTGAACTTGGCTCATGGGTCCGAGCAAACCATCACTGAAATTGTTAGTCCTAAACTTTTTAATTATTATTGATAGGTAACGCAAAACAGTTATTTTGGGTGGAATCCACTGCTGTTCTTTGTTCAAACTCAAATTAGGAAATAAACTATTCGAAAAAGTTGTTTCTACCATGGATAATCCACGTTCTCTGTTAACCTTTTCATAACAAAGTTACATCTTTGAAAATTTAAGCAATACTGTACCATTCGTAAGTTTCCAAAGATAAAATACTAGCTTATAATTTCTTTGTTTACTTAATAAGAACCTTGTTATTTTTAGAAGTGAATTACAAAAATAAACTTTGTCTATAAAGATAAACAGTGTACGGTATTTCCTTTTCGCACAGTTATACTTTCATGATGGCCTGGTGATAATAAGTTTTTAAACCTTCGCCTCACATCTTCCCAGAAGTCACTACAGTACCGTCTTCGCCCCCACCGGTTAAGTCGCGGAGAAGCTGAAAGAGGGAGATGAAATATCGGGGCTTCCTATGACGGAATGTCGGAGCCTCCTTTGACGGAATGTCGGAGCCTCCTTTGACGGAGTGTAGGAGTCCTATGTCTAAATGTCAGGAAACCCCATGACGAAATGTCGGGGACCCCTATTACGAATTGTCAGGGAACACTATGACGAAATTTCGGAGCCCCCATGACAAAATGTGAGGGGGGGGGGTGCTATGACGAAACTGTCAGGGGGCCTTTATGACGGAATGCAGGGACCTCCTATGACGAAATATCGGGTAAATCTATGATGAATTATCGGGACCCCGAATATTTCGTCTCCCTCGATCCCCCAGGCTCCCCAGGTCTTGCCAGACCCACGGGATTCCTCGGTGTCCGGTGTGGTGTGCGCCAGAGGAAGCGGCGCGGGTGATGACCGCTGCAGTAGTTCCCGGAAGACGACTCAGCATTGGCACTGCTCATATCACGCCATGGACAAGGCTGCGCAGCACCTCGTCATCTTGTATTCAATTTACTACTAGTACCAGGGGACCCGAGCTTAAGCTCGGTCAAATTATTACTTTCGTTCTCACACAAAGCTCGTTCGCTCCGCTCACTCGCCAAGCCGACGGGTGCTACACTTTGGTATAATTTTCTTACACTACAAGTTACAGATGTAATTTACAGTTATCAGCTGATTCTTTTTCAATTAATAAAATCTCCATAAGGATAACATGGGAACTTTGAAGGGCTCTAGCGCGAAAACCGGATTTTTTCCAGCTATGGGACCAACGCCAATCGATTCCTGGGGGCCAAAACTCCCATAATCAACAAAAAAATCAAAAAAATCCTTGGAGCTAAGTTTGCCCGTAAAAACGAAGCTTGTTTTTGAGTATAAGATTTGGAGTCTGATCATGAGTTTTTATTAATTTTTACTGAGTTTTAGCTGTGTTTTTATACAGGTTCGTTCAGGCAAAAAACTATATTTTCAGGGTATTAACAAATTATATAAATAATGTATTTATTAATACTATTAACTTTTTTCTAGTTAGTTCGGCCTACGATAGTGCAAAATAATTGATGTGGTTTTATTATTTGACATTTGCAAAATCATATTTGCTTTAATACCTCTTAATTATCATTTTTAATTATATTTCTAATGTAGAATGTAGAAGATATAGTAAAGTGTAAAGAATTGCATTTTATTTCATTAAGAAAATGAATTTTAAACAATTCAGTAAAACTTCACAGAGCCCTATACGATTGTGAAATAGTCGGCCTTAGTTTCATGTATCTATTATATTAAATTCGCCAAAAAATAAAAGAGAACTAAAATTTTTAATAAAAAAATTACTTGCCGACCACCTAGTAACAAGTATTACTATTAGTAAAAGGAACTTAAGACGTAACACAAGTATAAAAAATACCTCGAATATCATGAAAGGCGATCAAATGCAATCGATCGATCAAGATGTGGTTCAAGGCTTCAAAAACGTTTATCAATCCGCAAAGTAGTAATCTTGACCAAATTATGGACCTGATGGGAGAGATCCCGCGCGGATGGGCGGGTATTTGTGTTATTGGAGACATTCCCCAGGTATTAGATTCCCGACGGATAATTCCCCAATCCCCTATCAACACCTCGGTTTGATCCCGGATCGTCTGACTGATTCGTGGTCCGTGCTGAGGAAGAAATGTCATGGTGTCCTCTTGGTCTTGGTGTTAAGTGACTTATTGTCTTTTTCCTTTGATACCCACTAGATTTATAAGTCTTTCGTGCTACTATAGCCGCATTTACACTATACAACTTGTTTAAAAACTTTTGTTGTTCAACCAATTATAGTAATTGGTTTTAACATGTTTAAGAATGCAATGAAATTTCTTAAACAAGTTGTACAACAAACGTGTTTTAAAACAAAGAAATCGTGTTTTGCAACAGGTAGTAGGTTTTCCGAGCCGTGTCGGAAAGATCAAAGGAAATCTGGGTTTTATAAACTTTTGTTGTACAACATGTCGGATACCTTTAAAACGTCAAACTTGTTGACCAAACATTGTTTCTGCTGTTCTGTCTCAAGTCAGTAGGCCTACGCTTCCTTCTGCCGCCTACAACACGTGCTTTTATTCGTGGGTAAAGTGTTTTGTTAAGTTAGTATGGAGTGGTTAGTGGACCGTTTGTGATGGAATCTGCACTGGTCATCTTTAAACAGTTCTCATCGAAGCTACCACACTGAGAAAACCAGATGGTTGATTTTAACCAAAAAATTATTTTCCTGTAACGGATTAAAAGTGTTACTATAGCACCGACCGGTTTAAAAGGTTGCCACAACCGACTGAAGTTGGTTAAATATCATGGTTAAATATAACTAACTGTACTTGGTCAAATGACTAACCTATTGGCGTGTGTAAAACCTAACCAAGTAAATTAATTAAAACATTTAGTAGAGAATAACCTTATTAATCGGTGTAAAATAACTAACTCTCTCCATTAAAAATAATTATCATACTGAGTTAGGAGAAACCACTATACACGGTAAATGCGAACCAACTACTTGGTAGAATTGTACTTATCTACTCAGTACATAGGTACTAATCTAAATTATATACTCCCGAATGTGTAACTCACTCACTCACTCACTCATCGGGGTATCAGAAATTCGTTAAATGTCGATAAAGTAGATCTCCTATATATCACTTACTACATAGTGATTCCCAAGCGAGAACTAAACTTACCGACCTGTATTATTGGGAAAATTGCCAACATACTGGGAGTCGCGGATTACAGAAACACCCTTTTTAAGAAATTTTATAACATTAACCAATTGTGCCTTTATAAGTAAAGCGGTCTATCCACCGAGAGTAATTTCAATGTACAGGGTGTATCTGAAATTACCTCTCCAGACCGGAAGTCACTGATGTCAAATACAAATTCTCACTTTAAATAATTTTTTTAGTTTTACACGGTTTTTAAGAAAATTTTACAATTTGATCTTGTACGCGTAATTTTAGCAGTTTATTGAATATTTGAGGTTGAAATTTAGATTTTCCTCATTCTTCTCTGAGCATTTTAGGTTAAGGAAAAATGTCTCGGCACAAAAATGTCTTAGACTCTTTTAAATGCGTTTCCAAAAAAAATTGTCAGTTTGGTAAAAAATGTTTTTATATTAAATTTACAACATGACGGAGATTAATGAACATGTATTTAAATGTTTAGTAAAACTAATCACGTGATAATTGATGTTTTATGATGGTATATTATTTTAAATGAGGTTCTTGGACATTTACATGTTTGGTAAGTTCTGTTACTGTAAAATGTTCAGACATAATATATGTTAAATTTTCCCCAGTTAAAAAAAATAATGTCATGCTATTTATTATTCTAAATCAGTATGATTAGGGTTTAAAATATTAAATTTTAAAGTTGCTTCAAAATTACGTCTGGTCGCCTCTGTATTGAAATCAGTGTCAGTCAACAGAGCAAAATAGGTTTACCTACAACGGCACATTTTTTTAAAAGTACAATTTTAAAAGAGGTGCAAGGGTGGTATGGGACACCCGGTAAGACAGTATCATATTTGCACGATAGCGCTCCCAAAAATTGGTTCTTTATTTGGGATGGCACTTAATTTCTAACGAACTTATTACTAAATACATCATTGACTTTACCTGATAGCATGCTAATTTAAATTTTACAATTCAATAAAAGTTTTAACTAAAATAGCAGATTACACAATTGATTTATTTAGTGCGTACTAAGTTAACGTTTAATTTTAAAAGGTGGCAGTACAGTATTTTTATTTAAAATAAAAAGCTTTTTTATTTTCTGCCCCATAGAAAACTATCTGATTTCCAAATTTAGCGGCCAAATATTTTTACTCAAAATAAATATGACATTATTTTTTTCTACTCTAGCGGCCAAATTATAACATTTGAGGCAATCCTAGCGAACACCTTTCAAGTTACTACAAGTTTTGTTCTATGAATTTTTGCCCTCCAGTCCGTTTAAATGTTTATTTATTTTTGCGGGGAATTTTACCCCATGTAGACGTACTTTTACAACTACTATAATATTTTACTCATAACATTCACTTTGCGCATAGACATATCTTGCACAGTACCAATATCAATTAAATTATCAAACTTAAATATTATCATGATGACTCCCGATATCACGTATTCTTTTTTTGACTGTTAGTCGGAACGAATTGCTATATCAAACAACTGATTGTTTTACTTTGATTGTTATATACTGACCTGGTCCTATACGGCTAAAACATACGTCCTTTGATGTTTATGGTAATTTTGATATTTTAACCATTATTTAACATACTTTTGTTAGTAACTACTGTATTATTGTATTTAGAAGCTTGAAGTTTTTTTATTTGCCCTGACAGTAATTTTTTAGGAAATTATGTAAATTTAAAAGTTTAACACGATTAAAAACTGAAATGAAGGAATTGTAATGAATGCCAATATTACATTATGTATTTATCATTGTATTCAATATTACTGGATCGTTATGTTATCCCCTGGAATTTCAACACAACTAATTGAAGGATAGTAACTGAATAGTATTTTTGTAAATAAAAGGGGTTTTTGGCAGGTTTTATATACTTTGTTAAGATTTCCAATTATTTTGTTTTAATGGGATTTTTCATTATTTTCTATGATCTACTACACTTTGTTTATTCAGTTTATACATTAAATTTTTTCATATATTTATTTATACTTATTTTATAATTTTAAGTAAATAATTATACAATACCTACATAGTAAATTCATTCATAACTCCATTAACCTTTACAGAATTCTGGGGAATTAGGAAGGGGGTTTGGGGAAAAAGTCTCTGAAAACGAGCCGTAGGCGAATATATTTTCATTACTTAGATTGAGTTAGTTGCATAAGTTCAAATTTAGGTTATTTCTGCAGTTGTGGGAGTTAATTTATGTTATAAATAAATGACAAACTCATTTATTTTGCTATTTTGCTCATTTACAAACTCTTATATTTATATGTATTCTGTTCATTATATGCGACTTAAACAACAATTAACGAATTTCTGGGCAACCCCTAAGGGGGCATGGGGGCGGAGCCCCCATCGAGCCGTAGGCGAGTCTACTCATTCTACTCGGTTGCTGGGTACCAATGCACTTGGTTGGTGGGTACCAATCTACTTGGTTGGTGAGTACCAATCTAGTTAGTCGCTGGTACAGTATCAACCTACTTGTTAGGTTGGTACCAATCTATTGGGTAGGTGGGTACCATACTTGAGGACAGGCAGTTTATTTTTGTCGATTGTTTAAGTTTTTATTTCAAGTTTTGTAATTTTTTTTTGACAAAATACAAGTTACACTGAGCGAGGAAACTGATGAATATTTTAATTCCCTCCTGACAGAATAGGGGCTCCAGGATTACATTGCACTATTTGTAGTTAAGAATGCATTCGATTTAAACTTAGTTGGTTTTGTAGGTAAAGTAATTTTGATAAGTTTATACAATATGTTTATGTTTTATAAAGGTTTGAGGTCACAAGAACCATAAAAGGTTATCGGTCCTAAGTCCCTATGTCAAGTTAATAATATATTTAAAAAAATTTCAAACCTTTCTCAGTTGGCCCAGACCTAGACCCACACTTTCAAATAAAATTAAGCCTTCCCCTAGGAGGTAAAAATATCTTTAAATGATTAATAGATTATTGTATTATTCAAGAATTAAAATAGTTTTTATTTATCTTAGCAAACCCTATTTATCTCTAGGATTTAAGTAGCTAATTAAAAAAAATAATCAGTAGACTATTGAAGACTATTTTTAAGGCCATTTAAAACTTGTAAAGTGCTTTCGGTGATCTGACACTACCATAAAAATAAAACATATTCTTTAAAGAGGAGAAAACTGAATACTGTAGTAGCATCCAAACTATTGTAAAATCAAGAAGTAGCTAATTAATAATTTCATAGAAAGCCCTAGGTGTTTCTGACTTCATTTGAATTAAGTAGGTAGGCCTAGTAAGTTGGCCTAGGAATTTAAAATTACAAAACTTGAATTAAAAACTTTCAAAATCAACAATAATTAACTGCCTTACCTCAACACTTTACACGGAACCAGCCGTGTTAATGATGAAAGACCCAAAGAGACGCGATCTGCGTGCATAGCTGTAATGGAATAGACAGAGACTGCTGACGAAATGGAGCTGGCCGTTAGAATTTGAAAAAGTTATTGCTGCCAACCTGTTAGCAATTGGTCATTTTTACCCAATCACTCACGATTTTACCGCTTAATATGTCACAACTAACAAACATACTTGGTACTTAACCTGTTGGTTACTGTTAACCATTTTTTAGTTTATGAAAAAAGGTTTATTAATAACCTGTGACAGTTTGTAAAATTCAACCAATTATTTGTTGCTTGTTGTTTTCAACTAGATTGTTAGGCATTTTCTACTAACATTAGGTGGATATTAACAACAAACTTATTAGGTTATGAGCTACCCAGATAATTCAGCGTTGTTAATTACCTTTCCGATCGGCTAAAATCAACAACTTTATTTATTGAGACAATTTACTTGGTTGGCAACTATTAATTATTTTGTTAAAGTCAATCGCCTATGTTTTGACCAAATTCAGTGGGTTGTTCTTAAATATGTATAAACAGTAAAGAGCTACCAATTACTTGATTAGTATCAACCAAAAGGCGTTTAACCGAGACTTGGTTGAAGTTATATTCTTTCAGTGCATCAGTCCTCAATTCCCCTGCCTACAAATCTTGGTGTTCCTGTTCTAAATCTTGTAACATTTCACTGCCACTGTACTTACTCCTAGCTTTCAACGAAGGACGTACTCAAAAGCGACGTTTTGCTCTTTTCTTCCTATCACAGCAAATCACAACACATGCGGCAGCATCCAACACTACATCATCATCGTCGCAAGCACTCATGGTGACTGTGGCCTTTTGTTAAACATGTTTGACGAAGTTTAGCGCATAAAATGAAATGTTTAACAACAAAAGTTTTATAAACACAGGGTCAAGTTTTAAAAACGAAAGTTATATAAAACATGTTTTACAAACATAAGTTTATAGAACAAGTTGTATAGTGTAAATGCTGATGTCCAAAAAAATCGGTAATGGTCTTAACAGTAGTATAACCAACCAGAATGAAAATCTCTTTTGAACAATTATTTTAAACCCAACAAGTATGGAGCTATACTCGTAAAAAACGTGAGGACAATTTTTGTACTTAAAAACTAAAACGTAAAAAACAAAAAAGGTCCTTCGGTTCAGTCTTTCCATTGTTCCGAAAAACAAAATTCAGGAATCCCGATGTTTTATTTTTAATTGTTCAAATTACTGACATTCTCACTCCTATAAATCGGATAACTATTTCAGATAAATTTTTGTAAATAGTCTGAAACACTGACTTTGAAGTTAGCAACAATATATTTACAATGTCAGTCTACATGAAAACAGTCCTTTAGAGACCTTTTAAAATAAACGCCTCTTGAAATGTCTTAAACCGCACACAAAATGTTTCAGTTAATCAACATAGAAACACAATGTTTCCTTGAGTATCAGCGAACTGACACAAATCAAAAAAGGCGGAATTATTTCCAAAGCGCCCATTTCCTCGGCGGCCGCGCCTACGAACGACCTATTTACTTGACTTTATTTCCAACGCAATAATTCTCTACAATCGCGCGCGTGCCCTCAACAATGGCACGCGCGTGCTTTGTTCAGGCGAAGACACTCACGCTTTTATGACCGCTTTGACCACAAGCAAGAACCCGGTTAAATAGAGAGTCTTTCTTCGAGGTTTATGACTTCCGTCGGATTTATGGATCATTTGAGCGAAAGGATTTGTAGATGTGGGTCACGTAATAATGCTGTGACTTGGGGAATAACTGTGTGAGATATTACAACTTTTAGAAAACGGCTAAGCTAATTTTTATGGTTCTAAAACTTAAAAACTTAAGAAGGGTTTCTAAAGTTCAAACATTGAAATATCGTGACTTTATTTCAAATTTTTGTACATGAACCTTCATGCGATTCAAATCTATACTTATTTAATACGCTAAGGGTTTTTTTTTTGTCTTGAGAACTCCTCCTACAATTTTCAACCGATTTTCAAGTTTTTGATGTCGTTGGATAGGGCTTGGTCTGTAGTTGTTTCCACAAAAAACTGATGAGAATCGGACTAAAAATAAAGGCGCTATCCACCATTGAAATCTCAAAATTTCCCATTTAACATTGGGATTGAATAAAGCATTTTAAACATATGTTAATAATCAGCTGTAAATACGTGTTGTTTTGGTGATTAAAGATATTTACAATAGTGGATTGGCCGGATGTCGTTGATTTTGAGCTAAAAGTAACATTAGTATTGTATTCAAGTAAATTGCTCGATTTCGAGCAACACGTATACTAGTTTTAGATTAAACCTCTACTATTTCAAAATGAAACCAGTCAAATGTGTCCGAGATTCTTCTAACATTTTGAAAGACTGCTTGTCTTCATTCATGAAGCCGGTACCAAAAAATTCTTAGGACCATAAGAAATTGGACAACAGAGATTCTAAAATTCACCACAATATAAATAAAATGTCTGCGCTAGACTTGGAGCAGTCATAAAAATTATACTGTAACAAACTAGTAATTATAAGTATTTTTCATTTATATTACAACAAAGACTGAATGTTAAGTACAGATGAATTTCTCGAGGAATATTTCTGGCAACATTCCAGTTTAAATTTTCCGTCAGCACTATTTTACAGTCGCACCTATTCTGATGTCACCACCGAAAATACAACACCTCTCGCCGTCATATAAAAGCATGAATCACTGGGAACGAGTTCATTTAAGAAACATAATGGAGGTTGTGAGCTTGTTGTTATTAATATTAATAAAAATTGTGAGATCGGCGGGTACGGGAGTCAATGGCAAGGCCGGCAGACTTGGCAATGGCAAGGCAGGAGACTTGGCAATGGTAGGGCGGATTGGCAGCTACAATGTAGCGACGTGGGTGTTGCTAGACATTCTGTGAGAAAGCGAGACGGGTGACAACAATGAATTAACACATGATACACATTGTTGCCAACTTATGCTGGCAAAATAAAAGGTCTGTAGAGGAAGAAGCATAACTTCTTCCTAAGGTCAGCTGAATAGCTATTTTTTGTGTTCCGGATATGGATTGTCAAAACTAAAACGGAAGTCAAGATACGTTATAATATTTACCATTACACAGCTGATTGAAAAAGAGAATCAAGCAGTCTTGCCACGGGTACGATATTGATCGTAACGACACCATATTACTTTATTTTACATTTGGATTATTAGTTAATAACAAACCATTAGGTAATGACCAAATTAACAATTAGCAATCAAGGTAAATATAAAACCATAAATTCTACCATAGTTTGCTTTGAAATTCCTTATTTAGTAATAGTTGGGACAAAAAAAAATCCCAACGCAAACAAGAACGATTGTTGTTTCCTGCAGCGTTGGCAACACTTGCAGGTAACAAAGAGTAAAATTTTGGTTTTTTAACACTTTTTTAACCAACAAAATCTCTGTGGCGACATCCACGGATGTCGCAGAAAGTGACACCATTGCTCTTATGAGATATAGCTCACCTGACACTACAGTCATCTTGGGGAAAATAGTCAAGATTCAGGATAAAATGTAGATTTTGAATCCACTTCTCATGGGGAACATGTGAGAACGAGATAAAAATAGGTAGTGGGTTAGAGGTGTTTGTTCATTTGAATTGATTTGCTATTTTGTAAAGCCTTTCTACTTACACTGTCCCTAATATTTGATAAATTCTGTGAAAATTAAGGTTTCCTATAAAAAAAATGTTCAAGATAGTATTTTCCTCTCGTGATTTATCGAGACATCTATTAGTTTGATAAGCTTAAAAAATAGTGAAATTCGTAAGTTTACCAAATCTTTATACATTATTTTGATAGGTCATTGATGGACTTTACCAACAATTTCTAGTGTGTGAAAAACTAAACAACGTTTTGGAAAGTACGGAAACTCAATACATGTTCAAGATGACTGTAGTGCCAGGTGAGCTACATCCCATAAGAGCAATGGTGTCACTTTCTGCGACAGCCGTGGATGTCGCCACAAAGGTTTTGTTGGTTAAAAAAGTGTTAAAAACCAACATTTTACTCTTTGTTACCTGCAAGTGTTGCCAACGCTGCAGGGAACAAATATCGTTCTCGTTTGCGTTGGTGTTTTTTTGTCTCAACTATTACTCAATAAGGAATTTCAAAGCAAACTAGGGTAGAATTTATGGTTTTATATTTACCTTGATTGCTAATTGTTAATTTAGTCATTACCTAATGGTTTGTTATTAACTAATGATCCGAATGTAAAATAGAGTAATATGGTGTCGTTGCGATAAATATCGTACCCGTGGCAAGACTGCTTCATTCACTTTTTCAATCAGCTGTGTAATGGTAAATATTATAACGTAACTTGACTTCCCTTTTAGTTTTGACGTTTCATATCCGGAACACAAAAAACAGCTATTCAGCTGACCTTAGGAAGAAGTTATGCTTTTTCCTCTGCAGACCTTGATACATGTTCACGTGCTAACTAAATGTGTCCATTCACATAATATAGGCCTAAGAATTGCACAAATAAACGAAATCGTACAAAACAATTAATAAATTAGAGGAGTGGCGGTGGTTGCGAGGAGCAGCTGATAAGACGCTTAGTGACCTTGACCGGTGATAAGATTACGTCATCGTCACCTCCCGCGGCCGCATAGACCAGACAGACTTGCGCACGCGCACCGGCGAGCACTCTCGCACACACGCGCATTCACATGCATCGCACGTACTGTTATGACTGTTCGCGCCGGGCCGGGACGCATGTGTGACCGAACAAAATTACAGTAACCCAACTCATAGGATTAAAGGCAATTAAAATATTTTACCCCTATCACTTTATTTACTTGAAGCCACCTGATGATGATTGTGTTTTAAACTTTTTCCGTTTTTTGATTGAAATATGAACACCAAAAGACACTACAATCAGATATTATACAGAAATTATACGCAGATAATGAGATCATTGACGCTTTTAAACAAAGCCGTTAAACAACTCAATATTTAAGTTTAATCACTTTTAAAATAGCTTAAGTTCGCTTTACATGATCAAAATTATTTCCAAAATATAAGGACATCCCATTGTATAAGAGACCGAAACTCTCAAACATATACACTATTGGAAAGACTACCACCATTTAAAAATTTTAACAAAAGACCAAATTGTGACATGTGTTTTTATGTGAGCAAAAATGTGTCTGGACCACTAAATCTGGTTATTTAATTGTTGACCTCATTTATTTATGGCCTTCATATTAACAATTTTAAAGGATCCTCAAATGCATTAAAGTTATAAATACAATAGCAATCAAACCTATACGAACCAATATAAGTAACTTAACCGATAAAAGACTTTTTATATTCAACAAAAATAATACTTTGTATCATATATCTAACACATTATGAAGTGTTATGATTATGCTTTGGTAAAGGATGATATCAATATTTCATATTTAGACCGAGAACGAGATAATTTTTCGCCCAGCCTGGGAGCCAGCCCCTCACGTAGCGTCGCAGATGTCACACACACGTCCGTGACCGTGATCAGGCCGTCCTGTACACTCACATCCTACTGTACCAGTGTACCAGGGGTGACAAATGCTGGAATACCATTGTCCCGGCCAATACTGAAGCTCAAAATTAGTCATCTCTGATAGGCCTACTAAGTACATAATGAAATATTGTGTGGTATTTTGTTGTGTTTTTTTGGGTAGCTGAATAAAATCGGTGTTATGTATTTAATTTTAGTTTGACTGTTTTGTATTTCTTTTACATACACGTCACGCCGAGTGACCACTTCACATTAGCATGGGGCCAGTCAAAATTTCTAATGCTAGATGTTCCCTCGATGAGGAGGTTGTCGTCAAATTCTTCTATCTTCTTTCTTCCTTCTTACCTAATTGACTTTAGGAGAAGGAATTGACAATAGACAATAGACAATAGACAAAATTTTTTATTGCCGTTAAACATAACATTACATATGCAATAGGCAAAGGTCAAATATAAGAGTTACAAAACATCTTTTTTTTTTAAATTCTTATGTACATAATTCTTAAAAAGGCAATAACGTACTATAGAAACAAACAAACTTGACAAATAGGAACACATAAATAAATAAATAACATTTAACAGTAGTTTTACAGGTCAGACATATTACAATCAAAAAATTCAGGTACAGAATAAAAAGCTTTAGATTTTAACCACTTACAAAGTCTATTTTTAAAAATTGTCAGTGGAAGTAGTCTGATAGCTTGAGGAAGTTTGTTGAACATTTTTATTTGTTGGTAACAATGGCTATTAATATTTTTGGTGAGCCTAACCTGGGGAGTTACAAGTTCATCCTTATGTCTAGTGTCATGATGATGAATATCCTTTATGCTTTTAAATTGGCCAATATTTGTTTTAACAAATAAGAGATTTGAAAGTATATAAACAGATGGCAAAGTTAATATTTCAAATTTTTTAAAACTTTCCTTACAACTTTCCCTATCAGTTAAACAAGCAATAACTCTAATGGCTTTTTTCTGCCAAATAAAAGCACTTAAAGATTGAGCGGAGTTTCCCCAAAGGCGAATACCGTAGGTTAAAATTGAGTGAAATAGACCATAATATGTTATGACTAGAACCTCTACACTTACACAATTCTTAAGTTTCCTAAGAAGATAAACCACTCTAGACAAACGCTTACATACACTAACAACATGGGCCTCCCAAGTAAGTTTTGAATCCAAAGTAATTCCAAGAAGCTTAACAGAAGAAGTAAGCTGTTCCTCAGTGTTTTTTAGAGTGAAATACATTGTTTCAGTTTTACTTTTATTAACGGAGAGTTTATTTGCTTGGAACCACAAATTGGCAATTGACATGGATTGTTGAATTTGACTCTTTGCATCACTTAAGTTAACTTGAGAATTTAAAAGTGTTGTATCGTCTGCATATAAAACACTTAAACAACTAGGCATATTACAGTAAAAATCATTTATAAATACAAGAAAAAGGAAAGGGCGCAAGACTGAACCCTGGGGAACTCCAGCTGTAACTCTTTTGAAATCTGATTTGATACTGTTTACTTCAACCATCTGGAATCTATCCTCAAAATAAGACTCAATTAAACCTAATTCATGACCTCTAACTCCATAAAAACTTAATTTCTTACTTAAAATACTATGACAAATACAATCCTTGAATACTGACAATTGGATATGAGTGGGATTCCTAAAGGCAAAATACGGAATGTTTGTGAATATTTAGGATGATAAGGCAGCGGTTAGGTTAGGTTGTAAACTCCCATATGGAATGCCTGGCCAAAAAGAAATAATTCGTATATTGAGTAAAGGTAGTTAAAGAATTGTTTTGCCAATTCTTAAATTAAATGGAAAATAGTTATCGATACTTTAATAAGGAAACCAAACCATGTGTTGAATGTTGATTCGATTAAAATGAAATAAACGGTATGGCACATTATTAAAGCTTAGCCTAAAAGTTGTCTACATCCAGTAGTAATCTTTTTTATTCATTTTCCCAGAGATTTCTAAAAGATCAAGTGAACGGTATCATCTCTTCACGAGATCAACTCATAAAGCGTTTGACTGAAGAAGACATTAACACATCTGCAATATAATGACCGGTTCCTACCGAAGGTGTGACTGGTGGTTGCGCCATCACCTTCAAGGTGTAAATGACGATCCTGGGCCAGACAATGAAGACATTAGACATCTCATCACTCCTGCGACATTGATCTGACAGGTGGGCAGTCAAGGAATCTGGGGCACCACACATCTTATTGCTCTCCGCCGATGGCAAAACATCAAGAGCTTTGGGGAATAAGAAGAGGTATCGGGCGTACGGTCTCGCATCAACTGAGCGAAGATTACCTTATCTGAGCGAAAGCCCTCGAAGGGTCCCCAAAAATGTTCCTTAACTGAGCGAAGCCCGGTCCAGGTATATGCGAGTTGTCGGGACAAGGAATGTTCTTATTTATGTAGAATCATATTCCACCCGCACACCAGGGATGGTCAACCACCTGGCTCCGGCGCGCAGTACCCCGTGGTATGTAGTGCAAGCTCTCAGGTGTGCATATTTTGGAATTTCCAAAATCAACCCCCACTCGTTTACTTGTTGTTTTTAGGGGTTAGTTGTGACACAGCGTTGGTGGTAACCACATCTACCCCTAGTGCTAGCGGCTTCGATTTTTTTATACAGTATTGTGTTATTTTTTGTGGCATTAGTTTTATTAGTCAGTAGTGAATGTAAATAGTTATATGAGTTTGTTTATTTTAAGTTATGTCGTCGATTGTAAAAATTATTAGTGAACTAGGAAGTAATTTAATATTAAAAGATGGGTTTAAATACAAATTTCAGAGAAAACTTGTTTCAACCGATGAAGAAAACTGGCGGTGTACTGTAAACTCGTGCAAGGGTACTATTTTCACATTTGAAGACGGAGGTTTGCTATCTAGGCATGGAAATGCACATAATCACGAACCGAATTCAGACCACCTGATTATTAGACAAAGGATAAACAATAGAGTCAAGAGGAAGGCAGTAGAAAATATCGACGAGCGACCAGCCAAGCTTGTTCACAAAGAGTTGTTAAGCTACGGAACATTATAATATGTTTTGGAAGTCCCTATAAGGCAGACAGAAAACTATTTTAGACCCATGTTTACATTATGTTTTTTTAAGACTGTTTTGGTTTTGATAAATTCTTAAATGGTCACTTCTAAGAATTGTAAAGTCAAAGAGGGCCGCCGATTCGCTCAGTTAAGGAACGTCTCTGGTGGTCCCCTGAAGTGCTTCGCTCAGTTCAGGACACCCCGGCTACCTGAGTCAGGTCATTTCGCTCAGTTAAGGCCCGACCGGGCGTACCAAACCATGAGGAATGTGAACATACGGTGCGATAAGTCTTTAATAAAACTTAGTTTTTTATTACCAATACCAATGTTCCCTCAAAAATTTAAATGAGTTAAGCGGAGCAGTTTTAAAAATATAGATTGGTGAGGTCCCGTTTAAAAAAAATTCAGTAAGAGATAAAATAATACTGATTTGAAATAACCATGTTCTTGAAAATATGTATCTCAAATATGTGGAAGCATAAACACTAACCCAAAGTAATACATGATACCTAATAAAAGTAATCTAAGTTTTAATGAGCTCTATTAGCTACATCAGTAACGATTACGACTTTCTAGTCCAAGCCCTAAGCACTTGTAATGTTGTAATCTATAGTAAGATTTGTGGCCCGCCTCAAGTACAAGTGGGGCCCATCGTATACTAAGCTCTTGACAGCCACTTGAGCTACAAACGTTACATGGTGTTTTGTGTTTGACCTGGAACCCTGATCTGAAAACAAACTTACTGAGCTTGGCAAAGATTTCCCCCTATGTAAAATGTTTGTTCTAATCACACGCTCTTGATAATGGAATTATTAGGACACGCTTCATTGATGGATTATTTTCCTGGAAAATCCTCTTTCCGTCAGGAAATCGGGTTCATTTTTACCAATCTTAACTGAATGCTTTTTTGGTTTTTTGAGTCCAAAGGTCTTGTGGAATTTAAGATATGTTGGATCTTGATTATTTTTAAGAGATGTTGAGTATAGCTTGACAGATTTTTTTAAAGATTGTTTGACTTTTAATAGTTTTGTAGGATCTAAAAATTGTTATTGTTATTCATTAGTAGGCTATATATTGTACATGGATATTCGTTCTGTTTTTGAAGATCTGTTACTTCAAGAAAACATCTAATCGCGAAATTCTGCTCGGGAATAAAGATCTGACGGTGGATAGAGGTCTGAAATGGGTATAACGTCTAATTGTCACCTTCAAAGATAGGGGTCCTTCTCAGAGAGTGAAATAGATCAATACCCGATAGATTGGCACCCCCAGAAACCTGAAAGGGAGGGTTCAAATCTGTCGTGGGGACAACTAGACGGAGAGTGTTGTTTCATGGGTTCACTTCAACGGGGTACCAATGTGACGCCGGTTGCTAAAACGGCAGTGTGGCAATTTTTCGGAATTTCATCTAGCCGGTTACCCTTCACCATCAAGATCTGGATAACCATGAATATCTACAATACCATGGAAATGTGTATAAGATTATTAACATCTGCATGATCTTTAAGACCTGTCTGATCTCAAATATCTATACGGCTCTACGATATTACAAGAGATTTGTTGTTAGATATTCTACCTTCATCAAACCAGACATCCAAATACTATTTTTATGCTCAAAACTCACATCCCCTGACCTGGGTGGTGTTCGCATGGTCCAAATTCACATCCCCTGACCTGGGTGGTGTTCCCATGCTCCAAATTCACAATCCCTGACCTGGGTGGTGTTCCCATGCTCCAAATTCACATCCCCAGACCTGGGTGGTGTTCCCATGCTCCAAATTCACATCCCCTGACCTGGGTGGTGTTCCCATGCTCCAAATTCACATCCCCTGACCTGGGTGGTGTTCCCATGCTCCAAATTCACATCCCCAGACCTGGGTGGTGTTCCCATGCTCCAAATTCACATCCCCCTGACCCGGGTGGTGTTCCCATGCTCCAAATTCACATCCCCCGGACCTGGGTGGTGTTCCCATGCTCCAAATTCACATCCCCTGACCTGGGTGGTGTTCCCATGCTCAAAATTCGCATCCCCCTGACCTGGGTGGTGTTCTCATGCTCAAAATTCACATCCCCTGACCTGGGTGGTGTTCCCATTCTCCAAATTCACATCCCCCTGACCTGGGTGTGGTTCCCATGCTCTAAATTCACATCCCCCTGACGCGGGTGGTGTTCCCATGCTCCAAATTCACACCCTATGGCCTGGATGGTGTTCCCATGGTCGACGCGTGTCCAGGTGTCTCTGTCGGCTCGAATGTTGCCGACGCTCACGACACCCGACACCGCGTCGTCGCGGACTCGCTGACCACTTCCTGTCTCCCGTCCCCGCCGCCGCCGCGCCGCCAACCGATCGGCAAAACACGCGCGGGATATTCCATTCAATGCGACCATTCAACAACATTCTACTTGAAAGTTGCACAAACCACGTTGACAAGTAGAAAAGAAATAGTCCGCAACGGATCTGCGTAGTCATAGAAAATGTAAATAATTTGTTCATTAGTACATGAGACTGAGTATTTAGAGGTCTTCTTTCTTACGATAAAATATTAGCTAAGTCGAAAAAAATAAAACATAAATATCAATTTCTAAAGAAATGTTCCTCAGAGTCTTGTTTTTATTTAAACTTGGGTAATATATAAGGGCCTACTCAGTTAAAATTAAGTGAATTAATAGTTTTTTCTTTCTTTTTTTTGGAAATGGTTTATTACAGTTCAATAATTAATTAAAATGGACAACATTATTTGGAGTTTCTGGATATGACTTTAAATTTGTATTATATGGTCCAAGGGCTTTTGTAAAATGTGCTCCCCTTTATTTTTTTACTATATAGAACAAATTGCAATCATTTAAAAATACTCATAACAAAAGAAAACATTTTTAAATCTATCTTCTTATTTCTATAAGGGTTTCGTCTGTTACGTCCCTTTTTCTCTCAACCTACTGAACCGATTTTTAAGATTGAGGTGTCATTTTAAAGCTTAGGATATACCACAGTGACGAATCGTAATTAAAAAGGTCATATTGTTTTGGGCTTCGCCCCCAAGGCCTTTGATTTATTTATAGAGGGCGCTTTAAAATGTTGACCAACTTTTTTTGCAAGTTCTTTAATGTGAACTGTAATTTAACAGCTATTACCTTCAGATTACCTTCAGATGAATTTTAAAAGCCAGAAAGTAAAAAAAAAAAAAAAAAAAAAAAAAAAAAAATAGATCTCTGTCACTTCATTATCAACATTCACGTACTAGGTGAGTTTCACTCATACAGAATCATAAAATGCGCAATTTGCGCACGGGCCACCTCGTTCTAATTATTATAAAGCTTGTTAAATTTTTGTTGTTAACTAGTAAGGCTAAGCGCACACGGGCGATTTTTTAATTGACCGATTAAAAAATCGGCCTATTAAAAATCGCCCTCGATCTATGTGAACGCGCACACGTGGCGATTGTTTTCGCGTGGTAGTTCTCATTCTGTGTGACATAAAAATGGACGTTGTAGAGCTAACGTGTGTTTGTGCACTTCTGATGCGGGCTAAAAAAAGAAAAAGACATCACCATAGGTATTTTGTACACCCTATTGTAAGTCAGAGACTTATAAATGGACAGTTTCATAAGATATATAACACCTTACGAGAGGACGAAAGGAAATTCTTTAACTATTACAGAATGTCAAAAAAAAGTTTTGATGCTTTGTTATCAAAATCTGCCATTGCACAATATGACTGTATACAAACAACACAAATGTACAAGACAAACAAGTCACCGGTGACTGCGGAGTAGCTACTGACGGGCGATCGGCCGATTATTCAATCGCCTGTGTGCGCGGACAGGTTACAACCTGTATGTTTCAGATTTCCGGCCGACTATCGCCTCGCCCACAAATCTGTGGCTTGCCACAGATTTTAAAATCGGCGCTATTTTTGATCGCCTGTGTGCGCCCTCCCATTCCTTCCAATGATGCACAGACTGGGCGATGAAATAATTGCCTTAAAATAATCGCCCGTGTGCGCCTAGCCTAACGATTTGCCAATATTTCAATGGAAGCAAACCAAGATAGGTAACCATCGCAACCTTCCCTGTATTTACAGAAATTTAAGTGACATAATTTAACAGAAACTTCACTAAGTACCCAGGTCTGCTGTGGCAGGAATAATTTGATAATCCTGCGATTTTTTCACAATAAATTTCTTTTACTAACATTTTTTTTACACTTAACATTGCAACGTTTAAATGTAATTAAGGATATAAAATTACAATAGAACAATCATCTGGCACTTTTCTGCGAACCCGACGATTTGGTGACGACGCTAGAGCATGTACGAGGCAAGAAGTGTCAAAACTCGAAAGTTCGAGGGGGGGGGGGGGGTGTTGGATGTCGCGTCGGGTTAGCGTCTCCGCCAATAGCCGACAGATTGGGTTGCTGTCGCTTCCCATCACCTTCCCGCCGAGAACACGATTTACTTTGTTAACATACTCATATCTTTCGACAAACTTCAGCTTCAGAATGTGTTTCGGTAAAGAATAGGGTCAAAGTTTTATCAGTGTTTTTTTGGTACTGGTTCTGATTTGTTTTAAATGCGTTACGGGACATTTTAATATTTTTATATGTTTTGATTGATAGTGAATTTGACATCAGTAATTAAAAGTAATGTTGTAACGTGATAGCCTTAAAATTGCAATAATTATCATTGATCAGTTTTCAATCCAAATAAGCAGTCTGGAAACAAACCTGCTGTAAATTTAGCCTTGAATACAGAAGTAGAAAATACTTACCTATATTAATATTTTTATTGTTCTTGGCGTTCTTCACCAAAATGGTGGGGTATTCGGTTTCAAATTGTTGAAAATTAAATGTAATGCAACACCAATCTTTATAATAAGAAAAGAAAAATATTCCTAATAATATGTTTTGTTCCGGGTTATACTTTAATAATTAAGTATCATCTAATTAATTTCTTGAAACAAGAAACAATCGTCCAGATTTTGTATTTCAGCAACACTAAGGGTTAAAACACCCTTAAAACGTTGTGGCTAAGAGATAAAACAATATTATGTTGTTAGATGCGCTAAAATATAGACGATCGATTTATTATAAATCAATCAAACGTATCACGAATATAGGCTTTTTTATTTCGGGATTCTTTGCAATCTTAATAAATAGATGTGGCCAATAATTTTGAAAAGGACAATCTCTAAATTTTATTAAAATGTTTTCCCTACATATAACCTCAATCTATACCAAATATCAGCAGAGTTTTTAAGAGAAATAATTGTCTACAAAGTGCCTCCGACACTGTATCGTTTTTTCACTTATCATTGAACAAACACAACGCGTTGTCGGTTCATTCATATCACCATGACTTCAGCATGCGTCACCCTCAATATATAAGAAAGTGATATTGCCATTAAAATGAAATCTTGCTATACGATTTCTTCTTCAAACAGTAAGTTATAAGGAAACAATAATGTGATAATGGCCAATGTTGGATGAAGTAATGTCTGTGTTTTTGTCAATGAATTCTTTTAACTCAAACTTTTTTTAGTTCTTGGCATGGTAAAAACAATCAAGCTCGATGGCAAATGGTTACATTGTATAGAACGTCCAGCTTGTTATGAGCAAATTTGCACAGGCACCAAGGATCTCCCAGCAGCACTGCTGCATGGCCATAAGAAAGCTATTTGATTCGCATTATAGGAGAACGTGCAATCATTCTCACTTATACAGATCATTGTTGAGCCTCATCAGGAACAACAATGGGGTAGATTCGTCTTGCTGAGTTAAAAAGAGCTTTTCAATACAGCAATTCGGCAAATAATGATTGATGAGTTGAACAGTTGATCAGTTGATGAATTAATTGAGCTAGTAGCATAGTTTCCTTTGCTGTGATAATATTTTATAGACGGTAGAGGATGAACTGAAGCCGGACTTTTTTTGTATTCCTGTTCAACAAAACCTACATCACACCTTTTAAGTAAATTGTTTATTCAGATGGCAAATATTTGAAACTACAGTTTGAACGCATTATGTGCAAATAAAAAGTTGTCGGCACCTAATAAAAGTGGGAAAAACCAACTGTGTTACCATTCCACTCGTTAGAAACTAATACTGTGTACTTATTGATTATGGAGCATTCTCGTTTTATAAAAACCAGCTCTTTCCAGCTCCTTATCAATTGCTTCTGTTAGGTAGCAGCTGATAACAATAGTGATGGTGATAATGCTCCTCAACAAAAGATGTTTCTAGCGCCAACGACATCACAGAGATAGCGTTTCTTATTATAAAAAAATTACATTCTCACATTCAATAACGTTATTTGCTAAAATATAAAATTTACCACTGTACATCCGCCTTGTCTAGTCTAACAATAAGACTTTAAACAGCAACACGGTCCAACCTTAAGTTTTGAGGCAACCAGAAGCAGAAATGTGTTAGAATAATTATCATAGAAATACTGCGTATGAAAGTCTGTTCAAAATTTCTTTTTGGGATACAAATGACCGATTTTAATGTATCTTGGTATGAAAATTTAGGAATAAATTTACGTTTTTATATCACAAAACCAGGTTGATTTCACCGTGGAAACACTCAATGTTCCAAAGGGGTATTCAAAACTAAGAGGATAAGAAGTATTCAAATTTCACCAAATTTTTTTATTAAAAAATATTTGTTTAATCCATTTGACAAGGTTGCAACGCCGAACAAATAAGTGGTTGGCCAAGGGAGTTCTTCAAACCGATAAAAAAAGTCCTGGCCATTTTGGAACACTAATAATATTACTAAATAGTCTCTCCCAAAAAGTTGTTTAGCAATGAGACACATATTATCTTGATTTATAAGTAACTTTGGTCTGATATTTATTAACATGCCATAGTTCAACGGCCTCCATTAAAATAAACGTATGCGTACAATATGTTTGTTGTAAAGTAAAAAAAAAACCACACACACACACAAACACTAATGTTACTGCAATTACGAAATTTTGATTCACCTTCACTACAGTCCGATTATTTCCATCGGTGAAAGATCATCCGTGTTCTGTGTGAAGTACATCCGTGTTCCCTAAATCGTACATGTGAAGTATGTTGTATTCTTCATCATCCTTGTTACATGGTAGCACCCTAAATAGTGTGATAGCCTTATAATTGTTCAATACTTAAAATTTGGCATACATTCTTCCGTGTTCTAACATGGTCCAAAAGATACTGATTTATTTTTAGTACATCTCCATGGAAACCTAACCATTTAAAATTTATTGTTGAATTTCAGTTTTATATGAAAGTTATATTCTTGAATGATTTGAGTTTTCTCAAGTCTCATAAGTCTATCACAGGTTCTCCTCTACGGAAACTATATTTTCTATCCTTTCAAATATTCTACTGAAATATCCTCCAATGTAGCAAAACTGCCTTCTATGGTCACTAATCTTTGAAATTCGTTGGGTGACCAACGCAAAGTCAAACATATCTCAAACCATCTTTTATTCATTTTTCCACGCAGTCCTGATCTCAATGTTCAACACAAGATTACAAAACTGTTATTATAAGATAAGTCAGGATTAATTGCTCTACGTTCGAATCCAAGGTAAGAGTTGCGCTTGTCTTTATCACCATTTGTCTATTCACTATCATCTATTTGGAAGCAATGGATAATGGAGTTTCAGAGATCTTAATGGCAACTCTTTATTTTTCAATTCTATGTTGTATCCTAAAATAATGAGAATTTTAAGTATCTTCTTTATCAATTCTCCGAGTTTCTGATTTCTCCCCATCTCAAAAGTACATTCCAGAGCAGTAGTGGCACCGTTACACCTAGCGGGTGGAAGTCACAGTTCCCCAGAGAACGGAGCCATTCACCCTGAGTGATAAGATAGTGTTATTTATGAGAGAGGTTGCAACAGTGTTAAGCCCGTGACTGATAACATCGGGAGGAGATACCTTACCTCGTCATCGAGCCTCACGCCTACGTGTCTGCGATGGCTGGAGACGTTGGCACGTGCGAACATTGCTGCAACTAAGTTAAAAGAGTCAAGAAGAAGATCAACGCTCACTCTGTACTTCTGTTTTGCAAAGACGGTGGCGACGTCCTGTAATCCAGCTACTTGGAGGTCACGAATTGTGGATAGTTATATGCGATGGCTTGTGGATGCGATATTCTCTGGTGAGGATTAACGTCCGCATTAGTGAATACTAGTTCATCCATAAAGCTCATCCTCATAATTTGACCAATTCGTATATGTGAGGTCGAAATTGTGGTTCGGATCCCACGTTAAGCTGTAGGTCTCTAGATACCATTGGTTGTTGGGCTATCTATATATATATCTATATAGATCAAACACAATATAATTCTGTAAGCCGAATTTCTTGAGCAAAATTGTGAGCGTTATACAAATCGCAGAAAGATGATTGTAGGACGGAAGGTCCGAGGGTAATCCCTTCAATCGTCGATTGTACAAAAAAATGACAGGGGCGGACGGAAGGTCAAACCCCGGACCCTAATTAGTAAGCGGACCTAACGTCCGCCCTGTGAAAAGCAGGTAGGCGGATTTAACACTGGTCACCGTAACGCACGCAACTTCTCTCCGTGGTTCACATAAAGTGTTCCGTGTTTTAGATTTCCATCGTCACAAAGGTATAGGCTTTTTATTTCTGACTAGTATTACAATACTGTGAAACTGAAAGAGTAACAATAGTGTATAGAGAGTGAAAATTTGCTTTGAAAGTTAATTTTAAAGTAAAACAGTAAAAATAAAATAAAGAGAGCCTCGGAAAGCATTGTTTGTTTCTACATTTTGCTTGATTTGACAATACGTTTTTAAATTAAGATCAACTTGAACTCAAATCACTCCTTTAACAACATGGCTTCGTTAGGACCTGGTTTATGGGCAGTTTTTAACTGGTTTACCACAGCCTTATTGATTAGCATGTTTGAACGTGCTAATTTAGTTTATATATATATAATTTATATTATTTTCTTGAACAACCCATTGTAATCATAAAAATTTTTTATGTAAATTGTTATTTTTTAATATGCCTCTAAAGTACAGTATGTTTTTTTTTTAATTTGATCCTCCTCCTGAATATCAGGGTGAGGGAGAGACGATTGGCATATTGAAATGTATTAAAAAAATAAGCTTGTGAAAAAATTTTACAGTACCAGATATTCTTTAACAACGTCCCATATACTTTTATAACGTTTTAATTACTATAATTTCTTTTCGGTATTTCGGTTTGCGTCCCTTCCTCTTAGAATCTTAGAATCCCCAAAGGCTGAAGGTATCCGCAACATTCGCGGTAGACATGATATTCTTGTTCGGCGACCTTCGCAGAACACAGGATGTTCGGATTACATAACATTTGTACCATTTCGCGTAATAGGGCATTTTAGTTTTTACATTATGAAGGTGCCATGAAAATCAATGAACGATATTTGTGTACCAACTAGGTACGGTGGTTAATTATTGTAAGTTACCGGCGGACTTAACGCTCAATACGGATCGCAATGTCGGATCTTACATGATCAATACGGATCGCGATTTTTGGATCGTGATCGAGGATCACGATACGGATTGAGCGTGTAAAGTCGAATATTGGCGTGTGATCCATGAATCAAATATTTGACTTTACACACTCAATCCGTATCGTGATCCAGGATCACGATCAAAATATCGCGATCCGTATTGACCGTGTAAGATCCGCCAATACATTTCGATCGTGATCATGGATCACGATACGGATTGAGTGTTTTAAGTCGAATATTGATGTTTGATCTATATTGACTGTGTAAGGTCAAGCACAGTAAACAATACTGTCAATATTTATCACGATACAGAATAACATTAGGCCTATCCGTATTGAGCGTGTAAGGACCGCCACTGTTTTTTCAACACACTAAATCAATACACTATTACATGTTATTTCCCTACCCTCTGGATTTTGAACATGGTGATAATCAGAAATCATTCATGTTTTACGATTTAAGACTGTTCAGGAGATGTAATGGGTAGAACAAGTTTGTATTGCATTTTCACTTCAAAATAATGTACAATCTTTCATAGTAGGCCTACAATATTTAACAAATGAAGACACCTATGTCCCTGTCAACCCTCGTCAAACAGCGAACGCAGGGGCGGACGTTAGGTCCGGGCACGATCTGCCATTAGAGGTTTGACCTAGTGTCCGCCCCGTCAAAACAGGTAACAAATTTCCAGGTCATTTCTGAAGCCCGGACCTACTGTCCGGCTACCCAGAAAGATGGGAGGGGTCTCAAATTAAAGGTCTCGGTGTCTCGGTCCCATACACGAGGGAAAACTATCGGTGTGTCCATAATGTTAACAGGAAATGAGAAATCACGTAAACTGTCCTCCATAAGAATAGCATGGGGATTCGAAAAACGTATGTTTTGTGTAAATTAAAACACGTGTTATGGTTTAATTTTAAAATGAGACACAGATGATAACATTGAGTGAAGATGATAAAATAATTCACACAGAGAGAATCAATCTATTTACATCTATCTAGATATTAATAGGCAAGCATGTTTCTTTTCCTCCTTTTTTCTCAGCTCGTGTACATCGTAGGAGAAATCCGAGCACACCGTTGGAAAGGTATAGTCATGTAGATGAGCAGAATCCCATTCAAATTCTCATTGGACTCCAGGGCTACCCCCCACAGGCTTTTAAAGTTCCAATGTTAATCTTATGGAGGATGAATAATTGATTGACTGACGACAGCTGTTGTAAAAACAACTGCTAGAAAAACAGGGAGAACAGATGTTTTAGTTATAAAATGTTTTTAAACTTATTGGGTCCAGATCAACTGAAATTTTGATCGAATTTCGATCAGGAGGCGATCTCTAGTCCATATATTAATACAAATCAAATCAAATCAAATAATTCTTTATTCATGAAATAACACACAATGCAGCATTGAAAAAATAACATTAAAAAAACCTCACATGGGTCGAAGACCTGTGCGTGGGGTGAGCTCAAGTCCATGGCTGCGTCAGAAACCGTTCATTATTTACAATTAGAAAAAAGAAAACTAAAACTAAAGGTAATAGTAACATTAAAACCACATGAAGGAGTTAAATAATCAACAACTAATTTCCAAATAGAATTCTTAAGATAATTTCTTCTTATCAGCTGCTATTTTAGTATAAAATAGAACAGCTGCTATAATACGCAAGCATGTTTCATTTCCTCCTTTTTTCTCAGCTCGTGTACATCGTAGGAGAAATCCGAGCATACCGTTAGAAAGGTCACATTTTAATTCACATCGGACTCCAGGGCTAGGCCCCACAGGCTTTCAAAGTTCCAATGTTAATCTTATGTAGAAAGGAGAATTGAATGAATCATTAGACAGCTGTTGTAAAAACAACTGCTAGAAAATTAGGAAGAACAGATGTTTTAGTTCTAAAATATTTTTAATCTTCTTGGGTCCAGATAAACTGAAATTTTGATCGAATTTCGATCAGGAGGCGATCTCTAGTATGTATAATTAGGTAAGCGAAATTTCTTGAGCAAAACTGTGAGCGTTATACAAATTGCAGAAAGATGGGAGGGGTCTCAAATTAAAGGTCTCGGTCTTTCACAGAACCGAGGACACATAACACAAGGGAAAATTATCGGAGTGTCCATACAGTTCCATACAGTGTCCATAATCGGAAGTGAGAAATCACGTAAAACGTCCTCCATAAGAATAGCATAGAAATTCGAAAAATGTGCTTCGTGTACATTAAAACAAAATGTTACAGTTTGATTTTGAAACGAGAGACCAGATGATAGTATTGAGTGAAGAATTTTTAATATCCAAATGACAAAAGTATTCCTAGAGTAATAATACTATGATAAGACGTTTTGTGGCTTTGAGCTACTTTGAGCTACTAAAATTCTACTCGGAGCGTTACCAACCTTACAAACTATTGCAAATTGACTGCTGATTTTTACTGTTGTTATAATGATTTAAATTGTAAAAAAAACAAATCATAAAGTAGGCTACATTCTGATCGTGATAGGGACGCAATGGGCGATGAATTGTGGTTTGAGAAATACATTAATTACATTAAAACATGTTTTGTTTTGGTTTTATTTTAAGACGAAAAGTGTCAAATGATCATTCAAAGAAGTGTTGTATTATGTTAGCTGAATTTTCCCAGACACATTTTGGTAATTTTCATAGATTGCAGGATTATAGATGAGACGTTTGCCCTGAATACTAGGGGAAAATAATTTGATCATTTGGAAGATGAAATGATGGGGGTAGTGTAAGGTAAAAAACATTACATCAAAATGAGAAAATTATAAGGATTATTATTATTTCTTTATATATTTCCCTTTAAAGATTCTCCATGTATAGTGCTTTAAAAAAAGTCTACTTTGTTTACGCAAAGTCAAGATCTTTGATTAGGAGGGACGAATATTGACAGTAAGTGCGAGGGTGATCTATTTTGAGGCGCTGTGTTTATATTTTATGACTAAAACATAATACAAGATCTGACAAGTGCTAAAAAATTCATTCAATTTTAGGACAAAAAAGACAATGAAAGGGGTTTGATACAAAGTATTGAAAGTTTATTGACTCTTAAATGGGTACTGATCATCCGTCATATTTTTTTCTCATTGCCGCTTTTCTATGTTATATTTTCAAGCCACCATAGCTCAAAGGAATTATGATTTCTTTCAAAATTTATTTTTCATAGATCGATATAAGTTTAACAACACACAAAATTAAGCAATTACCAAAAATGGTGGGATAATAGTACAGGATTGTAAAGAGTGCTTTGGGGGCGAGTGGTCTGTTCAAACGGTATTGTTAAAATATTATTTAAATTAAAATTTTCTGGAAACTTTCGTAGTGAATAACTGGTAATCCGCTATGGTTCATGCCATTTTAATTTTATGACTGGGGGCTTTTGCCCCTATGAACCACTAGTTAATTAACAATCTTGTCTAAGGAGAATGTCGGCCTTAGTCAGTAACAAGACTACAAGATCGCGCCACAATCATCCTACACTCATCTCTCATTCATATTCAGGTTAAAATACCCACTATGTAAAAATCCCACTTAGCATCCAATGCAAACTTGAAAAATAAATATCTGTAAGCTGACGATGATATCGTGTCCCTGGTTTGCTGTAGAACGATGACCGAACAGTCCAAATGATCGGAAACGCACAGTCAAATCGTTCATCCGGCAAGTTGCAATCGGCAACAGAACCGGTCATTCCTGATCTGCATAATCCAACTACAGTATAGAAACGGCTGGGACGTCTAAAACGTTCTATAAACGGTCTGTTGCCGCCATCATGAAATGGTCAATTCAGCAGAGATGCTATATAGTCTAATTCTTGAAGATCACCTTAAAAGGTGTGGTAAAAATTTTCTTTTTTGCACAATTTTGGTTGGCAATATTGCCGAATTGCCAACTTCACAAAGATGGTGACCGCAGACAATTTTATCAAAATGCGTTCCTGCTAAGTTCTGGAGCAATGCTATAACTGTGTAACAGCTTTTATCAGTGATATATAGTCGGAGGATATTTGAGAAGGAGCCTACACCACACGTCACAACCTTTCCACAACCTGTAGTAGCAGCTGGAACCTCTTACCAAATTTCCACCACTCCACTCCAAAGCCGCTAACTCCGGTGTATAAAACGATTTGCAACTTGGTCAGTGTTATCGGTATCCAACATCAGGTCAATTTCGATTCGATTTCATCGAACTGGTCATACCAGAAATACTATTAATTGATCAGGTCGTTGAGATCTATTAAACTGTTTCAATGTGCTCTGTCCTTATCATACGGTCTGCGGCCGTCATATTAAAATTAGCAAATTAAGAGTGTTGCCAAAAAGAATTTACGAAAAATCCGAAACGGTAAAATTTGATCATTTTACATGTAACCTCTAGGAGAGTGAATGCTTATTCAAACTACGCCAACCACGTTCCGGTTGCTGTTATAGTTCCTGAGCGATTTCGCAACAGCTATTAGTGAGTCTTGAAGACTCTTCAGGTCAACCACACGCCGCAATCTAAAACTCAGTAGCAGCTGGAACCACTTCCCAAATTCCCACTGGTAACCGCAAACCGTACAATCGAGCGATCGGCAACGCTCCAGTTGGCGCGTGATCGTTCATTTAGCGTAAGCTGCAATCATAAACCGGTCACGCCCGATCTGCATACGCCATTGGCCGTACTTTCCCGTCCATATACGGCGGAGGTGACTCACCGCAACCGGTTTAGTTCCTCCGTTCCTCAGTTTCGTCAGCTGGGATTTGTTTACACCGGCGGGATTTACATAAATCAGCTGATCGCAGCACGCGAGGTTTAATATTCATTAGACGTAACTCCGGTGAAGATCGGCATCGATGGCTCATTGATCGGCTACTATGGATGCTGAATAGATTAGGGAACGTGGGATAGAGGGGAACCGGTTGGTTTCTGAACTGTGGAGGCACGATGCTTGATTATACCTATTTATACATAATTATACCTATTTAGTTCAACTCCCCTGCCCTAAGTATTGACAATACTTAAATATTGCTTAAGATATCGACGGAGGTGAGTAGGACTGAAGGGAATGGACAGTGTGCTGAATCTTCATCCTTTGTTACTGACAAGTACCACGTGATTCATTTTCAGAATCAATATCCCGATAAAAATAATCTCAGTAAACATAACAAACATTAAAATCAAACGATATCATTTTTATAACCTGTGAAACGAATACAAAAGACTATTATCGGTGACCTGATTCATTACTTATCTCAAACGCGCCAGTTAATAACAACATTTGATATGTTTATTGCATTGTGATTGTTTTATATCATTTTCTGAGAAGATAAGACAAAACACGTTATGAAAAATACTGTTAAGTGATTAATTAAGTAAGCAAAAGGTCTTTTGCAATTGTATCCATCCTTGGTCAGGTCCAATGAACAGTAAAGATTGCGATATTAAAGTTCACAAGGATAACGAAAGATTAAGACAAGTAAGGGTTTTCCTAAGTCACGACAACACTAATTGTATTTTAAAAATATAAAAGATGTTATTAATACTTAATTAATTCACCTTTGGTGGTAAAATACTAATTTCATTTCTTCTTTTAATCATTTTATTTCTTGAAACACGGACTTACCGACGTGTTAGTAGTTAAGGTGAGCATAACTGAAAGGTGAGTGTGATGGATCAGATGAGGTTTAGCTTTGTTGCTGACAAACAGCAGCTGATTAATTTGTCAGTATCATTAATTAATTTATAATTGACCAAAGGCAGTTGAGTCTAGTTTCAAACCATCAAAAACACCAACTTTTCTCATTATCGAACCGGCAACCTTCAAATTCAAAGGCTGAACAAAGGATCTGAACAGCTCTCTTGAAAATTGAAAAATTCTTGAACATCTTTTCTTCCAGAATCGAAGATCTCATATAGGCTAGTAATCTCTCTTAAGTTTGCTTTTGCAAAAGCATTCTTTTCAATCGAAGCAACAAAAACTCTTCAATCTTGGAGCTTCAGTTACTCCTATTGAGATTCAAAAACTTTACGAAACAAAAAGATTACCTCGCCAGTTGTAATAGCTAGTAGAACTTGGTGACTACTGATGACAAAACATGGTTGGTTATCCAAGTGAAAAATGCTAACACTTCAATTATGGGATCAGTAACGTAACAAATACACAACTAATAGCAACAATCTTTTCTTCCAGGAAAGCATCTATCCTTCCCATGACCCTCGCTCCAGTTCAGTCCTGGAGTCAACACCGCCGGTTATATTTCGGGACCTGTTGCCAATGGCTGGCTCCGCTCCAGAAGACACATCTGGGAGTTACGGACCACCTCCGCTCCGATCTTATTGATTGTATCTTGTTTTCTTTGTTGCTGTACAGAACGCTGGCTTGTAAGCAACAACCCAGGAGTGTCAGTTGACTGTGGCTATAAAACAACCCTCGCTCTCTTCAATTAAGTCTTGGTAGCTCATTAGGTTGCAGTTGTAAACCTTTATTAGCGTTCAGAAACTCCTATTTTTAACTTCAATGATAATATTTATATCTTGTAAATTTGATTTAAAGCCTGTACAACTACTAAGACAATTTTTTCTTGAAATGTTATTACATCAGTGGAAAAGCAACTGGTCAAACTTTTCTATCCCCTTGCTCACTTTTCGAAGCTATAATAATTTATGGTGCTAAGTAATCCGGTTTGGATACTGAATTCCTGGCAATTTTTCTAAGGCTGGAGACAATTCTTACAATTAATGTTTCTCTATTAGGTGAAGTTGTAAATCTGCTTTTTACACCAATTAAAAAAATCCCTACAATGAATTTTTTAAATAAATTGATCAGTTATCGATGTAACGCAAGAATGAAGTACATAGTATGTCTCTCTGATGTTGTAAATGATAAATTGACCCCTCAGACCCCATAAATAAATTTTTTAACAAGGGCTGCCAATATCCTACAATGATAAAAAATGTTCCCGATCTGTCATTAGGTAACATTTGATTCAGTTGGTTTCTCCATTTTATCCTACATTTTTATTGACAACTATTATGAATTCATCAAACAGGTCCAAAATAATCCTCAAATAATGCTGATGAGACCAAATGTTAGACGAATCACTACATTTAATTTTTAATTGGTTTATATTATTGTTACAATTTAGGAAAATTCGCAGTGGAACATTATAAAACTAAATTGATTTAAATAATATTACATCTTTCACATAAATAACAAACACAGAATTTTCTCAACGCTAAAGAAAACACGGGTGAGGTTTTCCAATCGAACCTGGCGGGTTGAGTGTGGGAATCAACACACTCCTTCGGTGCCCACGGCTACATCGCGTATCCAAAGGCGGATTATTAATATCGGTTCAATAAGGGCTAAACGGCCCTAATGTGGAGAGTAACAATTTGGTCTCGGTACGAGATTACCCTCATTGAGCGGCATTAGGCGGCGGGGCGGGGCGCTGCCCACTGGGCCAAATTGGAAATTCGGACCACACAGACACGTGGAGGAGGTTGCGGGGAAATTTTCACATTAGGGGCTGCTTTGGGAAAGAGAGCTTTTCCGGGTCGGCAATAGGGTAAATATTCTTTCATCATACCATTGCGATAAACGTTGTTTTCGGAACGGTCAGCTGTGATCGAAACTAGTTGATTCCCGGTGGGTTGGATAAACGTGATGATGAAAAGTGTATGATGAAAAGTACTGTTCGTAACTTGTCCGAAGGTGGTATATCGGTGCTCGATCGAATTCAAGTACGAGGCTTCGCCTCGTACTTGAATCTCGTTCTTGCACCGATAACGACCACTTTCCGGACTAGTGACGAAATATACTATTTCGGGACGTAAGATGATTATCCGTTAAGATGTAGCAGGTAAAAATGAAGTTAGATTATTTTATTTATCACTTAAAAACCTACTTACTGGATGGGAAAATAATTCGTCTCATAGGTTAACCGGCTGGAAATCTTACCTAAGAGAACGGGTCTCGAAAAACCCACACTTTTCCGGGATACAGTAAAATAAGAACTTGTTGGAAATAATATAACGCAATGACACTCTTTCGTAAAACACAAAATGTAAGCACTAGACTTGAGTTACTAGTTAATACAATATTTTAGGAGTTTTGAAGATTTACCACACCTGACTTGTCGGGGATAATATACATTTTTAAAGGGAACAATGGAAAAAATCTTTTCCTTTGTATCCTATGTATTCCATTATCCAACAAACAAGATCTTTAAGTGACACATTATCAATCAAGTTTTGCACTGCACACTGCAGTAACACTTAATTCATAAAGTGTTACAAGAATAAAAAATAGTACCAAGCAACTTTAAAAGAGAAATTCAACCCTGCGTTCCACACTTTACTCCACCTTTCCTCAGTGATCTGAACTCTTTCAAACTGCAACTTCCCATCTCTCTGTTCGGATCCGCGGGACACACAGGGGGCTTTTATCCCGCATTGAAAAGAAGATTAAAACAGTTAAGTGAATGGCGCACCCTGCCCCCCCCCCCCCCCCCCCCCCCGAAAGACACCTCGTGAATCGATCACGTAATTAGTCGCATCTTTGCCACACAAGCGGCGGGATTTTACTTTGTAATGCGCTGCCAACCTTTTGTATCGCGCTTCTTTCAATTTCCGCCCTTTGTCTTGCAGGGTCGCGGTGTCAGTGTGTGATCCTTTGGCGTAACGAGGCTGTTTTACTGTACCTATTTTGACGTCGGGTCTTGGTCTTACTTGGCTTCGTGTGAGGTTTCGGTTTTTTCAAACAAACGAGAAAGTAGAATGCACTCATCCCCATAGGGAGAAAACTTATGTATATTTGGTTATTTTGATGAAGAAAGGTTTTCTTTGCTCTAATTACGATGGAAATAATTATGCACAAAGTAAAAGCTTGTAACTCTGTAACAGCTGAATAAACCCGTAGCAGCAGACCTACCTATTCAGCAAATACCAGTTGAATTCGTTTTGGAAGCCCTAACCCAGGAAGAAATGAGAAATGGGATTTGAGCTCAAAACAATTGCCAAAACAATCCGAAAATGTGCACAAATAGGACAGAATAGTAAAAGTGCAATAAAAAAACAATGCTAAATTAACATAAGTAAATACAAGGAAACATAACGGTTAACATTGTTTTTTTTTTTTTTTTTTTTTTTTTTATGCTGAAAGAGTAATGGTCATAAGTTTCATTGTAGCATTGATTGTGTACCCTAACATGAACAGACTTCTCACCCAATGCACACCGAAACTTGGAATGTGCATGTTTGCCGCGCCAGGGGCCTTTGCATCGATGCTGTAATCATTCATTAAACATAATCCTTCGTTAAAGGAGTGAGAGTACCGTTTTCTTATTGTCACTTGTATTTCACGTTCGCCACGGAAGATCGCGCCACCGTAAATTGTTTTCAAACACGCACATGCTCCAAGAAGTCTATTCACGTGTGTACAGCCAACGGTTGTTATAGTTTTTACTGATAATAGTCCACTTCTTTTATATTTAAATTACTGTATTACAAAACTAAATGTGAAATAAGTGTTTTTTTTTTTTTAATAAAAGAAATTTCTGATAAAATAAGGCATAACTTAAACGGTTTTCATGAATGAAGTTTTCACAAAGGTAAAACAAAACAAGACATAATACACATTTAGGGGAAAATATATCCAAATGTGTCTCTTGCGTTTGAGTTGTATCAGATTGTTGTTCAACAGCGTTTACAGAGCAAACATGGAGAAGACGATACTACGATTCCCACGCACGCAGCGGTGAAAGGAACTGGTTATGGTTAAATTAATGTTATTACCAACACGTGGTATTTAACACCCGGCTGTTTAGTGTCTATGAATCGAACAACGATATTGTGCAATCAACTTTGCTATTAGTTTTGTTCTTATTCACTTTATTAGTTCATCCAAAGTTATCATTTATCCAAATTAATTAAGAATTGGAACAACTTTCTCCACAGTCTGATGAGGATAATTTTGTTGGTATGAGTCAGTAAAATTGTATAACATTTTGGAATGAGTATTATCATTGGATTGCAATGATTTGACGAAGTAAAAGTAAAAAATACCTGTGAGCCATGAACGTTTTTTTTTTTTTTTTTTTTTTTTTTGTAAAAAAACTGTTATTAAGTGTAAAACTATTTTATATTTTGTATTAAAGTTAACCAGGTTTGGTCTCATAATATAACTTTCATGAGACCAAATTGCGACATTTCATCACGTGATGCATATATTTTAGTTTTAATTTTATTTTACTATTCGTCCGACGCAGTTTTAGTAAGTCATGAGAATAAGTTTAGTCTTAATTAATAAAAAATTAAGATTAACGTTTTTTCAGACTTGATACTTATTAAAATAGGCCTACTGCATTTATTTTCGTTCAAGAATATGCAGATTATTTTTTAATCTTTAACGCATAGAAAACCTTCACAGCCGTAAGGAAAAAATAATATAATTTACAATTATGGCTCGCTTAAGAGATGGCGATTACGTATTGCCTATTCAAATTAAATCCAACTCAAATAAAGGCAACAGGAAATTAAGTACTTTGGTTACACTTGTTTATTTTAATACCGAATCTAAAAAAAATAATGCACAGTTATTAAATACGGACGAACAAAAATATTTGTGACTTCTGTATAAAACATTAGCGCAAAATCAAGCCGAAATCGATACTGAACAAGCTTAAAGAGGAAAGATCATTGAATATTCTTCTCTGTCTTGTAATACGCCTCTCCAAGTAAAATCTGTTTGGCATTCTTCTTAACTTCCTGAGGACCATTTCTTCTTTCCAACAGTCGGTGAAGGTTCTTTACATAGAATTTAACCATTGGCAATATAGGCCTACATAACTGTACTGAAATAAAAATATAGCGGTTATTTTTAGAACATTTTAAATTTAATGGTACAATTTAAAATCCATGATGGAGAGGGGCATTTTCAGAAGTCTCTGACGCCAGGGAAAAGCGTCGGTGGCGTCTCCACTATCGAATTCCAAGTCGAATGTGTGTAATGCTTTATTTTCGTTCGCCGACCTCTTATCGCGAGGTCGCGGGTTCGATCCCCGACACGGCTGATTAGAGTTATCAGCCGATTCACGCTAATGAATGAAGTAATTACTTGAGTCACCCGCGGTCCGTTGATGGCATCATTCGCTTGTCGTGGGCTGGTCAGTAGAGTATAAATAAACATGGGGAGTGCTTTGATCAGTTGAGCTGATTGATGAATCAGTCTGGTGCTTCAATGGCTACCGGGCTTGTTTAAATGGACAACCAATAATATGGGATCTTGGATAACTTAAGTGTACGCAATAAATAATGTAGACTTTAGACGCTTTTTAACACAAATAACTGAACTTATAGCGATCTAGGTCAAAAATATTTGTCAAGACGTAGGATGAGAATTTTTATAGACTCCCTTTTCAAGTGCCTGAAAGAAGTCTTGAAGTCTGAAAGAAACCATTGTGGCTTTTAATCACTTTAAATTATGACTTTATTTTTTCTTGATCAATATGCTAAAAACTCAAAATCATTAAGATCAAACAAACCGGGATACCTAGAGCTTTAAGACTTTGGTAATTATAAAATGGTACAAAAAGATCGATGGAAATTTTTGTAGTCTTGTGAACATCTTCATTTGATTTAGATACCAACCCCCCAAGTATGCTGTTTCTTTTGACTAACTGACCAAGCTATCCATTCCGCATCCAAGTTAAAATAGAAGTAGCTAAAAATTGTATGTTTAGTCTGCTTATTACTTGACTTTAAAATTAGGTCGTAATTTTTCTATAGCTCTTCTTTGTAATCATTTTTCAAACCGAGTGTGCCCAGGTCAAGTCTCAAGTGCCGGGTTCAAGTTGACTCTACTAATTGGAGGTGTTTATGAATGGAGTCACACAGGCATTAGCGCCCTGGCCGTGGGCGGGGGCGCCTACAAGCCCGAGGCCGCCGCAAGCTCCGTGGGCGCTACACCGGGCGGCTACCTCAGCGGGACAGACCTCCGGTTTGGGGTTACCTTTGGGAGCCCAGAGGGAGTTTGTGGTAGGATGTGGTCATTAGAAATGCAATTGATCAGTGAAAAGCGAAAATTTTGTCGGGCAGATCATGTTTTACCTGAGAAGCTATTCTGTAGTGTAGTATAATCTTCTAAAGAAATACAAGATCTGAAATAGTTACCAAGGGAGTAAAGTACAAATTTGCATTCGGCAGGGAAGTTATTGGCAAATTTCCCGAGGGAGACGAAAAAATTTACTCCCAGTTTACACAAAAAATATTTTGTCCGCCCCAAAATTCCTCTGCAAATAAAACATTTCATAATCACCACTATACATTGTGTTGGTTAAATCCAACTTCAAAACTCGAAACGTCAAATTGATGCCAGATTGTTAAATCAGCTTTCTTTTCGCTTCCACTCCGTATCCAGCGATAGCGTCCGTTCTCACTACTAGGTGTTATTAGTTTGTCAATGTATTTTATCTGTTAACTTTGCCTCCTTGGGAGTCAAAGCAACTCTTTACTCCCTTAAAATAATCAAAGTTTGACATTACATAGCAGGTGGGCGAAAACATAAATTTTAGAGATTACGAAGACGTTATATACTAAATGAACTTGTTAATGCATGGTTTTAAGTCGTAATTCATCCCAGCCTTCACCGAAAGTCCAACCCACGTTCATGGACAGACTCGGCGACAACCAGTAGATTTACAACCAGTGCCCAGTGAGTCATCAGACCTGATTGTCATATTTATGAAGCTGAGTTAACCGACAGACGGACGGACTTGGGCGGCGAGACTCAGAAGTATCAAGTCGCTTCTTTCAGCTCATTGGTTGACAACGCACAATCATCTGGCTAAAAATAATCTCTAGGGTAACCGACAAGATACCATGGCCTCAAAGTTCAACCCACTGTTCATGGACAATTGGGCTAACTTGGTGACAATTGCTGAAACTGATGGACCTAATCCTCTTTTTGTACTGTATAATATTCCTACAGTCCCCAAAAATTTCACATATTTTACATTTTCGTTTATTATTTATTGGAATTAATTTCGTTAACCAATCTTTCTTAGTCAAAGTACTCTCTAGCGTAAACCGAAGAAAGAAGTTTCATACGATAACCGCAACATCGGTTTCTAAGTCAATCCACTATTAGTGGGCATTAATTAAGTCGCATAAAAAGCTCATTGATATTTTCTTAAGTAGTTCTATATCCAACAATTGTTTATTTTACATTATCCTGTAAAAATAGTACGTACGTTGAGATTGATCGATACATCGGTCTGGAAGACCGACTATCCATTTCCATAATGTTACTGCTTTCTACAACACCCGGTTTCCTAAACGGCTGCTATTTTGACAGCAATATGAAGGTCAAGCGCTTCCAACCAATCAACAACTTCAGATTTATTCAGTGTTGGTGGCAAGGGAAAGAATGTAGCTACCAGGACCATCGATGTATGACCATGACTGGGGAAAACTGCTGTAAAGTACTCGTAATAATAGACAAGGGCTGTTTCATTAAGGCTAAAACTAGCGGGTAAAACGATGTAAAAATTAGTACCCAAAACTTCACTAGCCTGATCAGCTGGTACATGTATTCTTATGGACATCAGATTGATTACGTCACTGTCCTGACTCAAAAGCGGCATTTTCCAACATCAAAGGAATCACAGTACCTAGAAAAAGGAATGAAACAGCCCTTCTTTTGTTCATATGTTCTCCGCAGTCCTACAATGAAAATCAGTGCCTGATGGTCCAATGTAAATGTGGAAGAGTTGGAGGGAAAGTAAAAAGTTAGAAGTAAATTCAATTGCAACTTCTGCGATATATCTACAGAGGATGGGTACCGGAATTGATTGTGGGTTATTTTAGCAGTTGACTGGTACAGCAGCATCCGGCGCCGCTGGTGATAGCTGATAACCTAGAGACCGCGGATCGCCGGACCACAACACTCGAGTGGCGGCAGCGGCGCTGAGTGAATCTTGGCACTCACAGCTCGCGGGAGCTCGCGGAGTGTCGAGGAGGCGGAGTCGGAGCGAACCAGACCTGGGCGATGAGTTGGGGAGTATCAGGGTTCGCAAATAGATCTCATGTTGAAGCATTCGTTTGGTACCGCAATCATCAGTTTTAGAAAAGGCACAATAGATAACTATCGAGCAATTTAATTTAGACTACCGGCATAGCTAGACCTATTGTTTTAATCTATCATCCCGACCAATCCAATATTGTGATTATCAGTAATCACAAAAAACTAAACTTTATAGTTGTACATTAACAGATGTTTAAAATGCTTAACACAATCCCAATGAGCTCGTTCACGAGCATCCACCACAAAGATGTTTTGATTACGATTTTGCAGACACTTATTTTGTGGGATTTGTCACGTGATAGGTGAAAAAGACAAAAATCTTTGCGGTGGGTGCCCGTGAACGAAATCAATGTTATCATATAATGGGGAAAATTGAATTTCAATTATTGATTGCGTCTTTATTTTGTCTGATTTTTGAGATTTCAATGGTGGATAGTGCCTTTCTTTTCAGTCCGATTCTCACCAGTTTATGGCGGAAACCACTACAAACCAAGCCCTATCCAACGACACCAAAAACTTGAAAATCGGTTGAAAGTTGTAGGAGGAGTTCTCAAGACAAAAACCCCTTAGCGTATTAAATAAGTATAGATATAGACGTTTCACCTCGAATTTAAATAAAGAACTCCTTATTTAATTTTCAACCGATTTTCAAGTTTTTGTTCTCGTTTGATAGGGCTCGGTCTGTATACATTGGTAGTAATTTCAGCCACAGATTTATGTGATTCGTATTTTAAAAGGCGCTATCCTATTAGCAGTTATAATTTTCCCAGAATAACATTGGGATTGGATTGAGCATTTTTAACATCTCTGTTAATGAACAGCTGTTTTTAAGTGTGATTTTGGTATCACACGACTGGATTGGTCGTCATAACACGAAAGTTAAATTGTTATTAACCATAAACCATTGATGAAACTCTGAGTAAAAATTGAATTAAAAGAGCGTAAACAGAAAAAGTAGCCAACCTGCATGAAGTTCATTTTTTGTATGAAGAAATTAAATTGCTCGATTTTGAGCAACGTGTAGGCTTACACTGGAATTTTTTAATTTGAGACCTTTGGCTTGAGTTTAAAAAGTGAGATTTTATTCTAAGGTACATTTTGCATTAAGTATCTCGTCTATATAAAAAGCGGAAACAAACTATAAATTGGTTTAATATCATTCACAGACATGCAAAATTTAAAGTTTCTTATTTACATGCGACCGGGACCAAGTGTCAGATAGTCAGTGAAAGAAGTTAACCGTCGTGAGGGCACAGATCCAGTTAGCAATGTTTGTATTTTCACCGCGGCTACGAGGTGTTGCTGGGGTGGTAATGTCGGGGGGGGGGGGGCAAGACCCAAGGTATCGGTCAAGACGGAAGCCCCGCGGCCCTCATCGGCTTGTAATCGAATGTTTCACGGCCCAGAACACACTACCACCCACCCCACCGACGTACGATATTGCCGATATTGGTGACATTCCACGGACAACGATGGGAATTGTATTGGTGAGAGGGTGTTGGGTAGCGTGACGGAGTAAGGAGAGTCGGAGGCGTTACGATAGGGGCAATAAAGATGGAAACCGTGCGTTACGTAAAATAATTAAAATTCAAATTGGGAAAATACGAAACATAATTTTGTTAGGTACTCCTCAGAATGGATATCTCAAATGATTTTTAGTAAAGGGTTCAAACCCTTGAAGTAGATACCGAAGAATCGAGACCGCGACCTCTTGAAATAACATAGAAAACGCAAACCGTTACAGGTTCTCTAATATTTTGACAATTGTGATTTTAAAATGATTAAAATCACACCTTAATGTTGGAAATGCAATATTGTAAGTTCCTTCAATTTAATTTTAAGACATTGTGTTCTAAAGGTGTTTATTTCTTTGGTAAATTATTATCATGATGATAGTGAGAATTGTTTTACCTACAAATGAAAAATCCATGTTTGGCTAGTTAAATGTCGTTGCTATACTATCTATACTTATTTAATACGCTAAGGGGTTTTTTGTGTTGAGAACTCCTACAATTTTCAAAGGATTTTCAAGTTTTTGGTGTCGTTGGATAAGGTTTGGTCTGTAGTTGTTTCCGCCAAAAACTGATGAGAATCAGACTGAAAATTATCCACCATTGATATCTTAAGATTTCCCATTAAAATAACCTTAGGATTGAATAAAGCATTTTAAAACACCTGTTAATAATCAGCTGTAAATACAAGTAGTAATTGGTGATTACAGATATTCACATTATTGGATTGTCGGATGTCATTGATTTAGAGCTACAGTAACATTTGTACTGTATTACAATAAGTTACTCGATTTCGAGCAACACGTATACTAGTTAGTATTTGGTTGTTAAGAGTATATAAAAGAAGTTAAATTCCACAACATATTAAAATATTACATTGATTACTTTAAAACAATATTTATCAATTATTTATAGTTAGGCATACATCTCGCAATTTAATTCAGAAATTTTAGTAGTAAACGACCAATTGATAACAACACTAAACACCTATTCTTACACAAATGAATTGTTTTACATATCAATTTAATTACAGCCCACTTATTTTTAACACACATTCTCTTTACTTCCTAAAACTATGGTTCAATATAAACGTACCTTTAACCAATGAGTTGTTAAATTATAACTGTTGGAGTACTTCTGATCAAAAACTGGGTCGAAATGTTTGACAGCTCCCATCATTCATGGCGTAAACAACGCTAAGATTGTTTACAGCGGGAGTTCCAGCTGTTAACGTTAACTTCTTGGCGGAGACGTTGCCCAGTCCGAATGTGTACCGAGCCAGGATTTAACTATTCCCATAAATACTGTCATTAAACTCACAAAAGTGGAGCAGTTATAACAAACCAAGGAAGTTGGAGCGATGGGGCTAAAGTTATTACACAATATTTTAACACCAAAAAAAGTAATACATTTTTTATTATATGTACCTCCGAGGTTAATCTAGATATAGAGTGATAAACATATGTTAACTTTTTGTCCCCCTGTTGATTGGCGCCATTTTACCAACCATTCCCGCTGTTTCCTCAGTTCCCGCGTGTTAAACACCCACACTTTACCCTCGATTTCTTGGTTACCTACCAGTTTTAGCTATTCTGATTGGCCACCACAAGCTTCACAAATTACATAATACACTTGATTATTTGTTGTTTATTTTTTAAAATCACTTTGATTAGATTATCTGTGAGCAGGCTATTGAGTTTGGTTACCAGAAAAAAGTCGGGGAGGTGTGGGTAAAATGGAAAAGTGTAAACAAAGGATTGGTTACCAAGGAAATAGAGGGAATCGTGGGTAAAATGGCGCCAATCAACAGGGTACAAACTTCCCTATTTTTGTAGCACCCTACATCTAGTTTAACCTCGTTGATGTGTACACAGTATTTGCAGTAAAATTATTTGTCCTTGAAATTTCCTAACTATAAAACTCGGATCATTCGATTCAATAGAATGGATTCTTCTAGTTACAATATAATGAAACCAGGTCCTCTTCACTACTTTAAATCGGTTCGACCTCTCAGAGGGACTTGTCTACTTTAAAACCGCTTAACTTAAACAAATGATCAGAGATTGGATTCAAATTCAGGTCAGATATGTCGTAATTTCTCGGCGTCATCGAGTAGGCAATTGAAACTACTAATATAAGGTCATCTTGGAGATAAGATTTGACGACCAGGCGACAAGGACCTACTTCATTGCCAAAATTGTAAAGATAAATGGTTAAGTGTTTTGGTGATAAAATATTGCGAGAATTGTTTAAATACTTCAACCTAGTCTCGAATTCTGTCTATAAAACGAGATGTCATTAAATTTAGACAAATTCTTTATCAAAACTAAAATATCTATATATTAATACGCAAGCATGTTTCATTTCCTCCTTTTTTCTCAGCTCATGTGCATCATAGGATAAATCCGCGCATACCGTTAGAAAGGTTTAAGCCTGTAGATGAACAGAATCACATTTTAATTCACATCAGACTCTAGGACTACGCCCCACAGGCTTTCAAAGTTCCAATGTTAATCTTATTAACATTGGTATGTTAATATTATTATTAACATTGGTATGTTAATATTATTAACATTGGTATGTTAATGTTCAAAGGAGAATTGAATGAATCATTAGACAGCTGTAGTAAAAACAACTGCTAGAAAATTATGAAGAACAGATGTTTTAGTTCTAAAATGTTTTTAAGCTTCTTGCGTACAGATCAACTGAAATTTTGATCGAATTTCGATCAGGAGGCGATCTCTAGTAAGTATAATAATATCATCGATTTGTTCATGTGTTGCAATTCATCACAGGTTACCAAAATAGTTTAACATTGATATTGGCACTACATCCATTAATTAATTCCCAAAAAGCATACATTTACATCTGTTTGAGAACATACAAACACTTTAACAGCAGATTCTTGACTCTTTTTAATATAGAATTCCCTAAATCACCCCTCTTTTGACTTTATTTGGAAAAAAACAAACTAATAAGTTACTTTTCTATTTTTTCGTATCATGTCTAATAAGCATTTCACACAAATAACTGATCTTTTTACAAAATTTCGGGGACTGGACTGAAGAAGGTTATTGCACAATCCTTGCAATATCTACTGTTTCACTATATTAAAATTAATTTGTTGATTTTGTAAAACGCGTGTGGATTTTAGATTATTTATTTACGAAAACCCCTCATTATAACTACAATTATTCCGTATTTTCTGTATTATTCAAAACTTCAACTACCTGTCAGTTAACTTTGGTTTTTTTAGTGGGAGTGTACTTAAATTTTTTTTTAATTAATTGGAATAAACAAATTACGCAGCAGGGTGACACAAATCAAGGGGCTTAGTTCGGCCCTAAAAGGCCGTCGATATTTATCAGCTGGTCGTCCATGTAACACCAGGTCCCCAGGGTCGGTCGGGTCGGGGCAGCGTCGCGTAATCGTTCTCACTGCGAAACTCACCCTTAAACAACCCCTGCACTTCCTGTTTGGCTACCGCTTTCCGGTTTACATGATGATCGATTGTATACGGACAATACATACTAAAAATTTAAAATGTATTTACTTGATTACTTTTGGTTCTGGAGGATTTAATTGGTACAGAAGACAACTGAAGGAAGGTTTGTAGAACATAAATTATTTTATAATAAGTTTAATAGTTTTACACTTCACATGATCTATTTTTAAGCAGAAACAATTTTTTGAATCCGTATATAGATTTTAAAGATAAAAATATAGCAATAACATTCATAATAATAATCGCAATGGGGCTTTCGTAACAAAACTCTGTGGAATATTTGTTTGCAAAACAGATAAAGTCAAATTTATCAAAAAAATCTTACTTTTTCAGCCCGTCAACGAAAAATATTTATACACTCAAAGCATCATATTCTGCCCGAGAAAAGATTTAGCCTACTTTGCAACTTTTTCTGGTTCCGTACGTTGAGAATTGGCGTATAAGACAATTGTTCAGGAATAATAAAAGCCACCTTCTATCAAATTAGCTGCATCAAAATCATTCATTAGCTTTGTTTATAAAGCATGTAAATGTTTATCACTATCTTAGTAACAAGTTACAAACTTAGTAATCCTAATAAATCAGTTATAGAAAATATGATTTCAATACTGTACAGTTTAAAATATTGTGCAATTCTGTGTTTCCTTTCTGCACACCCCACACATCTGCTCAACCCTTGGCTGATAAAAAACCTCGTCCACAAGAACCGCGCTATGGTCCAAAGGACATGCTAATTAAATCAACCATAAGCTGAGATTTCCCATCAGTCGAGAAGCTGACCCCCCTCCCCCCCACGTGGGTTCCAGACGGTCCGTTTATGGACAATAAACCCGAGCCAATCTGTGTCTGCGTCTTAACATGTTAAAAACCTGCGCAGTAAAGTCGCGGTTTCTTAACGCATGTCTGTGGCGACGGCGACACGACAACTCGAGAAATAAGTTTTTGCTCCACCCTTAGGATTATGTCTGGGAGTGATGTAATTTGTGGCTAGTATAAAAAAGCAGATTCGATTTTTGGAGTAATTTTTTCCTTAAATAAACTAAATTTATTAAATATTTCTATGTTTGTAATTTTTGAAACGCCCTGTGAGTAGAGATTTTACACTTTAATAAAACACGGTTTAACGTAAAAGCATTGCTTAAACAGAACCAAGGGTTAAACTACGTTTAGTTGTTCAAATGATGCACAGTTTTAATACAAACCATTCTAAACGGTTTATATGACTGTCACTAATTTTACTTTAAACAAAATTTTTACTTTTGGCATCAACAAAATTATACCGATACTTTAACAAATAATAATAATAATCTTTACTGGTATTATCAAGTAATACATTATTATATTACATATAAAATTGTTTAAGTTGTGAGTCCAATAAGTTATTTTCTTTTATTTTCCCAGTAATTGGTTTTGAAACACTCTTCAATTTTGTATGGACATTCTTCAAGTAAAATTTCATTGATTTTCTTTTTAAATTGTTTTTCGTTTAAATTTTTCCAATCATTTGGTAAAGTATTAAAAATACTTTAATTAACACCGGTGTAACAGTTTCATAAATATTTTAACTATTGATGAAACTGGTATTATTTACTTTCATGTGCATCTTCCTAAGTGACATGAGATAGTGAGTTTAACATGCGAGAGTTTATACTTCTTCGAAAGCGTGCCAAGATTACCCAGAACTCCGCTGACGTCATTTCAGACTCTTAGTATCATTGCATTGTATTTACTGCACAAATAATTAATAGCCTATTTACGTCTCATTAGAACACATTAAACCCAAAACTAACAACAAACCATTCAAAAATAATCTGCGTTTACATCATTTCGTTTAAATTTACCTACTGACAACCTTAAAAATCAAAACTTTGCTAAGCAAGCTAGCAAAGCATCGCTTGCGCTATAGCTGGAGAGGTGCAAGCTAGGGATGTTTGACCTAGGATGACACAGCGGTAGGCAAAGCGGTTCCTGGAAATTTTGAATGGGTAATAACACGAGCTGGGTGTGCCCCAAGGATCAGTCCCAGGTTCACAATCGCTCATCTCCAGCCACGAACGGTTTGATTGTCCCTCGCCTCACGCCAAGTGATTGTTTGTCTTGACCTCCGTCCCAAATATTAATTCCAGGCTTTAAAGATAATCTCAAAAAAATTTCTGCCTAGGCCGGAGAAATTTTCCGGCCTAGGCCGATAAAGGTAACGGTAGCAAATAAATCTAGAATATAATAAGGTAGGTGACAAAAACAAAGAAAAACAAATCAGTGACGTTGACGTAGTTGGTAGTTCAGCTGATACTATTGTGACATACTTGGGAAAATGGCGTACTTGGGAAAATGGTGCTTTTCCATTTCAAGGAATCTAAAATAAATAAAGAGAAGGTAGGGGTCAAGACATGCAACGCCCTCTATGCACCAGGCGTTCTTTTGCACCTATGACGTCATCATTAGCATTAACAGTATTAGTAAATGGTGATGTCATAGGTGCAAAAGAACACCTGGTTCATAGAGGGCGTTGCATGTCTTGACCCCTACCTTGTCTTTATTTATTTTAGATTCCTTGTTCCATTTGATGTAGTTGTCACCTACCGTTAGAGTATTCTAGTTTCGGTGGCCTTAGCTGATGTAAAGTGGTTGCATAGCAACCTGAAACACAAACAGTACATCTCGCTAGGTTAGTTGAGGTTATGACTTTGGTTGGTATGAACGAAAACAAATTTCATTTGTTTAGAATTTATTTAATTGTGTAGTGTGATGAAATATATCGTTCGTGACTCAGCCAAAAATGTTTTGCCTATCCCTGGAACTGAAATCGGATGAAAATGTAGGATCGAAGACCAAAACTATTATCGAACAAGACCCGAGACCGTTAGGCTAAAAGTCCAAACTGATGGGTTAATAGAAATGCAAAACATTATTGAAAGATCAACGAATGGCATGCAAACACCCTAAAATCGTGGACCAAGCATTTAAGTTAACCTACAAATCTAAACACAAGCAATGTAGTCATGTTTTAAATTGACCTTGGTAATCCCAATATGATATGCCGGGCTTTATCTTTACTTTACATGACAAAGCGCCGAATGTGATACCACGGAGACGATATTGGCGCTGTATCAATCCTCACTTCCGTTCTGTTATCCGCCGCATGTCTTTGCAGGGTCCGCAAAGTTTTATACATATATGGTCACATAAAAGGGATCGCGTTTGCGTCAACAATGACTATTAGTCCAGGCTTTGAACAGGTTGAGCATGCATAAAAGTCTAACGAAATTTGACTTTTGATCATTGTTGGGAACATTTAGTAGATGTAAAAAATCGATGTTGCCACATTTCCAGAGTGGGCATAACACGGGGGACGCCCCCTAGAAGAAGTCGTAGAGGAAACTGAATTGGCCTATGTCATGTTATATATCATTTTAAAGGTCTTTGAATGTAGATTAAAATGCCACAAACCTGATCTCTAAAGGTCAAATATAACGCGAGTTATTGCGTTTTGAAATTTCGGTAAAATCCTTTCATGTAAAATTTGACTGCCTGCTTTTTCTGGCTCCAACGTACATTTGAGGTCGAGTTGGCAACATAATTTTCAAATCTATTTAAATTCTATCTATCTCCTCTTTATAAATATAATGAAAATTAAATTAAATGTTTTATTTTAAGTCTTCATTTGCCGTCTTCAATTGCTGTCCGAAAAATTATAATTACATTATGATTTTCAGTCCTATTTGGGGCAACCCATGAATTTTTTTGTGAAATATTTAACGTAAGCTTTAAGATCATGTTTAACAGTAAGTAATTCCGCAAAGCCGACCATAAATGAACGATCGAGTTAGAAATGGGAGGCAGTCAAACTTGGCATAAAAAGCATTTTGTCGAAATTTCAAAACGCTATAACTCGAGTTATACTCGACCTTTAGAGATCGGGTTTGTGGCATTCGAATCTAAATTCAAAGACCTTTAAAATGATATACAACATGACATAGGCCAACACAGTTTCCTCTACGACTTCCTCTAGAGGGCGCCCCCCGAGTTGTGCCCATTCTGGAAATGTGGCAACATCGGTTTATTACATCTACTAAATGTTCCCAACAATAATCCAAAGTCAAATTTTGTTAGACTTTCAGTGCATGCTCAACCTGTTCAGAGCCTAGACTATATTGTAGTTATTTATGTTACAGCGCCGAAAGTTTCCGAAAAAATATAGCTTTACGTGTAGCTAAAAACGTCGAAAACAAGATTAAGCATTGAGTGTATGGTACAGGAAAGGTTTATTTTAGTACGCTATAATGTAACGGTTAGAATGCATTTTCATCTAAAGTTTGATAAAAGCTAAAGGGGACATTCATTTTGTATACAACATTAATTACAGGATAAGGTAAACTGTCCATTAACAGCAAACGAAATTGCTGATTCCCATTCCTAATTGTTCACGATTTTACGAAGACTCTTTAGAACCTTTGAGTAATTTTCATTCAAAAGGCAAATTAAGCTAAGTCCTAAGGCTAAATTGTTTTCCACAATTTTCTGTGTAGGCCCTATGTCCGTATGATGGGGCTATGTATGTTGTTTATGTTCATGTGGGCTATGGTGGTACTTTTTTCTGTATGTTTCCGCAAAACGTGAAAACTAGTTGGCGTAGTATTCTGGAGACAAAAGCAGGTCATACATCCTTTCGTATATCCAACACTACATACAACATGTTGTCGTATAGCCACTACATACAATTAACAAAATAAACGAAAGCTTCCGTAGCGCCGTTTTATTAAAAGTAACCGAAGTCGTCAAAAAGACACAATAAAAGAATGACAGGTTTTTTTAGTTGATTTAACCATTTTAGATAGGCATTTGACACATACATAGTATGATTAGTTATCAGCAAAACGTTGACCTATAGACCTTGTTAAAATATCGGGGTATTGGCGTTGGCGGATGACTTTAGGCTGCAATGTGCATGTATTACCAAAGAAAAAGGAAACTTTTCTGTGGTATTACACAAGCCTGTGGGACGATAATATTATATCCTCTCACCCATTAATTTAAACATTCAACGAGGGCCTACAGTTTATCTGGTTCTGTAACGTGCGGTTGTTTATAAATCTGCACGGAGTTAACGCTTTGACCTGGATGACACAGCGTCGGAGAACTACTGAAGACAAGTGATAAGAGGCGAGATAAGATTCCGAGTCTGCAATACCGGGTTTGGAAGCTGTAACTCTGATAAGGGAGATAACACCGCCGCCGGTTATCAGTCTAGCTTGTGTATTTTTCACAACGCCCAGTTAATATTGGGCCGTTTCGGACAACACCTTGGCAATTTATATTATCATCTATCTTCAAAGCAATAGCAAGACTTAATATGGATCAATCATAATTCAAATTAGTGAAATGAATGCCAGGATTTCTTGTTATAAGCCTTATCTAATTTATTTTCAAAACCAAAAAACTCTCAACGATCCCTATTAACCCTTTTACCGCCACAGGCCAATGTGATCAGCCCTACAATAAGCCCTGACCTGTGAAGACCGACTCGGGCTGATGACATCGGCCCATGGCGGTAAAAGGGTTAAATACCTTAAAGTGCATTAACTTTTACTATTGGATTTTATTCAAGGCCTTATATTTTACAAATCTAAACACACAAAAATGACGCAGTCGTTGAAAATAAAATGACAATTATCACTGACATAACAGCTAATTTTTCCACAATTGCTTATACAGTATCAATGTAGGCTCTAACTTTTATTGTAACACGCGCCAAACTTAACAAAAATCATGAGCGTACTTCGACTTTTTATTGAGAAATGAAGGATAACTATGGATTCGCAGTTTTTCCCTTTATTATACTTTTTGGAGTCCACAGATATCTGTAATATTGTCATTGCCTAGTAATTTTGTCAGGAAACATTTCGACTTTATTATTTAAACAAGTTGCTACACAGCCGTCGAAGACTTTAGAGAGACGCTGACGCATTCGTTCCACGTGCTATCAGCGCTATCAGCGGCGCTGACGCAGCGAGCGACATGCGCGCTCTGACTCACAACTGTGGAAACACATCAGCTTTTCCTGCAATGCTGCGCTGGAACGAGATCGGAAATTGAACAAGCTCAGGAGAGGATCCTCCAAATTCGGAGCTGAAAATATTGGGAAATGTAGCCAAGGTATGATAAAGAGAGAACTCACGAATGATTTAGCTTTTCTAAAACTTTAAAACTGCATTATTGTTACTTCCCCAAAGGAAAGTAGAATTAAATGATTGCCAGATCAATTTTACAAGAAGTCATAGAGCTACGATGTGCCAAATTTAATATTTTTAGTGATTGAACACGCTGGCATTGACACGAATATTGTTGCTGGAACACCCCTTTGAGCTTTTAAAATAAATTTCAGTGCTTTGATTGCGTACTTTAGTAACATTTAGAAACATGATATAAGCCAAGTAAATTGACTCATCGCCGACGGTAATATATACAAAGAATAAGCTCTTATCTTCATCTAAATGTGACTGTAAGGCCTATAGTGGGCCCATCAGTGTGGGTTTGACGTCTGCAGTACAATAAATTTCATCAACTAAAACCGGTTCTTTAACAACAGTAGGAAATATACTTGGATAAAGGATCGCATCAAAACACTTCAATCAGCATAGAGTTCACATTGAAATTAATAGCAGGAATCAACAGAGAAAACAACAAAATTAAAAATTAACGGGATACCCTCTTTTAAGCCATCATCGTGAGTGTACTAATTTAATGAAAAACATGAAGCAATAACTAATTACCTTTCAGAAACCTTGGGAGCTTACCGATACATAATATCCTTTGTATAAGAAATGTATCAACTAACATGAAGTTCTCAATTCTACAAGACTAAGAGTTGAAGAGTGGATATTCTCAGTGTAGGGCTTACCTGGGAAGTGGATGGTGTCGGCAGCAGAGCCAGGGCTAGGCAGCCCAGCACCACCAGTCGTCCTGTTGCCATCTCTGACTCCTACAGGTGGCGAGTCATGCTGCGACAAAGGAAAATCAAGATTAATATTTTAGAAATGCCTTGAATTACAGTCCATAAATCAGTAATGTATAGAACGTCGTAAGGGAGAGGAAGGGAATTAGAAACAGAGAATGGGGATGGTCCCTTACTCGAACCTTGGGGAACGCCATTTGAATTGGGGGATTTTTTTATCACACGTATCTTTTCAACCATTTCTATGACCTTTATGAACCTTAAAGACTTGTCAAGTAATTATTTAACAACTTTCCTTAGAGTAGCCTACTCTATCAGTTCTGCATTTTAAGCACATCAATATGTACATACATACGATATGTTCATTATCTCATCTAGTAAAGACTGGATCCATTTTTCCAACACCTCACCCAAGTACAGTAGCAGTTGGGTTTTCTATACCCGAATAATTTATCTGCAGTAGGAGAGAAGAATCAGATACAGTATTTTAATCGAAATGGGGCTCAAATCACAGCACTTCCGTGACACCAAGGCCTAGAAATGGTAAAAGAGTTTTCTGATTGATTGTTTCTTAAAAGGCGAACTCCACTCTCTATTACCAAGTCGATAGAGTACACCACGGAAATCACAGATTGTATAAAATTTGAAAGAATGCTTTACTGCAACTCCAAATTATTTAATAGTCGTACATTATACTACCAAACCAAGAATTTTAATGTGATCTCAAATAAAATCCGTATGATCTCATTTTAAATTTTAAAATTCGTAACTGTAAACCGTTTCATCTATTCAAACTTTCATCTATTCGAACAACAACCCTTTCAGTCGTAACCGTTATCAATTCATACTATAATTCCTCCAACCTCCATAAAAAATATTGGGCCTTCACTGGGTTTTCGAAAAAATAAAGTTACGACCAATAAACCTAATTAACTTTAGCGCCTACTGAACCTTGGAACCAATTACCACAATGAGTTGTGACTCAAAAATTAAAACATCTCATTAGGAGGCCACCGAAAAGGCAGTAAAACTAAACTGGCCATGAATATAAAAGAGGATACATCAGCGCTAAATGTGTCCCAATCTGGTGCTATGACATCATGTGGTATAAAGTGGGCCTACATCATGCGATACAATGGGAACGTATGTGGGGAGGGCCTGTCGGCCTGGCGGGAATATTATAAGATTATAGCACTATTTGAATATACATCCTATACTATAATACGAGCAATGTCTGAAGAGATGTATGTTCCATGATTTCGAAATCTAGCGGGTAGATTTTGCTTAAACTTTGCATTTAAGAGTGTTTTTTGGCCCAAAAATAAGTTTAGAAACAGCCTTAATCTCAGGAAAAATCGAATTTGGTCTAAATTTAAGTTTAAAAATCGTAATTTTTAACATTGGTCTTATGGGTTGCTATTTTGGTAACGAAATAAGAACTAAAGGAGCATTAATGTTACCAAGCAGTCTTTTAAAACAGCTGTTAACTGTGAAGGGGTATATAGTCGGTTTGGTGGTATTTAATAGCTTTATTACCATGATACAATATCAAAAGTGAATTAAAACCAACGAGCAAGGCTCGGTTAACCTGGTACTAGAGCATTTAAACTAGTATAAATCTTTTAGACGGACTAGACAGCTTTGAAAACGAGCAAAGTTTTTCTATGCCGTTTCCGTTCATTTGGAAGGATTTTTTATCACTCGTTTCCATATTGTGAAAAAATTAAGTAGTGATTGTTTGAGAAAGTACCTGTATTTAAAGGTTTGATATTTTATGCTGCAAACAGATGTGCGCTGAATGCCCAAAACTTATCTAAATGTCCTCACAATATAAAACATGCATACATGAGGAATTGCTTGTCGACTACGTGTTGGCAGAACGCAGCATTCGAATCTTCAAAGATATCATCATAGGAGATCTAATGATAGTAACTCTATGTAAATCCTTTTATATTTAAACTATTTTTGATTAATTCAGTCCATTAGTCTGTGTGCTCCTGAGTTTTCTTTTTTAACAATAACAATGCAGGTTCTGCAATTTCTTTTATGCCACCTGAAATTGCTGGCAGTTTTGGACAAAAGTTTTGCCAATTTCGGGTTTTTAAGCAAAGATAAATACAGTAGCAACATTTCTTAACAAACTTGAGGGACATATTTATATGGGAGTTTTAAAGTACAAGTAATCCGTCAGATAAAAAGTCCAAGAAAAGGACAAAAGTTAAAAAAATTTCGAAGGCCCCATAATTTGAACATATTTTGCACCAACCCATGAAAGATATCCAGTGCACGAAAGAAATTTCAGTTTTAAAATCTACGTAATTCTAAAAATCCCAAACTGTGCGAATCTGTAGTACTGTATTCGCTCCTTTTCCTCCTGTGAGGACCACGGAACCTCGCATTGCTCTATAAACTCTCCTTCCCTGGGATCTACGGAGTTGTAAGTCTTTCTCTAATCTAGACAGCATCTTACCGTTACCCCGCACTGGTATACGGCAGGACGGCAACAGGGAGGACAAGTTATGGGTTCAGGAGACTACAGTGGAAGGTGGTGAATCAAATTATTGTACTGGGCAGTCCACGACACTTGGCTTTTCAGAACGACTTGTAAATGTATAACGTTTTCAAGTTACTTCAATGCAATGTTGTTATTGTTTTTTATGTAATTTTGTTAGTTACCTACGGAGTTAATCTGACCTTTAACCTACGAGGCAACGGGTTGCAAAGTAATTTATTTTTTATTTTGATGCGAAATTTTAACTTTTTTCTGGACATCCCTGATTCTCTAACGTCATTTTTTTTTAATTTGCAAGCGGGGAGATGGATAGTTTTTGCAACATACGGTAACTCTTACAGTAAACGCTAAACGCTATTTTTAAGTTGGCAAATTTACGTATATTATGTAACACAGGATAGTTCAACTGTATGAATGGTGTCTAATGGTTACTAGTGATCACTTTTCAACGAGTTTTTGTAGCTTCAAGAAGCAAAAGTACCTAAATCCACCATTAATTAAATAGCGTTTAGCGTTTAGCGTATTCATTTACCGTATGTGCAAAAACTCTCTTTAAATTATTAACATACAGTAGTATAAAAATTGGCTACCGACATATCTAGATGGATTTTGGGAATATCCTTTGGATCTTTTCATTTTGAAAACCATTGTCACTCTCCAACCTTTCTCATCGTATTAGAAACACAGATAACAATTTTTTATCAGTGACTAGTAAAATGGCCAGAGCGTTAACATAAAAACTTTATATCTGGATTATGAAGAATTCTGGGTCATAAAATACGTAAATGGATCGGTAAACAAATCATCTGTCTTAGGTCAAAATCTATACCAGTTGACATAGATGATAGTCTATAATACAGGTCAATTAGTATACTATATTCTGTAGTAAAACAGACCATTGATTTTTTAAGGGCTAAGTTCAAAATTATTGTAGTACGATAAGAAAATAGTTTAAACTATGCGGTAAGGTTTCATAATGAATACCGGTTTAACCAAGACTTGCTCGTTGGTTTTAATTCACTTCTGTTATGGTCTCATGCGGTACTGTAATCAGGTTTTGACGTTTACACCAACTGTAACTTTTCATCGGTGACAGCCGTTTCAAAACCAATGCTTATAAGTAGCATTCTTTAATTGTTGTTTGCCTTTCATTGTTATTTTGGTGCTTTGGTTGCAACCCATACGACCAATGTTAAAAAAGACAATGTTTAAACTTAGTTTTAGACAACAAACGATTTTTCTTGGAGGTAAGGCTGTTCCTAAACTTTTTTGACCAAATCACTATGAAATGCAAATTTTAAGCTACATATACCAGCTAGAATTGGTGATCATAGGATATAAATCGCCACAGACACTGCTTGTAATATAGGGTTTTGTTTACTTAATGAATGTTTACAGTGTAAAAAGAACTGATATTAGGCCCTATGTTCATCCTATGAAAATACAGTGAAGAAACTACTATACCGGTACAACTCTTTGGGTTCGATCTATGATAAAATTATTCTTTAATTGATCCATGGAGTTATTATAAAAATTTAAAAAAAATTTCACATCGCTCGGTCAGTGGTGCGGGTAGGTGCGGTGGTAGCATTGGGGGCCCGATGAACACTAATCGGCCAATATTGCACGAGGCGGCCGGCCCCTGGCGAAAACTCCCATCCTCCTCTGCCTACTGTAAGCGGCGATATGTCCATGTGTAAAAACGTACACTCTCTGCACAAAAGAATATGTTTTTCTGTACACCCCTGGTGTGACTACTGAATTAGTAGGGAGTTTTTAATACTCAACATGCTTAATAAATTGGCATTACAACATTTTGCAAGCAAGTACGTTATTTAATTAATTATTGTATAAGTTTATATAAGGATAAAAAATTCGCAATTTGTTAAATTGAGATTTATTACTGAGATTCTCATAAAATTGTCCATATTTTCATCTGAGGCACACCTCCTGAAATGAGATCTGCAAGGTGACTTATTGAAACGAATTTCGAAATCTAACACAAATGCTCCTCACCTGATGCTCTGACCTAACCCAAGGAGTAGAATTAACTGGCACTGGCGCCAAAAGAAAGTGTATGTGTAATGGGTTTTTTGGAGTTTCGCATTAATTTTAATGAAAAAAATTTATGTTTTTTATTTGCTATACAATGAAAATAATTTTATTTGTGTATTAACGGATCTCTTCTCTAACGATCTAAATTTAGACTATTCCTAAGAGCATTTAAAAAAATTATTTAAATATGTTTCAAGATCAAGTCTAAAAAGTAAAGACTACGTAGATTTAGGGCCATTTGCACAAATGATAAACCGGATTAAATATAATCTGGATTAACTAAGTTTAAATCAGCTGCGGAGGTGTAAGTTTAAACTATGCATGTGAAACTGACTTTTAGGTTAAACTTAGATCAGGTTTAAACTGAAATGGTGCAAACGGCCCTTAAAAACTTCGCTAAATTGCATTAAACACTGTATAGGACGACGTACTCTTTGGTAAATAAAATATTTCATCAAATATATTTTGTAACTCAACAGTGCATCGTAAAATTATAAAATAAAGTGCGTTATTTTTTACGTTAAGAATTTTTGATGTTTTGAATTTGCTTCGAAGTTTAAAAAAATGGTTTTAGATTTTCTTAACGTTAACTTTACCAACTGTAGAGAGATTTTGTAAAAAATTCTTAAATTTCTAGTGTGGTTCCGAAAGCACCATGCTGCGCTATCCTGGGGAAATTCGTAAAACATTTTAACCTCAAAACAATTATAATTGCTAAACGCCGGCATCGGCGAGCTATTCGATGTTCTTTAGACACACGGTCGTTTATTGCTGTACTGTCGGGGCGCGGTATGACGCTAGACGATCTGATAGTCGCGTTCCTACATCCCTACTGGCATCACGACAGCGGCACACACGCTAGCAGCAGACACATCTACAGGCGGCCGCTCGCTATATGAAGCAATCACAACTGGGATTCGTACAGGGTTGGAAATGTCCCCCGAACTTTGACATTTACACAATAACTAGCTGCTACCCGTCATGCTTTGCAATGCCAATGTGGGGATTATTTTGCCCTTCAGGTGAGCTCGTTTGCTACGCTCACTCGCCGCAAGGCTGTAATATTCTCTAGCTTTTTATTACCAACTAGTGCACGTGTTGCTCAAAATTGAGCAATTTATTTTCATGCAATACAAAAGTTACATTTAGTTCTAGATCAATGAAATCCGACCAATCCAATATTGTACATATCAGTGATCACCAAAAACTACAGCTGTAGGCCTACGTTAACAGATGTTTAAAATGCTCAAACCAATCTCAATGTTATTCTAATGGGAAAATTTCAAATTTAATTTTGTGGATAGCGCGCTTATTTTAAGTCCGATTTTCATCAATTTTTGGCGGAAACAACTTAAGACTAAGCCCTATCCAACGACACCAAAACATTTAAAATCGGTTGAGAATTGTAGGAGGAGTTAGTTCTCAAGACAAAAAACCCTTTAAATAATTATAGATTTACCTAAAATACTTTAAATGAGAACTTCTCCCAATACTGTAAATAAAACAGCTGTTTATAGAATAAATTTCAAAGAAACATTTTTTGCCATATGCTGAGAACTCGGATCAAAATCTTCAAAAACCCTGACAAGGGTGCAAGTTATGGCGGTTCTGGGAATAAGCCCTCATGGCTATGAAAAACTCAAGGCTTACAGACCTTCTTCATGAAATTTTCCATATATGTGCCAAGTTTCATTGCAAACGGTAGAGCGATTTCCGAGTCCATCAATCACAAATATATAAATATTTATACATAGGCTACCAACATCTTCTTCTATAATTTACACAATGATAAAAAAAAATTAATTTTATCAGCTGAGGTGCTTACTGTCTGTGGCTAATATATTATTTAGCCATCTAAATATTTTTCGTAAACATTTCCTAACTTTCACCTAAATACAAAATTACTGTAGTATGAAATGGTTTATGAAATGATCATCCAACCACCTAATTACTAGTAAACTAATTTGATGGATGAAATCAGTGTTTTAATAATATTCTCTCAATTGATTTTTTGTCCTGATTCGTTATCACTCTCGTTATCAGGGCGACACGTTATCACAAAAAGTTCCAAGGTTACTCAATTCAACATCCCATTAAGACTCTAAAACATAAAAACAGTGTAATTAATTGTTATCCATTTAGTCTTTTTTCTGATGCTAGTGGTTTTTTGGTCATCATTCAATAATGAATTCATTCATACTACTTAAAATTTTGCTTTTAGTATATTTTATGTCTGTCAAAGCAACAACTGTTTATAAAGTTTTATACTTGTTCTCTCGATATTTAACTTGCGAGTCGCTCTAGCCGGTCTGTAGTCTTCCCGGCTGCGTTACCGGCTTTGCGGCGAGAAGGGTGAACGCCCGCTTACCGGTCCCAGACGCTTCGAACATAACCTCAAAATGCCACCAGTTAAAACAGCTGATCACGCCGTCGCGATTAGCAACAGTAATCAGCTGGTTAGTGGTCTCCAGACAGGCTTCCGGATGCTGGGAAAACGCCGTCATACTGTATGCGATGCAGTTGTGATTTCACTGCAGTATGATGCGCGACAAAATATTCACATTTGCAGTGGACCTGCGTGGCCAACAAATATTCAATTGATTCGAGTGATGGAAATGTTTAAAAACATCGCCAGATTTCGCTTAGATAGTTCAGATGACGAAGACATCCAAACAGGCGTAGCAAGAAAATTATAAATGAAAAAAATATTTTTTTTTATGGAGAAGTTTGTGTTAAATTCACAAAGGTTATTAATTGCTGTGTTGAAATGCATTTTAATTAATACAGTAATTGTAATACAAATACTTTAATTATTCATCAGCGTGTAATATGTGTACACGATAAGAATTTAATAGTTTTCTTACAATCTCTACATTATATAAATAAATTATAATTTAGATCTTTAATACATACTTAAAACAGCTTTCAACATATTTGGAGAAGAATTTATACAATTTTTGGTCATGATATAAAATGCGTTACAGCTGTTAAACTTGAAAATCCAAATTTCCTTATCAATTTTAATTAAATGGGGAAATTTATAACTTTTAAGGGCTTATATGGCCTTTCCCTTTGAATAAATATTTACCAATTTACTATAGAAACGACGTCTCGCCGAGCTCTATCCAATGACAACAAAGTCATTAATATCTGTTAAAAATTGTGGGCGGAGTTCCTTGTACAAAAAACCGTGTCGCGTATTAAATATGTAAAGATTTTAAAAGTGATGTTTTCTTGAATTCCTGACATTCACCCTGTAATCCGGAATATTTTGTAGTCCGGCATGTTTCAAGTACCAGTCATGCCGGATTAGAGGTTTACTCTACAATCTTGTGGTAGATTTATATTTTAAACGGCAGTTCAATTTTGGAAAAGGACAAAAATTTGAAATCATTATTTTTTATCAACGCAGATCACCGCAAATGACATGTTTGTTAGGGAAACTCCCACACCTTTTATCGGTTTTATTACCATGTAAAGTCTTTGCTATTTGGTATAGGGTAGCACACATAACCAGTCAGGATTCGTCCCTTTAAAAACGTAGGCTATGACGGCTAAACGTGTTTACGTAACGAAAATGTAGTAAAAAACCGTAAGTTTAAGAATAAAATATTCCACAATTTTAACATCATACATTCTGAACATTCCGTGTCTTTACGTAACACGCTCTAATGAAAAAAATTAAAATGCACATTTCTCCGTACAACTTTTTGTTCCATGTGTACAGTAATGTTTATTTCAAGTGTATAGGTATAGGATCGGACGAAGTATTGTAGGCCGACCTCAAAATTTGTCAGGATCGGCAAATCCATCTTCTTTGGTTTTACCAAGTAGATTTTAGTTCGTTTACCCACACATTTTTTTATTAAACATACAAACTTGAAAATCCCAAATTAGTTATCCAGCTTGAGATGAGTGGAGCACCTGTAGTAGTTTCCGGAGTGTACGGTACGAGACGAGACGAGGTGAGATGACCCAGTAGACGATAGGCTTGCTACCACAACGCCCACTCTGCTACGCCCACTGAATAATACCGCCGTAATTTCCCTCCGTTTTAAAATTAAACCATTCTCATAATCGAATGGGTAATTATTTGTAGGCCCGCCGACCGACGACCCAAGAGCGATGAATTAATGTGTTCATGCGACTACGTAAATCCAAGGAGTTAATGGGATTTAGTATTTAAATAAAGTTTGTTTAAATATATCAAAATTTTATGTATGTTCTTGAATATATATAACGTAATCCTTCGGTTGAATAGTTTGGGCCTACTGTACCAGACAAGAAAACAGTAGACTATAATACGGAAATATGTAATCCTTTGATTAAAAAAACTATAAAAATAATAAATGTTTAACGGGAAATATTTGCTGTATTCAATATTTAAGGTTATATCCTCTAAACTTCTAGTGTGAATTACAAATTTTAGTATGGTATAAGTACGGATCTCATTTAAATCTAACAATACCGTAATTTACTTATTATTAGAATACCACCACACAATTACTAAATATTTTTACGCCTACTTTTAACTTTTGGCACGGAACTTATTTTACACAGCACTGAAAACTTTGGCACAAATTAAATTAGCCTCGACTTTCAAGCAAATTTTGATTTCCAATTACGAAGTGCAAAGGCGTTTAAATACCTGGTTTAAGTACATTTTTATTTTTAAAGAATCAACTTTTTTTCTTTGACGTAACCGGTACCATAAGTAACATTTTTATTCATATATATCTTCACTTTTCACTAAAATAATTTATAATAAGTTTACGACATACTTCTTCATGATATTCTAAACTTCACATTCCTTCCACTTACACATCGAAATAAAAAACTTCCAACCTCCCTAAAAGAAAAATGTTTAATCCTTTTCTTTAGGAAAGCGCAGAAAACCCCGTAATGACACAGAGCTGAATTAATCTTAAGACGATCCAAAACAGCGCGAACAAAAACTCGTTTAAAAGTTAACAAAAATGTGTTGAATGTTAAAAACTAAAACATATTTACAATAACTCACCTTTTCCCAGAAAACTAACCTATAAAATACGATCGGAACGCGCACGGCACAAACAACACACACGGCACCGGCGACGACTCACTCCACTCGTCTTTTTGTGGAACAAAGACCCCGGCACATGTGATCGGGTAGGCGGAATCCCTGTTCGAGTCCCGCGCTCTTCTTGTGACACAGAAGGTGCTGCTACCTCGCGGCAGACGGCGGAACTACTAGCCGGCCGGCCGCCGCTGTCGGCGACACCAGCGCTGCGCCACGGCGAGACGGGGAACTAGCAGCATTGTTGCGTTCATTGTTGAGCGGCGAATGGCGTTCTCAGCTGGTTTAAATGGGGTTTCAATGAAAAATGTTTTTTTTTCATTTGCTCGCCTAATTTATTTATGTATTGTTCGTAGTAAAGTAAAACAAAAACAATTATGACACCCTACCTTCAATTGAGCCAAAATGTCATTATTTCAATAATTTTAACTTTAGTCATTTAAGATAAGGCGAACTAAGTTGAAACCTCGAATGTTTTTTTTAAGTAGGACCACTAGAATGTATGACTTATTAGACCTACTTATTCTAGAGACATGAAGCTTAGCGGTTAGGCCTACTATGGTTATTTTCCATATCCTTAACATTTGGAATGTGATGTTATTACCCATTAACTGTTTGAGTAAAACTATTCTAAAACTGTTTTTTAGCCATCGTAAGTTAATCAGTTCAATCCTCTGGCAAAATATCATGTTTTCCAGATGTGGAATCAATTTCTAATCTTTAATTATTTAAGAGTATTGGACGCCTACTGAATTTTAAGAACTTTATTTATTTATTTTTTTATTTGTAGAATAACACCGTTGAACATTTTTCAACTTTAAATGTTCTTCTTGTCACATCATTTGAACAAAGGTAAATATTTTACAACGTTTGTCTAATTTTAGCTACAAGCGTTTTATCTTAGTGTTTCGTGCTCCATCATCAAATTTCCAGCCATAAAGTAATAAGTGTGAAGAGTGCTGAAGTGGCTTGGCCACTAAAACAGTCTCCTAATACTCTCTTTGATGGGGACTCAACACGAGTGGACAATGGTATATAGTGTTCTTACGCAGTTTCCTCTAAATCACTGGGGATCCATAAAACTGTCCAGCTTTGTCATATAATATCATCTGGGATACGTTAAACCAGCATAGACTACAAGTAAAACAAGGGAACCCGAAATTTCCATGAGCAACTTATAACCTTAAAATATCGCATCTTTGGACATCGCACATCGATCAGCAAATAATTCATTTTCAGAGTACTTTATGTGTTTTCAATCGTAATGGGCCGTTTTTTTTAAAGGCTTCACCTGAGGGAAAATAGTTTACTACAGCCTAATACGAATCACAGTATTTTTTATAATAATCGCACTGGGCCAAGTCTTAAAAATGAACACAAATTTTATTTTAAAATATCTTATAAATAACACTCAAAAAGACAGTACTATACATAGAAATGTTGGGGAGGTATTCAGATATTGTATCTGCCTGAATTTGTCTATACTTTTGACAAGACTATTAAAGAGTGAGACAATCTCTCATATACCGAGCCCATTCATAACAATAATGGTATTTTTTCCACATCACCTAAAAAAGATTGAATAAGAAAATCCACATTAGAAACTTTTATTTGAAGATATTCACAAATGCAGTTGAATTTTTTTAATAGAAGCGGTCAAAATTAGGTGGACTATCTTTGACAATGAACTTATTTTTTCCGTAGTTTAATCATATGTTTCTGATATAGATATAAACAAAACATCTTGATAGCTACTCAACCTAATGACGGAATAGCTCTAAAAACGAGCCAGCTTCCCCCACCTTCAGCTGAACTCGTTATTATTGGTGGATTCACTGCATTCTAGTTTGTTTTCCTTCTTTTGATTACCGAATTAAACCCTTAAGTGGTGGTGGTAACTGCTCGTTATCGCAGCACGGTAGTTAGCAATCCAGATTTTTTTTGTTTCTATGGATTCTGATTGTCAAATGTTGAGGTTCAATCAAAACAAATATGTTTTATGATTGACAGGACGCACGCGATTATGCCACAAAAAAGAAGAAGCTCAGCATTAAAGAAAGTCCACTTAGTCTTGACCGCTTCTAGTAAAAAAATCAACTGTACACATTACAAAATTTACTTATTCATTTTCATCAGTTGAACCAGCGGTATTCCGATGACCTCAAAGCTGAATCATTGCCAATCTGACGGATCGTTGGGCCAGGACCCGCGGTCGTGATCAGCTGGCATCGTGATCAGCTGATCAACAATCAGATCAGCTGGCATCGTGGTCAGCTGATCAACAATCAGATAACTCACACTCGCGGCCACAGGCGGCGCTGGCGTCTCTGGCGCCTCTACTCCAATTCCAATTCGGTCAATTGTCGCCCATGACGAGTCCAGGGTCACGGCCGAACTGAGGATCGTAAATTTCGCGGGAACTTGACAGCACATTGTTACAAAATTGCAAATTTAATAACGTATAGTGAACAGTGGTTCACTTTAATAAGTGAGACAAGTATAATGATGACATCAATAGTGATCAAATTTAACAAATTCGGGATTATTTCGTCATGAAACAAATGGGCCATTAAACAATTTAGGGAGTGGGAAGGGGCAATGGAAGTAGCATTTGCGATTTCTGGATCCGGAAACATAAGTAACGTTACATTATTTCGTTTTATGGATGTGTATTGATTATTGAAGGCGTTCATTTGATAGTTAACTTTAAATTGATTACGTGTTTATAATAATCAATATATGATTATACTTTAAGTGTATTATAAGTTTAAGTCTTAGTAACGCTTGTAAAAACATCAAAACTGCTGCTGAAACTCCTAAATTAGATTACAAAATATAACTCTCATTAACCTTCTAGCATTGTAAAGTGTAGGCTAAGTGAGTAGTCGATGCTTCTAGCATATAAATATTAGAAAGTTAGAAAGTGTGGTTATTATGTTTTACACAACTAAAAATATTCTCATCTATGGTACCTCAAAACAAAACAGCCGAAGTAGGGAAATAAATTGAAGACCATTTCACATGATCGAGGTTTGCCTATGTATTTTTGCAATTTAGGTCAAAATTAAGTTGTTAGGCCTACGTAAGCAAATATTAAGATAAGGCCTACCAATGAAATTATTGGATTTTGAAGACTTAGACGCACAACAGTAGGCCTAAGTGGGACGAAAACTAAATTTACTTGATCCCGATCCCGGAAAAGAAAGCAACAAATTTACAATACACTTGTTTAAAAATACATTTCATTTCCAAAATGTCCTCAAGAAAATTGTTGAGCGCTTTCAATAAATATGTTATAACTTCGGTAAAACGGTCTATGGGTGCATATAGCGATATTTTTTGTCTCTGTAGATTTTGTATTTCCAAGTACCAAAGCCGATACTCAGGGACGTAGCCAAGGGGGGGGTCCGGGGGGTCCGGACCCCCCCCTTCCGGACATATGTTCACAAAAAAAAGTAACCGAATCTACCGATTTTAATTTGATCACAAATAACTTTGCTCCTAACGTAACTTTTGCCAAAGTTTTCTGTAGTTGATGAAAAACAGAATTAGTTTTCAAGTAAAATTATATTGGTAATGTATGTACGAAACAACTAGGCATGGTTCGGTTTTTTAAGTCGGTTGTCGGTTTTATCGGTTTTTGACGAAAATCCAATAACCGAAAATTGATAACTCATGTCGGTTTTCAGTTAATCGGGTTTTTTTTTACTAACGAAAGATAAAAAGTTAAATACAGAAATCAATTATTAAGGAAAGGAAGTTCAGTTCTAGGAATATAACAATACAATAAACGATAGATGGAATGCGGAACACCTGCCGATAAGAGCTCTATTGTTTGGCATCCGGCCGCTCGGCGATCGCTTATCTGATTTACGACCTTATCTGTTCCCTAGTACAATATATTAGTTTCTGATCTAATTGACGTACAAAAACAAATTATAGCTCATTTTTTTCGTCTGATTTTCAAGAATTGAATAAAACTTTAATCAAAGTTGTACGACCTATGGTTCAACCTGAATTGGTGAATTAATGTTATTATTATGTTGTTTTAAATATTGAACTAAAAAATATTACAACAGTCTTTATTTTTTATAAATATACCTTTTTCATTTATGGAAATCAAATTATTATTCTATTAAATTATTAGAATTAAAACTAAAAATAAGTATTTCAACAGAATTCATTTCAACATAATAGCTAGTAATTCTTCAAAAATGAGATATGGAATAACAAAACATTTCTTAAACCATAATTTGTTCAAAACTTTTTACATGGTTGGGTTTTATTCTATGCTCCCACACATTTCACCGATTCCTACAAAAATACATTAGTCAAAATTTTTATCATTTAGTTTTTGTTTTTGTTTAAAATTGCAAATTTGCCCTCAAAAATGGTTGTATTACCTTTTGACTACTTTCAGATAAAATATAAAGCAGTAGGATAAACATTTTAATATTTTTATACTTTCTTACAATGACTAAATGGTCTTATTTAAAAAGCATAAATGTGTAAAAGGCAGAAAATATACATTAGCCTGATTTTATATGGTAACCTTGAGTTGTTTCATGTTTACATCTAAAATAAACCGACAACCCACAAATTGTGCCAGTGAACAACCAAACCGAAACCGAACCGATAATTTTTGGAACCGACCCATCGCTAGAAACAACATTTTAAAAGAACTATCGCTGTGGTTCAATTACCCATAGTACTATTTAAATGTGTTATCAAAAGGAAACACGCTAGACAGAACTCCAAGAATCATAAATCTATATTTAGATCACTATACTCTTACGATATTTCCTAAAATAGGTTTAAGTTAATGGAGGTTATAGACATTTGCCATAAAGTGTTCTACCCAACAATAAGACACCTGCTTTGTGTGTTGGCGGCAATGCCGGTTTCAACCTGTGAGGCCGAAAGGTCGTTCTCGACGCTGAAGAGGATGACAACTTTTCTGAGAAGTCGAATGGGAAAAGATAGACTGACTGGTCTTGCATTAATGTCAATACATTATCCTGTTTCTTTTACAGCAGAAGAAGTTTTGAATGTGTTGGCAATGAACAAAAAAAAGAAAGAAAAATGTTGTTGTAAAAACGTAAAACGTAATGTTATTTAATGCAATGGATACAATTATTGAGTGAATCATTACTAAAATTATCTTTTCTTTTAATAACCTCTGTACTTGTACCCTTCCCAAGAGCAAAAGTTAAACTCAAAAAGTTGACTTTTTCAGTGAAATAATCAAAATGTTCTTCATTTAATGCTGTAGAAATGCACAGATTTTACACAGCCTTTTTAGGTTTATAAAACGTTTTTAAACCATATCAAATTTCAAGTGATCAAAAATATGAAAACATTGACCAGTTCTCTATATAGATTATTTGACTTATAGGTAAAACTAGACTGCACTTAAATACAATACTCCTATGTGAATATTACAAAGTATGTACATAAATGATAAGTTATTTAAAGCACAGTGTTATCCTCGTCCTCCCCTCCCCCCCACGATTACGGACATAGGCGTCATTTCAGCATTCTGATTGGGGGGGCAAGATTTTCACAAGGTCATACCCCCTCCCTCCTACCCATAAATACGCCAAACATCTTAAATTTCGCTAAAAACTGTCAATAAAAGCTAATTAAGTTTACATTGAGACACTAAGCTGTCCATAAAATGTGAACTTATAATATAATCTCACAAACCCATGAAAACAATGCCCTAATGCATGTAAAATTTGATTATATAACATGTTTCTATTTGTAGAAAGTCATTATTCTTCTGGAACTGCCAGTGGTTACTGTGATGTAAAACGCCTTAAGAAATTTAATGGATTTAATTGGTCAATGGATACTACATCGTTAAAATAAAAAAAAAACATCATTTTATAACTATTTAGTTCTTTTTATTGTCTATTATTTACAACTCTAAAATTTTACAAAATCATCTATACATATTTAATACGTGATACAGGTTTTTGTACAAGAAACTCCTCCCACAATTTGAAATATATTTTAATGATTTTAGTGCCATTGGATAGAGCTCGGCGTGAAGTTGTTTCTAAAGTGAATTGGTAAATTGTCCATTAAAAAGAGGGGACCTACAAGTCCTTAAAGTTTGTAATTTTCCCATTTGATTACCCATCAGTAAGTAAACAACAGTGTAAACATCGGACATCAGCGAAGGTACTATATCTACCTTTTCACACGAAAGAGGTTATGTTTAACCAATAAGGCAAGGCTCCGGTCTACCTGAGCCCGAACGACGTTACCGAATGCCGCCTCGCGGCCGTAGCGCTAGGCGAGTTTGAAGGCTGCAGACAGTGCAGAGGTTTACGGGAATCGTGTTTTTAAATTAACTAATTAAGATAGAGATTGACTCTTAACTTTTTCTAAAAGTAGAGAGACGGCTCTCGTCTTCTCTGGTTTTAGAATTTTTAAATACAATTTCCAGTTTCAGTTATAACTGTCTAAAATCATCTGTTTTTAGTGGCAAAAAGTTTTATAGATGCAGAGATTTACGGGGATCGTGTTTTAAAACTAACCAATTAAGATAGAGATTAGATCTTAAATTTTCTAAAATTAAAGAGACGGGTCTCTTCGGCTCTGTTTTTAGAATTTTTAAATAAAATTTTTAATTTCAGCTATAGGAATAACTGTCTAAAATCATCGGTTTTTCTCGATGCAAATGCAAGGGTTTTTAGAACCCAGTTATCTTTTGCTAAATGCAGCCTAGAGCTACAACTAATGTGTCATCATAATTTGTTAATTTTAAAACACGATTCCCTTAAACCTCTGCAGCCATCAAACTCGCGGAACTCGCCTCGCGCTACGGCCGAGAGGCGGCATTCGGTAACGTCGTTCGTGCAGGTAGACCGGAGCCTCAACAGACGTGAGATGGGACTTCCTGATACAGATGACGATTGCAGAATGAGTCAATTTAAGAGTTTTGTGTAAGTAATACAAAGTAGACATTTTGTTTAAGTCTGATTCAGAAGTTTATAATTGTTATATAAATATTTCACCATATTAAATAACCTAACATTTTAATTTCCAATTAAAAAAAATATAAAAAAATCACCGAAATTATTGGGGGGGCAACTGCCCCCCCTTGCCCCCCCCAAATGACGCCTATGATTACGGATATTTTCTCTGTCTGGACCCCCCCCTTCTCAAAATCCTGGCTACGTCCCTGCGATACTTCCAACAGATCATGGCGGACTACTATCCAAGTTCATAAATGACGATTTTTGGACCACGAGAAGATGATAACTAGCGATGTAACCACGATAGCAAACGGAATAAAATTCCAAGCGAACATTGTATTGGCTGTCAACAATGATCTCTTTGGCGAAACGGCAGCAGTAGCAATTGAATTGCGTCTAGCCCTAATGGCCGTATATTATGAATTAAGGAGTAAAGCCATCTGGATTATCGAGTTATCTAGTTTTTATGTGCTTAACTTAACTGCGGAACGAACCAAACACCAAGAAGAAAACACTCTGTAGAGTTGTTATAATAAAGGTTACAATACCTCAACCATTGTCAATCCAACTAGTTTAGCGTTTTGGATTGACGACGGTTGAGGTACGGTATGGTAACCTTTATTATTACAGTCTGAATTGAATCCAGGAGGCAAGTAGGTCTAATTATGAATAAACTCTGTAGGGAGTCATCTTCACCGTTGGGCTAGTAGCCCATTCTTGCGCAGTCGGCAATGTTAACCATACGGCCTTTAATGCAAAACATGGTATTTTATTCCCCTGTTTCGGACGCAGTTTTTCAACCGATTTTCTTTAAACTTGGTAAGGGTTTTGTTGAATAGTTATGTTAAGCCTCTCATACCTCGAAATTTTGTAAATTTAAACAAATATTACTAAAGAAAATCGAGTTACTTTGCGACGTCACAGAGAGTAATATTTGTTAAATTTTCAAAATTCCAAGGTATGAGAGTCCAAATATAACTATTCAACTAAACACTTACCAAGTTAAAAGAAAATCGGTTGAAAAATGGCGTCCGAAACAGAAGAATAAAATACCATGTTTTGCATATAAAGCCGTATGGTTAACATTTCCGACTGAGCAACAATGGGCTACTGGCCCAAAGGTGAAGATGACAAGGCGGCAGCGAATGATGAGTCCATGGACGCCAAACGTACAAATCCACATCTAAAAATAAGCATTGCAACATCAATGGCGAATACTTTTTTTGAAGATTTCTAACTTTTATGACACATTGTCTCCCAATTAACTTTTTTCCTTGATTTTTTTTTTCAGGAAAATCTTATTTTTCCTTCTTTACGCCCACGGATCTGATCATCTGATCGCTTATGCGCGGCGTGCGCTGAGCGCTGAAACCTCATACGTGGCGTTCCCGGTTATAGTCAGAATGCGGTAGGCGGCCACCATAAACAGAGGCGATATGAATCACCATTTTACAGCTCGGGCCCAGAGCCCTTGCATCATGTCCAGGAATAGGAGTGACCGCCGCCGCCGCGCCCCAAACAAAACGGCCGGTTCCCGTTAGTGTGCGTGCAGGTCCGTTTTGTAAAACGTTATAATTACTTGAGATATTGAGAAATATTCCGTGGCAAAAATACATAATGGATGGTTCATCCTTGAAGATATACCATTGAATCCTGTTTTATCTTTAATGTTCTGTATCAGTTGATTATAAGTAGACAAAATCATAGTAGATGATTTTTTTTAGTTTCCTTTGTGACACTTTAGGTTTCAAATCTGGAACTTTTTAGTGGATCAAAGGTTTCGGTTCAAGTAAAACATTTTTTAAAGTGCTACTTGAACGCCTATTTGCAAATTTATTACGAGAGTTTAAATGTTTTCAATTTATAGTCTAACTTGTCATTTCCTTTGTTTAAAGTGAATTTGTTTTTACTAAACAATCAGACATGGAAAATGTCTGCAATAATTTGTATTAATTTACTATACAATAACATCTGTCATATTCCTCCCCCCCCCCTTCCACCTGAACTCATGTGGGAAATTTTCCCGAGCAAGATAGAGTTTAGAAATACAGACTGGTTACATGTATAAAAGATTATATAAATATTGGTTCTATACCTATATATATATAGCAAAAAATAAAATTGTAAAAATTAAAATTAAATTAAAATTAAATTAAATTAAAATTAAATAAAATTGTAAAATTGTAAAATTATTTTGTGTAAAATTGTTTCTAGACCACCAGCATCTTTATCATCCTTCCATTTTTAGCATATGTTCATGGTAAAACATTTTAAAACAAACAGCTGTTATTATTTTGACAAGTATGATAATAATTGCTTAAACCAAACCAAAACACAATTTTTGGGTCATTAGTGTATAATTGAACTTTGTTAGTGTCCTCCTAACAGGTAATAAAACCTTTTTCTTATACTTTATGCTAAAATACCGTATTTTTTTATACTGAGAAAATTTTATTGTAAAAAGTAGACACATTATAGGCTTGAAATCAGTAACTGGGTATGAAAATAGAGTATGTGATTTGCTTTGCACATCCCAAACTGCACATCCCATTCCAGATTTGAATTTTTACTTAGTAATTTATTTTAATCAATTTTCTATTCAATGTCCTACTGGATAAGATTCTCCTGACCCTAACTTATTTCATTGGGTCATAAAAATACTAAACCTTGAAAGTCTCAATTTCATGTCATATATTTTATAATTGCACAAATCTAAAGAATCCTTAATCACTCTTCGTACTCACAATAATTTCCTAACTAATACCCAGGCTTTAATGGCACTTTAGACCAATAATACTACAAATTCCAGGTGGCCTTAAGTGTGTTCCCAGAATGCATCACTTTTCCATACCGGCATCACTTTTCCATTACATTTCTTCCTTGTTGGTTCATTTTACCCATGATTTACTTCATGAATCTTTCCCTTTCTTCCCTTTTTACTCCCAGTTAAAATGCAGTGGGCCATACGATTTATAGCGATACAAACCATAGTATTTTATGCCCCTGTTTCAGGCACAGTTTTTCAACCGATTCCCTTTAAATAAAAAAATAATCATCAATAATAAATAGTACAGTAATTATTTAGTTGAATAGTTACTTTTAGCTCTCACGGTATGAAATTGTAAAAATATAAGCTCATCAGTGAACTTAAAAAAAAACGTTGTAACTTTCTTTAATTTCAATATTTTATTTTATCAATACATTTAATTTCCATTAATATATCAGGTGACAGGGATATAAATTCTACATGTTCATACGTAGCATGTTCTACATGTTGCTGAGCTGGAGTTAAAGGCTTCCTCAGAATTAGAAAATTTAAATTCTTATTTTGCTTTAAATAATTTATTAAACCAATAAAAATAAATTCATTACCTTTTCTACTAAACAAAACAAAAATAAAATTTTACCAAATATTCAAATTGCAGAAATAAAATTTTAGAAGTTTGTGGGACTAGCTTTCTGGGAATGTAAATTGATAAGTTCTTAAGTTAGTTGCATATACATTATTCATGTTAGTTGCATTTTAAGAAAGTTGAGCTCGGGTCTCTATGCTTTAAAACAAATGTCTTTTTTTATGTAGCATTTCAGTTTTATAAACAATTTATACGCTCACATACAGTCTCTAATTTCTTTCAGTATTACACTTTATGGTTCAACAAGTAAGAAAAACATGGATAAAATATTAAAAATTCAGAACAAAGCTATAGAAATCATGCTGAATTCAAAAAAATGACGATAGTGTAAAAGTTGAATTTAGCAATTTAGGCCTTGGAATATTTACAGTACTGTATATGGCTTGTACATTTTGGAGACAATTATGTCTGTGAAGTTAAATACTAATAATATAGATATAGATGAATCTCACCCATATAATACCCGAAAGAAAGCTGAAATAATTAGAGAGTATATAGGCTAGAAATGTTTAAACAAAAATTGTCATTCATGGGAGTTTTTTACTAAATTACCTCACACAATCAAGAATGAACAAAACCACAACACTTTTAAAATGAAATTAAAACAGTATATATAGTAAATTTAAAATTGTATTCAATTCAAGAATATCTTGCAACATGTTAAACCTCCTCTGAGTTATTAGTTTTAGTTTTGTGAAGTTGAAAGTATTGTATATTACTTGCATTTGAAATGCTAGTTTTTATATGTCTCTGCTACACTGTTGACACTATTCCTGTATGTGTGTACAAAAATAGGAATACGGTAAGAGTATTAGATTTGATAAGAGTAAAACAATAATTCATATTGAATTTTTCACTCGATTTGACTTAAAACCAAACTAACCACTTTAGTCTATTATAATAGTATTATCTTCATAAAAGATATCTCTGTAAACCTCTTCGGAAACCTCTAACAACCACATTAGAAAACATAGACCTTTAAAGCCTACAGTAGCGGCCACAAAATAAGGCGGGTGACTGAAAACGCGATGTTGTCACATGGGACCAAAGATTAGGGAGATTGTCGAAAATTGCGTGCTTTGATACATAAACTGGCAACACTGAGCATACAGCGTTGCCTAGACCATATATTGAGTGTACAATGATCCAAATCAGTATCATCTAATAAGACAGATAAAAACGTTGACATTAATATACAACATATGATTAAATAAACTAATTTGGCAACGTTCAAAAATCATTCAACCGCCTGATTTTGTGGCCGGACTTTAGACTCTTGTATCGTACTACTTTTACCAAGAAACATATTCTTTAGATCACATCCTTCTCATTCCATTGCCCTCAGGTTTTATCATTTCTCCTATCCTCCAGATTTACAATGGCAAATCAGGATGACGATGTGACCAAGACTTTCCTGACTGCCTTGAGCACAACTCGAGAAATTCGGCAGCCCATCGAGGTACGAGAAGGTCGAAAACCAGTGCCGAGAACTGCAGATGAATACGAAATCATTTATAACCCAGAGACTGACAAAGATCATCCTTATGAGAAATGGAGACGAAACCCTATCCTCAGTAAGTACTACCTATTGATTAAGAGTTAGTTCATACGGTGGTTTAATTTGAAATGACAATTTATTGGATTTTTAGGGGTAAGAGAACTTGTAAAATAAACTAATTTAAAGGTTAAATAGAAAAGTCTGGTTTTAAGAAACCCTCCATAAAAACTGAAAAAAAAATGTAATTTAGGATGAAATAAAAATAAGATATCAAATACTACTAGATATATTCATACTTACACTGTAATTATATATAAAGCACATTAAATCGATGGACAGGAACATTACTACCACACATAATTAATTCTATAATCAAAATTTAGTTGGAAGAATGTCATTTTATTGGGTCCCATTTAATATTGGACAGTTTTTTTTACTATGGGTGTTTAGACAAAATTGTTTGTTTGATTGATATTATGAGGGACATACTAAGCCGTCGCTATACACACATGGAATGTTGTGCAGTTACTGGAAAGTTGTAATTTTAAGAGATAATGAAGTAAGAAAGTAGAATAAATAGTAATAGGTATAAGGTTTTTTTGCTCTAGAGATCACCCAAGAACAGAAAGTTACGAGGAACCACAGCAGGATCTCTTCCTTACAACAAAAATAAAAGACCTCAAGACAAGATCAAGATGTGGCGAAAATCATCCATCTTGGCGTTGCTGGACTTCTCTCGAGCTTTTGACTCTATTAATCACAGTCTGTTATTGGCTATAATGAAGTATTATGGAATAGGGCCTGATGCAGTTGCTTGGTTTTCATCTTATTTAAGTGACAGAAAACAGAAGACCAAAGTTGGTACTGACTTTTCACCCTCTATCAGTACATTATTAGGTGTTCCACAAGGCAGCTGTCCTGGACCCATTTTATTCACATTATTTGCTGCCACTATGGGTAACTCTATCAAGCACTGTAAGATATACTCATATGCTGACGATGCTCAGTTGAGTATTTCTTATTCGACTCTTCAGGCGGACCAAGCTGTTCAGCACTTGAATGCTGATCTGGATACCATTCACAAGTGGTCAGTAAATCATGGGGTGAAACTCAATATCGAGAAATGCGCCTTGCTAAACTTTCTTTGCAGCAATTATTCACCTCAGCCACCAAATAATACGGTATGTGTTGGCGGTACAGGACTACGGAAGTTGGACTCTGCGAAAATACTCGGTGTCACTTTTAACTCCAATTTGAACTTTTCCGACCATGTGAGTTCAGTGTGCAAAAAAGCTATGTCTCGTCTGAGAGTCCTGTACAGACATAGACATCTATTCCCCCAAGCCACGAAGCTTCAACTTATTCAGGCCTTAGTGCTCTCTGCCTTTGAATACTGTCTTCCTGTTTATGGCAATGTCGTGAGTGCAGGGGTAATGGAAAGAATGCAGAGAGTGCAGAATATGTGTGTCAGATTTGTTTGTGGCCTGAGAAAATTTGATCATGTGTCTGGTGCAAGACACAGTTTAGGATTGTTACCTATGTCTGATGTCTGCACCCTTCGTACATCTACGACTGTCCACAAAATACTTATTTCTGGCAAGCCTGAGTACTTAAGAGAGAGGCTGAAAACTCGCTCTGAGGTACGATCCCGCTGTACGAGACAGGATGCTGTGTTGGAGCTGCCTCGCGTACGTCTGAAGGTTGATAGGAGGCGATTCTCTTATTTTGCCCCCAAACTGTATAATGGAATGCTCCCTGCCTTAAGGGATGACAAAAACGGTCATGTGCCATTTAGAAAGCGTGTCCACAAAATTCTGTTGAATCCCCATTTATTAAACTAAGATTTTTTTTAGTTATGCCATGTAATGTGTTATTTTGTTAGTTTTTAATACAGTATCTTATTATTATATTGTTTGACCTGAGTTGTTTTGAAAATCAACTGTTGTTGAAAACCGCTTGAAATAAAGACGATATTTATTTATTTATCTACCTTTGCTTACAGCCTTCCAACCTCTGTTGGAGAGATTATGAAAGGTTTGTCCCAAAGCCAAAAATAGAGTGGAGACTATCAGAGAAGGGACCTTAGGAACCCATCCAAGGCACAAAAAATAATTCCACTCCTACTCTTTCTCGGACATGATTAGGTATTCAACATATCTAAAACCCAACGCCTGAGGGAGGTAGGGAAGGATAAAAATTACCTCTCGGTAAGGTAAACGTTGTTCACAGGATGCCTGGTGACCAGAGAGATTGCCAGGTACTTGGACAGAAGGACTTTCATCACGGTATCTGTCAGAGAAGCCTTCATCTACAGCATCTTCCTGATACTGATTACCATCAGTGAGTACAACCAAAGTTCATTTGAAAGCTATTTTTGAATTTTTAGTGAGATGAAAAAATATAGTATAATTTTTCAAAGTGAACTATAAAGTTCTGTTATTATCCGGTTTACAAAATATTTTTTCATAATATGCTTTGTTTGTTAATCCAGTCCTGTAACAAATGTCATCAAATTTCTTTTCAGTTACCTTTGGATCAACGCCACTGGACATGTTTTACTTCTCCCAAGCGATGGCTACTCTTTACACTAAACAGCAGTTCTCTGTGGAAAGAGCGCGTGTGGACGATCCTATATCAATTGATTTTTATCAAATCAACACCCTCGACCACGTTTGGTGTGTAAGTATCTGATTACCTCTTCCTATCGTAAATAGTTTTTTTCTCTCTTTAAACTCTTAAAAATTCCTGGATATGACGTATGGAATGCTTTTACACAGTTGTACATGTAAAAAATATGTTCATCAACTGACATAATATAGTCAAACAGGGTTATGTACCGTACTTATTTATTTTTTTAATGAAAGCATGATTGTTTTTTTTTTTTAGTATCAGGATTCCATTCTCGATAAACTCTTTCACTCGTTTTGGTACACTAAGCCGGATCCCTATGCAAGCCCTGAAAACACACAAGAGTATTTTTATGAAAACAAGTTGATAGGTTCTCCTCAGATTAGGCAGGTAAGTGTGAAAATATCTGAACAGTAGGGAGTAGTGATAGGATTAGGTTATATTGTGCATGTTTAACATCTCAAAATGGCAGAAAGTAAAATGTTCATCTCATCCTCTAAACATATGAGGGTTGTAGTGCATGATAAATTGCAGTTGAGTGTAGAGACTTAGGAGGTCATCCTACCTAGATGGTGCATCCTGTTCCAGAATAATTTAATAACCACATAAAAGAATTGTATAGTCACATATTAGATATAATGGAAAGACAGTAATAAAATTATACTCTATTGGCTCTTAGCTTCCACATTTAATAGGCAATAGTTTTACAATGTTGTCTTAATCTTAAAACTTACTTGTGGCCGGCACAATCTTAAAACTAATCTTATTTTACCTTTTAAAAAATATGTCATAGGAAGTATCAAAATATTTCAGTAGGACAGAAGGTATGGTAGGATGAAGGTACTCATCCTGTAAGAAATCGCTATCATCAAAATCCAACATCAATCAACGTAATTGGATTTTTTAATGACTTTGATTTACTTTGGTTTCACTCCTGTGTTTGATGTAAACATTCTATAATTTTTACTTGGATTGTAGTCACAATTAACTTAATCACGTCGAAATACAGTACCTTAATATGCTTTTGAAGTTGATTTATTGCTGTTTACATGTTTATACAATACGGAAATAGTCGAGAAACCACTCATGATTTATTTTTCTAATAACAAAGAGGAAGAGCCCTCCCAGCTGTTACATTGGTTTGACAGTTTCAGAAGTTCATGAAAGTCACTAACCATAATGTAATAAATTTATCCATCACGTAAAGTCTTGGTTAACATTATAAAACATTGATTCAGATGGAACCTTTTCCAGGTCAGAGTTCAAAACTCGTCTTGCTCTACTGTAGACATGATGCAGCATATGATACAGACGTGTTACGGACCTTACACGGAGAGCAACGAGGAAAAGGGCCAGATCGGACTGATCACTTCGGCCACTGCTAAACAAAAGTGAGGCTACTTTTGATTACCACTAGGTGAAAAACAAAATAATCTGATCGCAGATAGTTATGTAACTTAAAATATTTACTTAATTAGATATTTTAGGTGCTACAGTTTGGTAACTTAATTAGGAAACAAGAATGATCACCTGTAGGTTACAAGAAAGTCTATCAAAGGTGGGTCCGTGCACTGTTAGTATACAGCTTCTGCGAGGTGTTGTCAATCGAGCAACACTTTTATTTTGTCGAGAGGCAGGAGATTTTATGGCATTTAGATATTGTCAGCTGCAACTGAAACTTTGGGAAAAGTGGGGGGTAGAGGAAATAAAAACTACCGTAGAACCTCTCATTTGACCATGTCAAGACCGGACCATGGTCAGAACGGCCGAAAACCCTGGATGTCAAGAGGAAAAAATATTAAAGAAATTTCCTTGGTAGAACCACAGCTATACAGCATTGTAATAGAAATGTATTGTACCTATAACACATTAATTGAAACATCAAAATATGCATAATTACTGAAAAATGACAAGATTTATACTACTTGTCTCTACGAATAGTTTCATGTTTCGACAGGTTCAGAAACGACGAGAGCGTGGTAATCACAGATAGACGTTCGAACACAAGGTCTGACTGTACATCACTCTGCTGATGTAGAATGCTCCAGAATTTATCTACACTTAATACATAGTAAAACCTTTCCCGACAAACTTAGTTGTAGGTGACAATGCCAAAACCCAAAAGTGCTCCTGCCACTCGACAAATAATGCTGCCTGACAGACAATTCCACACAAAAAATATTTTTAACTTAGAACATCCACATGGATTTCAACACCTGTATTTAGCTACATTCTGGAATAAAGGAGCAATTTTGACTTCCTGAAAAATAAAGTTACCCAAGGCAACCCTCACATTCAAGATGGGTTTTAACACAAAAGTGAATTGTAGGACTATACTGTTTCAACAGCTTTGAAGTGGTCATGTAATATTTTCCATGTTTAACCTCATACTCTTCCACAGCCTGGAGTGGAACTCGCCTGATAAGACCGGTTCGCTGCCGATCAGTGGCTCCCTTGCGACATACAGCGGCGGGGGCTACGTGGCCATTCTGTCCCGGTACGGGGACGAGGCTTCACAACTGCTTCTGCAGCTTAAGAACCTCAAATGGTACGACCGGGCCACCCGTGCGATGTTCATCGAGTTCACCATCTACAACGGCAACGTCAACTTGTTCTGCATTTTCAAGTAAGGTCAAGAGAATCAAATGAGACTGAAAGTTAATTTAATACAGCCAAAGTTGGGGCTACATACCGTAGTTTCTTATACCTAATAGCTAATAATAAACAAATTTGACTTTAAACACTTAACTTTCACTAAGTCGCAGGTATTTGTGAGCATTGCTGGTGGTTTGCTGAGCAGTGGTAAGTTTAAGGGGAGTTATAAGAAACCTCCCCTACCATTATAGGACCTCTACTACCTATGAAAGATGAGTTCTCCGTCTGTGAGCTGTCTACGATGTTGTTTTTCAATTTGAATGTGTTTGCTTCTTTGGGCAACATGGCAGATACCAAGTTTTAGGGTGGAGGAGGTTTGGTTGTCACTGTGCAGGTATATGAGCGACCATCTATAATGAAAACAATGAAAGAACTGACCAATTGCAATTTTATTTTCAGTTAGTCAATTTAAGGTATAAGCATTAGCTGGAATGCTTGTCCTCCACTGTCCATGTCATTGTCCGTTAACTTGACAAATTTTTTAAGTACTTCCCATGTTGTCCTGCATCGACAAACGTGGGATTCCCATTATATAGGTAGCGTAAAAGGGCTTTTCAGCCACTGTATTTAAAAAATTTATTCCATGGGACACATTGACTCCAATTAACACTCATCTGACTGCCCAGCAAACACATCAAATGGGCATTATCATCCAGGGGTTCATTATTAATCTCCTACAGGGGTGTAGCCATCAGTTATATAACACATCAATATATAACAACAAGGTATACGCACAGGCATCTGCCCATGTAGACCTTTTCCCTAAAATTTTTGCTCATTTAGATTATAGAACTTTTATTTATTTAGTTAAGGATCTACTTGTTGTTTTGTTTGTTTTTTTTGTATATCTTGGAATAAATAAACTATTTTCATTTCATTTCATTTCAGTTAAGAGAATGCAGTTAGTAGAAAAAAAAAAAAAAAAAAACTAAACTAATTTTAGCTCTCATAAATTTACCTTTATTACCTTTACCTTTATTGAAATGGCGACCTAACTCAATAGGTAGTTTAAAGCCAAGTATGAATGAAGACCTCTGGACCAGATACCTTATGGACAGTAATTATAATGTTAAAAAAAAAATACCGTTGCATAATAAGATGAAGTAAATAGGTTATATATTAATAGGTTAATATTAAAATAAGTAAAAAGATTCAAGAAAATATGAAAATTAACAAAACGCTTGACAAGTATTTGCTAAATGCACTTCACAATTTTGTGTAGTACTGAAAGTAGTCTCAATCACTCAACTTTATTCATATTAAATAATGGAATTAGGCTAAAAATTTGTTGATTCAATTATTTCCTGTGGGAAACCAATATCTGTTTGTTACAGGCTGATATTTGAGATTCCTCCAACAGGAGGGGTGATCCCATCTCATTGGAATTATGTACAGAAACTAATCCGCTACAACGATTCGTACGACATGTTTGTTCTGGGCTGTGAAATCGTATTTACAATATTTTTCATATTCTTCACCATTCAAAAACTTCTGGAGATCAAAACCCTCAAGACGAAAGTTTTCAGGTCATTTTGGACCTATGTAGACATATTGGTTCTAATCGTAAGTTTTTGATTATTTTTTAATGTACTGTATATAAGCTACACTGATCCCAGTGGAAGGGTAAACCCTACTTAAAAGAGCCAATGCCACAATTAAACCACATACAAAGAATATATTTTCTTGATGAATGAGTGACAAGGAATACATAGAGTAATTAGAAATCAAAGTTTTCTCCCTTTGAATATTTTTATTCTATGACGAGTGTTAAATATACACTTGGTCAGTATTACAGGACCTGATACGATCTTTTTTTGGAAGAATGTTTTATTATGAATAAAACCATAGAAAAACTAAACCTCCAGTTTCATAAAATCATTGACTAGTGTTCTATAGTCAATAATAGAATAACTTACCTAAGTACCAGTTTAATTTTTATAATAAAATACAAGAGTTAATAAATGATAAAATGAGTATACTTTATAAATATTAATCAAATAACTCCAGCTTTACTTCTGATGTTTGATAGCTTGAATAAGACACAGTACCAGGGGGACCGAGCTTCAGCTCGGTAAAATTATTACTTTCGCCTCTCAAACAAAGCTCGTTCGCTCCGCTGTCTCGCCCTCTTCCTTTTTAAGATGAGCTCGTTCGCTTCGCTCAATCGCCAGGCAGAAGGGTGCTACACTTTTGTATTATTCTCCTAAACCACAGGTTAAAGATGTAATATATTGGTTTATTTTATCCACAGTTATCAGCTGATTTTTGTTCAATTAAAAAAATCTCCTTAAGGTTAACATGGGAACTTGGAAGGGCTCTAGCGCGAAAATTAAGTAAAGTTCTGAAAGTTCATATCATATTGTATCATAATTTCATATCATCGGGTTCATATCATATCATAATTCTGAGGGAACAAACATAATATAATTTGGAATTGAGGACGTTCAAGTTTTATAACTGACTATTTGAGGTTAAAATTGAGAATATCAATGGTTGGAGTTTGTTAACAATTATTTATTATTTTTCCAGATGTGCTATTTAACACTTGTTTTCAACATTTTACTTTACGTTTCTGTCAACACCCAACTGCCGGATTTGGTGAGACCCGAAAATGAAAAGAATTATGCCAGCTTTGACTCTCTGTGTCACATGCACATTCTCTACAGCTACTCGTTTGCTATTCTCATCGCCTTTGCTTTCCTGAGACTCCTGAAGTACCTCAACATCGTCCATGCCATGTATCAACTACAGTCAACAATATCGAGAGTGAGTTTAATCTAAATTTAAAGTCTTCCTTTAGCTCACATACTCCAACTTGAAACTCAGATACAGTTTAATAAGTTTAAAACATGATAAACAAACTAAAATTGTTGCATCACAGATTCCTTTTTGAACCAATGGGTTTTTCAGTGACAAACTTTTAATGAAAATTTCAGAAAATGACCGGTATAAGGGACCCTAACAGAGCATAACGGTCCAAACAGCGAGCCGACTAAGTGCTTTGTCATATGGTCCCTCGCACACCGTTTGGCACTCCCTGTGCAACGCATGCCAGGGAGAGCACTGATGTTTTTTGTGTTTTTTCGTCCAATGCACACCGTGTGACACCTGTATTATAAGGTTCTCCAGTTGGTACTCACCAATTGAACTACGGCAGAAGGATGTGCTAGCCATGTTCTTGCTATGGAGGTGGCAAAAAAGAAGAAATAGGCGGTTTAGGATTCATTCTTTGCTTCAAAATCGACATAATGCCGGGTCATTCAGAGTTTTTATTTTTCATTGCAGAATAGTGAGGAAAGATTCTTTTCGTTCTTTCCTATGTAAATCCTCCATTTGAAAAACCTCATGAAAAATTTAAAGGAAAGTTGCAAAAACAAGATAAAAACCTGAGGACTTCCATCATACCTCCATTGGCAGATCAAAAACCAGAGAGGTTAGAGGTTAAGCAGTTCGGCGCGCGCCGCACCGTGTGAAGACCCCAATAAGAAACAATAGCCCTTTGCCGATTAGTCTAGCAGAAACTTTAGGGCCGTGCGGTGTTTTCGCTGTGGGGCATACACCAAATTCCATGTGGAAAGACTCTTCTACTCCCACAGCCCAATGCCGCAACAGGCAGACCCCAAACGTTACCCGCTGAACTGTTTGAAAGGGCACTAAAGTGAAGACTTGTTAAAAACATTTAACAAGACACTAGAATATTGCTTCTAGTGGTGAAAACAGTTAAGTGGAGACCAGAAAACAAAATCAGAGGAAAAGAATAACAATATAAAGTTGACAAAACATAAGTAGTTTGGTTACAATTACAAAATAGTTTGAATAGTTTTCAAATACAAATTTTAATGAAGATGAAATCATGAAGATGACGATGTCTGTGTGCAGAGGTCACATAATCTTGGTGATTTGTGGTCGGTCATTTTGCATTGAGTGCATAGTTGCAGTTGGAAATGGCGAGACGTCAAAGTACTGGGACGGTGGCGACGTCCTGTAATCCAGCTACTTGGAGGTCACGAATTGTGGATAGTTATGAGCGATGGCTTGTGGAAGCGATATTCCCTGGTGGGGATTAACGTCCGCACTAGTGAATACTAGTTCATCCATAAGTACCATCCTCATAATTAGACCAATTCGTATATGGGAGGTTGAAATTGTGGTTCGGATCCCACGTTAAACTGTAGGTCCCTAGATACCATTGGCTGTTGGGCTATGAATTAACAAGGATTCAGTGACAAGTTTGTCACTGAATTAACAAGGATTAATTAATAAGGAGAATGTCGGCCTTAGTCAGTAACAAGACTACAAGATCGCGCCACAATCATCCTACACTCATCCCTCATTCATACTTGGCTTTAAACCACCTATTGAGTTAGGTCGCCATTTCAATAAAGGTATTAAAGGTATTAAAGCACTCTTACAAACCATCTTCAAATTCAAAGTGCATGTTGTTTGACATACCACAAATCACCAAGATCATATTGAAATTTTAATATTGAGAGTACTGCAAACATAAGCAAATTGCTCATGCTACATGATGAGTATTTTTTATGGATAAAGTCATTCAATTCAATATAATTTTAAAGGCTGCATATTGATTGACCTTAGTTATTAAGGGCATATTGTGTATCACCATGGACCTTAATTGCATTAATTGCCATAGCCTATGATTATTATATATCTTACTACTTAACAAATCATTTTTGTAAAAAAATAGACAAAGGTTATTAATGTAATTTTGTTTTTTTTCAGGCTATGAGGGACATCTTAAGTTATTCTATCCTGTTTTTCTACGTTTACTTTGTTTTCGCTCTGGTCGGTCTGTTTTTATTTGGAAGCAAGGTGGGTGCACAAATTTAGAGTAAGTATTTTATTGCTGTTTAATTTCATGTTCAGAATGTTATATAAATACAAGCACCTTTTTGATGGTCTGGAAACATACATAACATTTCCATTCGTTTTGTGGGAAGGCTGTACAGTAGAAGAAAATGTAACATTTCCTACATCCATGTGTGTTGGTTAGGGATTTTGATAAAGGGGGAAGGTGGCTGGACAAAGTTTTCTTTCGTACAGTAACAGGTTGTCTCTGTAATAAATAATTGTCCCCTTAAGGACATTTTAGCTAATACACAGTAGACTCTCAAGAGTCTGACGTTCTTCGGTCCGTCATGTCCCGAAATAATAAGACAATGCCATGGCAGCAATATTAGTTGTTTTTGGCGAATTTCCCTATAGGGAATATGCTTTTACGGCAGTAACCATGGTAAGACCTAAGCCCGGGACCACTTGACTTTCCTAACAACAAACACTTTTTAAGAACATCCCATGGCAATAAACCAACAAACCAAAATACCGTACTCATTCATATACGGTGTCAATGGGCAAAATAAAAAATCTCAAATTCATTTGGAAATTTGCTGAGTACATTTGGAGTCTGCTGCGACGGGGGTATTTATTTTTGCAAATAGGGGTTTTAATACATTTTAAAGATTTACATTGTGTTTCTATGTTAATTTATCAAATAAATGTTTGTATTAAAGTAGTTTGCTGTTTGTAACAAATAAAAAAAATTTACATTGATTTGCCCTTGCTGAAATGTTATTTAACACTTTTGAAATGATACTTCTAGTACGGTAAACCATAATATTCTATAAACAGACAGGTCTTTGGCACATATGTGTTGGATTATTGAGTCCAATTATCGAGTATTTACTGTTCATACCACAGATAGAAACTCAGCAGTTTAAGTCTTGCTTTTAAAATGGTTAAATACAATTTTTTTCAAATTGGGGTAACTTCCTTCGTTTATGTATGTCACCCTAATAACGCTTTAGTCTACAACTCATTCTCCTTGTTTGTACTACAGTTAGAAGACTACAAAACGTTCCCGCTGGCAGTTTTCTCGCTGTTGCGATCGTCTGTTGGAGACTTCAACTACGCCAATCTCGTACAAGCCGATCCTTTTGTTGGTCCCATCTTCTTCTTCACTTTCATATTCTTCATTACCTTCATCTTAGTGGTGAGTGCATATTTTAAAGAAACAATAAAACTTATAGTGAGTTTTTTTCTCATAAAGAAAAAACTCAAAAAATGTTATCACTGTTACCCTTATTTAAAATTTTGTAAAAAGGGCAACTATATGTTTAAAAGTAATAATAAAATTTTCAGTTTTATTAGGATAAAAATACTTTATGAATATGTTTTGAACATATGTTGAAAATTACTGTCACACTGTACTATATATTTATTTAAAAATTAATCCTAAGCTAATATGAATATTTTTTAAGTTTATTCAGTTCTATCTTTATAACCTGTTTGCTTAAATGTAATTTTACTAATGAAAAACAAATATTTTTCTTAATTATTGTAGCTTTGTAATGGAAATAAAAATATAGGAAAGTATAATTTGTCATTATTTTACATTAAAAATTACAACCAAGCGATATTGGAACTCATTGTAAACAACACCTTATAATTTTGGCTGATTAGGAGAAACCAAGGAGTTTCTCCAAATTTGCTTAAGCATTTTTGAACCAGAGTTAACAAGTGAACACAACTGTTTGGTTATCTGCCACCTATTTCTTTAGTTGTACTAATTTCCCTGTTTAGTCCCGTTGCAACCTACTAACCTAGTCATTTTCCAACCTTTTTTTTCATTTTTGACATGAAATTTGAAATTTCTTTTGTTAATAAATAATTTTCCATTGTAGAACATTTTCCTCGCCATCTTGGTGTCACGGTATGAGGAGGTACGCAGCGAAGTGCGAATCGGAGGCGCCAAAACCTTCATCGGAGACATGATGAAACATTGGTTCCTGCGGCTGCTCGAGCGCATGGAGTGCCACTGGCTGTTGTCACAGATCGAGCGCAAACAGTTCGAGAAGAAAATCAGATCGCCGACCGAGGCCATCCGTCAGTATTTGCGACAGTGAGTGTCCCGAAAGGCTTTCACATCCTAAATGCTTTCAGATGTGGTAGAACCTGGTGTCTTGAGTAATGAATTTTCCAATACTGCAAGTTCATTGGTTTTATAACTTCTTAATGTATGGTTGAGAATTATGTGCCCTACAAGATAAATGTTTTTGTTTTATTTCTATTATGATAAAAGACTTTATTTCAGTTACTGTAACAGTTAAAGTTAAAGTTGTGGTGACTTGATATCATTCATCTTATTCTACCTTTACTCACCACCTTTTGGCTTCCACAAATGAAATTCCCAAATATCTCTTGGAATAATCAATCTGAACACAATTTTGTGCTTCTTTAATTTAAAAATATTTATAGATTATTACAAATTTTATTTTTCTTACAATCATTAAAACCATTCTTTTGAACTCTAACCAAGATTATTTAACTAACATCATAGTTGTTTTGATTTGAATTTTTTTGTCAAAAATGTTTTTATGCTTGTTTGTTATGTCATTATTAAAAAGAGAGCTCTTTAATATGTTATAAAACTTAGAAGAGGTATAGAACCTCATTCATTGATAATAAGCATCTTTAAGGTACAAATTCTACATCATAAAGAATATATTACTACATTATTTCACTTTCGAAATAAAAATTGCATTCATTTAACAATAGCTTATGGTATTCTATATAATATTAATGCATTTTGCAGGGCTGGGTACTCAGAACTTGAGATTGAATTGTTTTTCAAGAAGTACGACATCACTGATTCAAAAATTGCAGCCATGGATGAAGACAGAATCAGTTTCAGATCCGGTGAGTTTATTTAAAATCAAACATTACGAGTCGTTGCCTGTTGTTACACGACGGATACAGCTCTCCAGTCATAGTGAGTGGAGGGCTAGGCAGATTGTGTATAAAAATAAAATATACAATGTATACAATATACTTTTTTTAAATTGCTATTTCCTTCCAATTAATCAGCTGCTTTACATTAAGAAATTTTAATCAATTTAACAACCGAAACTTTTTTTTTTATCCACCAACTATAAAATTGAGTAGTTTAAAGAACTTATAACTCCGCATTATTTTCTCTCCAAATTAAAAGAATGATACATTATAATTATACTAGGTGACCCGTGCGCAAATTGCGCATTTTATGATTCTGTATGATGAGTGAAACTCACCTATAGTACGTGAATGTTGATTATGAAGTGACAGAGATCTATTTTTGTTTAATATCTGGCTTTTAAAATTCATCTGAAGGTAATCAGCTGTTAAACTACAATCTTCTATATATTAATACGCAAGCATGTTTCATTTCCTCCTTTTTTCTCAGCTCGTGTGCATCGTAGGATAAATCCGAGCATACCGTTAGAAAGGTATAGTCCTGTAGATTAGCAGAATCGCATTCCAATTTACATCGGACTCCAGGGCTACGCCCCACAGGCTTTCAAAGTTCCAATGTTAATCTTATGGAGAAAGAAGAATTGAATGAATCATTAGACAGCTGTTGTAAAAGCAACTGCTAGAAAATTAGGAAGAACAGATGTTTTAGTTCTAAAATGTTTTTAAGCTCCTTGGGGCCAGATCAACTGAAGTTTTGATCGAATTTCGATCAGGAGGCGATCTCTAGTTCACATTAAAGAACTTGCAATAAAATTTGGTCAACATTTTAAAACGCTCTCTAGAAATAAATCAGAGGCGAGGGAGGGTGGAACCCGAAACAATATGACCTTTTTAATTACTATCCGTCACTGCGGTATATCCTAAGCTTAAAAATACACCTCAATCTTAAAAATCGGTTCAGTAGGTCGAGAGAAAAAGGGACGTAACAGACGAAACCCTAATAGAAATAAGAAGATAGATACGTTTTTAGGTACTAGCCATAATAATCCAAATTCTTCTTGAGCTCATGTAATACCTTGTAAAATTGTCTACAAATTTTGTTTGCAGGTGAAAGAGAAGCACCCCCTCCTCTTTCACAGAAGGACATGTAAGTTCAATATTTTTCTTTAGAAATTCAGGATGACTTTGTACTTTTATGACAGTAGTAATAATAATTCTTCTTAATCTTCAAAGCAATTTTGAGTTGGGATTTAGATACTAGGTGTCAAGGCTGATCAGCCAAATGGACAACAAAATTCTTTATGGATAATAAACAATTTTTAATGCTAGGCTGAGTTTATTTCTTTCACCAGATCGGTGCTTAAACTTTTACATCTACTCATATAGACCTACGGAGTCAATATTTTTATAAATCTTTGATTCTTTTATAAGTTAGTTTCCCATTGTTCTTATCTAAACAACATGAACATAATTATAATACTGGACAAAAATGACTTGCAGTATCAAGTGAATCATTTAACTTTGCTTGAAAAAGCACTAGTTACATAGACATGTAAAAGGCTTTTTAATAAACTTTCTGAAGCCCTAAAATCAATGTTTAACTTAGACAGTTTCAATTCTAAGCTAAAATCTTTTTGGAAGAGAAATGTTACTATTCTTTGGGTAAGTATTTAAATTTGGTACGTAATAAACTTGAATTTTACGTTGTTTTGGCATGGGCGGATTTAGGTCAAATTTTTTGGGGGTGCCAGCCAATCTAAAGTATGAGTCGTATGCTCATCCAGACACCAAAATGCCTATTCCTATAGGCAGGTTTCAAGGCCTATCCCAAGCAGGCCCTAGCTGTTTAAGTACTTGTCTGTTATACATAAGCCAAAACTTATTTTATTTTTTATATTATCTTGAACTGGGATCTTTAACAAACACATAAATTGAAGGAAAAGTATTTACTAAACATTGTGTAAACAGTTCACGTTTCTAAGTCTTACGGGTTTTGAGTTCTGTTTCCTTAAACTCATGTTACCGATGATCGCGGCGAATGCATCTCCGCACGCGGCCGCGACGCAGCGCGGGCCTGATGTAGGCCTAATCAGCCAAGTTTACAGCGCGCTTTTATTTTTTCTGATATTGATATATAGTATAGGTCAGAAATACTCTCACTAACTCAAAACAAACCTCACGGTAGAGATAAGTCATACGAAAGACTGTCTAGACAGCTATAATCTTAGTAGCCCAGCGCGCAGCGTTGTGGTCTGGGGAGAGGATGAGATGCGTTCGCCACTATCATCGTTGACATGGATGACTTTAAGCAAGCACACCTCAAAAAATACAAAACCTAGAAACATTAAATTTTCTTACATTGTTCAGTAAATAGTCTTCTTTCAATGTATGTGTTATTTTTAAGGCCGTGGCAATTCAAAATAACCAAACAATTCAAAAATATGATAGAAATAAAAAAATCATTTAAGTATCAGGGGGTGCCAGGCACCCCCTGGCACCCCCGTAAATCCGCCCATGTGTTTTGGATCATATAGTCATTAACTGTGCACTTTTCTTTTTAACCCTTTATATTTTGTATTTTCAGTCTTCTTCTTCTTGTTAATAATTACACAGTAAATGTTTTAGTTTTAAATATTGAAAATGTCACCTGTACGCATAGCATTGCTACTGTAAAACGTTTACTTGACAATAAAGAAATTTCATTTGTTATATACAAGCTTAATTTTACTGATCCAGCAAAATCAGAGAAATCATACTCAGAGGTAACATGTATAACATCAATGATTCATGCACCGTTCATAAAATAAAAATTAGTTTAAATATTTTCACCATTATTAATTTAATGTATTTTATGAGAGAGTATATAAGGAATAATATAGAAACAATATAATGGATAAGTAAGCAAATATAATTGTAGAATTTTAAAAACAATACTTCCACATTATCCTCCTGAAAATGAAAATTCATCTTATATCCAGCTCACTTTAACTCAATCTGAAAAAATGTATGACAGATCAGAAACATATACAGTAGGAAAAATGTTATTTCTGATAATTCGAGTTGCTTTAATTTAAATTTTATTATTTAATAGTTCATCTCCACATGGGAAAATTGAATAAGCAATTCATTTAATGCCAAAATTTTTAGTACTATAAAATACTTTAAATTCAGTCTCAAATAAATCAGAATGTATGATTTAATGAGATGAGCGTATGACTTTTGAGAAAATACTTATATTGATCGCTGGTATCCATAATCTAAGAATAAATTACTATGTTTAAATTTTTTCCAGATTACGTTACATTGTGATCCAGAAGCTGGAGTACTTGGAAAACCACTACCAAGCTGCCAGCAAACTCATAGACGAGTTTCTCAACAAACTTACCAAGTTTGAGAAAAAGCAGTAGAATTCAACTCATTGAGTCTTTACCCAACCTTGTTTGTAGTCTTGGATAGTCAATTTTATTTTAATTGTTTTACGTTAAGTTTGAAAATAATTTTTGAATAAAGTGAAGATATATGTTTGTATGTTTCATTGTCATTTAGCACAACAATCACCCGCAGTATCTATAGGAGTCACTTAATTTGGACCAATCTCTCTCCTTCAATAGAAACTTGTAAAAAACAAGGTGAGAACCAGGACTAACACTGTCCAAGTTCTGTGAACCATTGCTTTGTCCTTGTTTATTCAACAAAGTTATTGTTAATGTGTTCCCGTGTGGTTAAATGTGTGTAAGTCCAAGAGATCAAAGTCCAGTTAAACAGGGTCATGAGAGACATTAGAGGACAGTCCCAGCCGACTGCGGGTGTGGGACAGTGGTACACATAAGTGTAGCGAGTAGCGAACCCCTTTACCCCCTTTAACCTTTACATTTACTCAGGCCCGCAGTTCGTATGTGATGCGCTATGGACCCGAGAGATGTTTGCCCCCCCCCCCCCTCCTTCCGCCCCTCCGCCCTCCTCTCCCGAAGATATCAATCACCAAATAAACAAACCCAATGCCATAGGCATTTGACGATTTGAGGCGCGCATATGCAACATAACAACAAAATGAAACAATGACAGAACTATTTTTATTGTGTTCATTTTCGACCGCTAATAATGCGGTTGCGCATTGTAAAAGTAAACTGTGCTCGTGCACGTAAGGGCTGTGGGGGGGGGGGGGTAGAGGGTGGGGCGGCGCGGCAGGGGGAGATGGACCCGTGGTGGGGATTAGTCGTTGGCGCGCCGTTCAGGAGGGCGTGTGTTCCTGCCACGTCGCCTTTCCGCACTTGTGTGCTACACAGTACAGTACGCGCTGTATACTGCGACCTCTACTGATCGCAAAACATTTATCATTATACTGTTACGAGTAAGAAGCCCCGTGCTTATGGCGTTATGGCTCAACAAACCTAAGAAAGCTCTTGAGCTCTTGCGCCCCTTGGCCCTTGCGCCCCTGGGCACGGGCCCACCGGGCCAATTTACAAAATCGGCCCTGCATTTACTCATTTGTTAAATATATTTCTGTATTAACAAGTTAAACCCTAGCAGAAAGTATCCACACAGTGACTGCGTACTAGGTTGAAAACTTCATATTTGTACCGGTAATTTAACCTTTTTTTTCAATTGAAACAAAAAAAATCAAGAACTCTTGTTTGTTACACCATTCTCTGTTTAATTACACACAAAAAAATACAAAACAACATGAAATAATATTAAATATTTCACAAGGGGAGTTATTTTCCCCTTTCGGGGGTGCTGGATTATTATTTTGAAGACTGAAGGCAGCACACCGGTCCATAATCAGGAAGACAAAGTAGGGAGGCAGGACATGAAGAGATGCTAGACGAGATGATTGGTGCAGGCAAAGTAGGGAGGCAAGTCACTGTAGAGATGCTAGACGATGATTGGTACAGACAAAGTAGAGAGGCAGGTCACGGTAGAGATGCTAGACGATGTTGGTGCTGACGCAGTTGGTGATGACACAGTTGGTGCTGACGCAGTTGGTGCTGACGCAGTTGGGGGCCACTTCTGGGGTCGACATTGTTGAAATTTCCTATCTAATGAATTTAAAATTTCGGCATGCAAATAGTATTTTAATAAGGTACTTCAAATTTTGGTAGATGTTTATCGTATAATCATTACCACAACTAATTTTGGGTCCTTAAAATTTTGAATATCCAATTCGTATGACTGAAAATTTTGAATGACATTGATTTGGTTTGTTACCAAGGATATTGATTAATGACAATGAATTGGTGAAAACACACTTGTACAGTGAGAAGTACATTTTACTCTCACAATTAAATAGACCAGCTGTTCTCAATTCCTGGGTTTTGCGGACCCTCTAGGGGTTTATAGAGAGTCGCTTATGGGTTCAAACAAGACAACTTGATTTATTTAGATACAAAAAACTAAAATGGATAAACTCATAAACAGCTATAAAAAATAAATTTAATAATAAAAAATACATATAAAATTTTAATTTAGAAATAAAAAAATTTTTTCCATTGCAATACTGGAAATTACAAACTATTCCTATTCTAGTTTCATCACCTAAAACAACATTTATCTTAGTTAATACAGGGTGTTTGGTAGTCGGTGTCAAAATTTGTAAGGGGTTAAATGATAGATGTAAAAGGAAACCAGAATACTCAATTTAGACAATTATATCTAACTCCACCGTCCAATAACAGGCATTTTTCAACTTTTTGAAGTTTCTCGACATTCAATGACGAATTCTCATTTTTATCACCTATTACCAAACTTATTTGCACTTTCTATGACACTTTTAGAAAGTACACCAAATTTTGCTATTAGAATAAGTGCACTTTGTTCTAATTAAGCCCTCTTAAAGACTTGCAAAATATACTTGAATACAAAATTTAGAAAAATTGAGTAAAATGGCACTATAACTTGCTGAAGAAATTTTTTTGTGCTTCAAGCTACAAACTGTCAAATTTCACAAAAACTTCCCCACACTCTAAGCTTCAAAATGATGTAATATAAGTGGCAGATCCTATTTGCCTAAGGGGCGACAATCGGCTTTAAACATAACTATTGACAGATTTTTCATTAAATAATTACTATTTTTTGGAAATGATTATAAAAAACCCATTTTTTACCCTTTTGCCAAATTTTATTTTCCTTGCAACATGTGTGAAAATTTATTTCAGTTCCAAAACATTTTTTATAACATATGAATTATTTGAACGAAATAATAACATAACATTACAACATTATGTTTTAAAATTTGGTTTTAAAAAAATACACCCCAGCCCACCATTTAATTTAGCCCTGGAAGGGGAGTGATCGTTTGCAACTTTTGATCTTTTATTATAAATTGTGAATCGTAGGGTCATACACTACCCTTTTTGTGAGATAAGTAAGAAAAGCAAGTATCAGTGGTTTACATTTACTTTTTTACTACCCGGGTAGCCTCTCATTAACGATCGAAAATGAACACAATGAAACTAGTTCTATCAATTTGTCATTTTTATGCTGCGAATACACGTATCAAATCATCAACACTTGCAGCAGCAAGCGCTGGGCGGCTGTCAAGTCCCTTCCCGATCGCTTTGTCTTTTCGATTTCATTGTTGACTCACCGAAGTAACTTTGAATGTGAGAAATAGAATAGAGATATAATATAAGGCCTAACTTACATCATGCAAAATGATCTGAAATGTAAGTTTTTGTATATGTTTTAACGATGAGGGTATGGGTAGGTTTGGGATAGGGAAAGAAGGAAAAAATGTGCAAGGGCGGCAAATATAACCTTTGCCTAGGGCGGCCAAAGAACTAGCGCCGGCACTGGCTAGGCTAGGGGGCAAAGCCCGAAATGAAATAACATTTTTAATCACCATTCGCCAATGCGCTGGATCATAAGCTTTAAAATGACACATCAATCTTAAAAATCGGTTAAGTAGGTCGGAAGAAAAGGGATGTATCAGTCGAACCTTTTCCTGCCTCGTGATTCCTCATAATCACCAGAGGTGGCTTTGTTGGCCACTGGCCACATATATGACGATGGCCAACGCCTACTACTAGTCAACTAACTGGGCGGAGAACCAAGTATCCAAGAAACCCAACTACCGACTGTTACCGAGTCATTTTCCTGTTTTCCTCTGAAACAGAATACAAAACTGTTCAATTACTCTATATTATAAGTCAAGCCACATAAGTTGACGAATGGCCAAAAACAGCTGCGTTGGTCGAGGGGAGGAGAGGGGGTACTTTTCCAAAAACATCAAGCTTACCAAGGAATCTAAAATAAATAAAGACAATTTTAGATTCCTTGAAGCTTACGTTACATGCAATTTTTTATAGAACAGCTGATTATCCAATCATTTTAACTGAATAGCATAGTAGTGAAAATTCTTTTATCAAGTTACGTTTCGAGGGTTTTAACTGTCTACTACAAGTTAAATAATACTATACTATCATTCCAGTATTTATAGAAAATTAATAATTAGTATTATTTACATTTCAATATAAAGTATTAAGGAAATTAGATAGTATGTAAATGTAATATGCAATGTAAAATAAGTCTCTATGTACTCTATGGTTTGTAGTCATATTTTGTTTAGTTGGCTTTGCCTTCTTGCTTTTGTTTTGTTTTGATTTGATTGTACGTACTTTTGTTTGCCGCTTCTTGTACATGACGTAAGTTTTGCGTTATATTGAGTCTTCAATTTTTATTATTAGTTTTCAAATTATTGTTTATTTAACTACTCAAAATCAATATATTTGTGTGCAAATCGACTTTCACTGATAGAATTCATTGCTCAAAAAGTTACTCCCATGCACTTTGTTCAAATAGTGGTGTGTAGTCTAATTTTAGGTTAGAACGTTATCATGAGTTAGCTACAAATGAACTGTTTGGCTAGAATTTTTGTTAAAATACAAATTTTAGAATTAGGCCCCTAACTAAAAATTATCAACCAGTAATGTGGTTTATTAAGATGTATTTAGACCAGTCTTAATAGGCTAACTTAGGCCTGGGTCATTTAATATTAAATCAACGAATGGTCTAAGTTAAGAACTTGATATCTTTAGGCTACTTGTACATTGTACGTTTTTCACTGCCTGTTTTGCATGTAAAAAAGCATTTTGATAGTTTTAATAAGCATATTCACAACCATAGGCTAATACCAGGAACTGTAGAACAATTGCTAGGCCCTTTATTAGACAAAGCAAGGTACGGTAAATTCTTTTGAAGCTTTGGGAATCCGATTTTTCAATAAGATTTCCGTAAAAAACACAGCAATTAACATATGACTGTTAAAAAAAAGTAATGCAGGAATATCTTGTTGATAGACCCTTTTGTATTTGACTAGCCGGCGAAACTTCGTTATCCGACTCCACCATTATTTTCGATATAGAAATGCCGATATTGCGATTCTATTACATGATAACTTACGATTACGATTTTATCACCTGATTTAGTTTTGTTCTAATGTAATTAAACGTACCTTTTGACAATAAAACAAATAACTTAGGTATAGCCTAGATTGCAAACAAGTAGGCTAACTGAAAATAACAAAAACAACTACCGTACAAATTTTAGGTAATGTAACCTGTAACATTATCAAAGAACAACACAAAATAAACTACCTACCCAAGTTTATTATGTAGGTGCATCTTAATTGTTAGAAGCAGGAGACTTCGTTAGACCTAAATATGGCGTCACACAAATACAGCCAAATACAAATCAGAAATGTATTTTTAGCCATTGTAGTGACAGAATATGCGTTTTAAATGTTTCCGAACACCATTGATTTTGTTGCTAAACATCGCTGTCAATAAAAGTGACGGAGGTTTACGGTTAGTTTGTTTGGTTAGATTATTATTTAGAGTATAGTATAAATAAATTAGGCCTACCATATGATTGTATTACGATTCTCTTAACCCAAAGGATTACAACTATTGAACAATTTTGCAATATCGATATCTCCATATCGATAATAACGGTGGAGTCGTATAACGAAGTTTCGCCGACTAGCCGATATACACTAACGTGAATAGACTTCTCATGGCTTCCTGGGCGTGTTTGAAAGCTATTGACGGTGGTGCAATCTTCTGCGGCGTACATGAAGTACAAGTGACATATGATAGATATTTAGCACTCTTCTCAACCAAGGACGGGATATTTTACAACTGATTGTTATGTTTAAATGTTGTGTTAAAGTGTTTTTGCAGCACTGTAAATCCAGCTGAATAACAACAACATCGATTGCAGCGAATCTGGCGCTACATACACAAACTTTCCAAATTTTGTTATCAAAGAAAAATCATTGAATGAGAAGTCTATTCACGTTAGTGTACAATACCTTATAAGTCAATACTTTTATACTGTTGATGAATTTCTTGCCTGTGATCGTGTTTAGTGTTTTGAGGATCTTGCCAAATTGCTGTTGTGCATGTGATCATGATTTTATGGATCTTGTATTCATTGTTTGGTCTTGTTGCTATTTATTGGTCATATGTATTTATATATTGCTTGTATTATATTATCTTATACCGGGCGAGTTTCTTAAAGTGATCTAATAGCTAACTTTTTTATACTATATCTGACAGTATACTTCTTATGGGGGACTCTCATTACCTTTTTATGTTGCTTTCAGATATGTAAATTTAACTTTTCAAAATTTCCCGCTATTTTTCCAATATGGCGGCCAACTTTAAAATTTCTTATGAAACACCCTACATTTCATGGTACCTATTTTTTTAAATTTTTATGTAGGCCTAATTTTAGGACTTTTTATTCTTTGACATTTTTCTCTAAACCTAACGGTTAGGGAGCTAGACACAATTAAATTTCATTTTTAGTTCGGTTCCATAAAAATAATATGGGGCAAACTTTATCTTCCCATATCTCGAAACCCATTGATAAAAAGTACTCAAGGATAAAAATGTCTTAAATTGATGTTTTAAGAACATTTTTTCATAATAGCATCAATTTTATTTTTTGCCCGCCATATTGCTAAGAAGTTAATTTATGCATCAATGATAATTTTTATGAGTGAAATGTATAAGATATTTACTGCCAGTAAGATAAGAAAAGAGAGATAGAGAGAGAGAGAGAGAGAGAGAGAGAGAGAGAGAGAGAGAGAGAGAGAGAGAGAAAAGTTGTTACCTGGTTAAAGCGAGATGGTTAATGGCTAATGAGTGAGCTAGATAAGATAAGATAAGATAACCGAGATAGATAAGATTTTGGCTGGTTAGTAAAGGACATGATTGACCTCCGCCCACGCCGAAAAATTTTATTGCATAGAAACATGCCTTATATTTGCTGAAGACCATCTGGTTGCATGAAAAACCCTTCCCGATTAATTTTCTTTGTCACCCGCCGTTTTGAAAATAGCACTCACTGGTGAGTGCTCAGCATCTGGCACTCTGCCATACTTTCCCGCTACATCAAAGATACACTTTATTTCATTTCTTTGTCACTTAATTTATCACTAAACGAAAGGAAACTCTAGAAGTTATAAAAATGCATACCATATAGGACCTACAATTGTTTAAAACGAGCTCTGTCGTGGCACTCACTGGTGAGCACTCAGCATCTGGTGCTGTTGTTAGGTTCGTCAACTGCAAGTTAAAAACATTTGAATCACCGTTTGGGTCATTGTCTGGACACATTGTTTGTTTCTGTGATGTAGAAGTTATCATTTTACTTTAGATAAAACACGATATTACTGTAATTTAAACTTAAACACAAGAAAAATGAATACAAAATGACGTAAAATAATACAGCAATATGCGTTAAAGATGTTCGGGAACGGATTGGGACAGCTCGAGTCATTGATAGAACGCTGGCAAAAGCTCCCCTAGACTTACCGGTGTGCTGCCCCACAGCTACTAAATGACGTAGACGATACATGAAAACTCACCGGTGCGCGTGCAGCGTGGCGGAAAGGAACCTGAACACTCATTGGTGAGTGCCCCACAGTGAACGTGTTAGGAATAAAAGAAAGTGACACAACTCCCAATATTCTAGCTGAATTAACAGAAGAGCACACGATTTTTATTTTTGAGCACATAATTTTTGTGAGCACAGTACGATTTTGGGCGATTTTTGAAAACTTTAAATAGCCAAATTTGACATTTTTCTTGGTCTATATGACTTACCTTTGCGCCAATTTTCATCAAAATCTGGGGAGGTTTCAAATTAAATGGTTATGCTGATTTGGTATGGAATGACCCAAATGTTCTGTAAAATGAAAAGGTTAATAATTTGTGAAACAGTTAATTTAGTCTTTTTTTAAGGTATATCTGTTGTTCTGCTGGATCTCATTATTTTAAAAGCTAATCAGGCAAATTTGTTATGTAATGTATGTGCTAGCTTTTAAGCAGTGTTTATTACCTTTGTTAGAAAATTCAAATATGATTGTTACCATCATTGAGAAGAATAGAACTAACTGCAATGTAGGCCTAGTTTTTCATATAAACAATGAAATAATTTTTTGAGGGTTTTGGCTATTCTATTTTGTAGTTAAATCAGAATTTAATTACTGTTGGTTTTTTGTTCTAACCGTTCATAAAAATTTACTTTGTTTCAGCCTAACCTATCCTGTATATGATATCATTTGCGATCACTTAAACGGCAAAACACACTGCTAAGATGAAGTGTGCTATAGCAGACTGCCGGAGTGTCTACCTTAAAAAAGGTCAAGATACCAGCTTTTTTAAGTAAGTTACCCTAGTTTTTTTTTAATAACATATTGTGTTGTACCGGTACTGTAAATAGAGAATCCTATATGGTACCGGACTGTTTTACTGATCTCAGAATTTTAGAATTGCTTTTAATCAATCCCGAATTCCGGAACCAATCCTAGAGAATTGGATTTTACAATACTTATTGCCAATGTGAAATATAATAATGTGGCAGAAAGCCAAAAGGGACCTCATGTCGGCAAAGTAAATTGTTTAGTCCACAACCAATTAAAGTCAGCTGGGTCTCAAATACATCCATTTTCGGTTGTTAGCATATTCATATGTTTTAGTTTTGTCTACAAGACTATCGGTTGTGAAACAGTTTAAATCAGATTGAATGCTCAAAATATTTCATAAGGGAGGCTAGGAAAAGTGACCTCAACTTCGCTTATGGAGTTATAATATGGGGCCAACAACAAGGCCCTTTTGTGAAACACATATGTCCACCTCGCATTATAAACTTTTTATTTCCTGAATCTCGCCATGGCCGAGGGAATTACGATTAGTTTCTATGAAGAAAAGAACGTTAACTTTTGGCTGCTTCCTAATCAGGTTATCAATCAGCCCATGGGTGCCCATCCCCCCCAAAGGCCATTGCGTAAAACCCCCCTAACAACAATGCACTAAAGACGCACAAGTTGGTATTTGGCGAGTTATCCTGAACACTATATTATATAGCCTACTCTATTGTAATTCTTTTGGAGTACTACGGTACCTACTAATTAAACCTATTTAGACTTTTAAAACTTTCTAGAATTTTAAAATACATAATGGTGACCAGGACTGAATTATGTAGTATGTTCTATTATACACTTATGGAGGAATTTTATAAAAAATTGGAACTATAGGCCTTATAGCACAAAGTACAGAATTTTTAAATCCATTCATTCTCATACAGAAATTTTTCTTAACCCTAAACTCTAAATATTAATTAGGCTATACAGGATTTTATCAACATTTAAAATTTTGTGAAAATGTGATTGCAGTATAACACTGTAATAAAATATTACAAAGTTCTTATATATAGTATGACTACATAAGTTTATATTATTTATTGAAAATATTATTGATCCGCAAAAAGTGTAGCCAGATTCCAGAAGCGACATGCAAAAAGTCCAAAAGGCTATACCCAACAGTTTATTCACACGACCTGATGGTTAGCTCGCCATCCGGAACATGGGTTTGTCAATTAGTGGCCGGCTGTTGCTGGCGCTGCTGTATACGTAATACTCAAATCTGTCCAATTCTCAAAAGCACCACTTCTCCACCTCATATAGCTATAACAGCCCGGTGCCCCGTTTGATGCGCCTGGGAAACTATTCGAAATTGGTGTTCTTTGGACCGTCTCTCCTGCTGTCCGCAATGGTGTCCTGTCATGGTTGGCTGGTCCCGAATGAATATTCTGTACGGACTGCCTGATGTAGATTCCATATTATCATGCATTATGTCCTTTATAGAAAAAAAACACATTTCAATTTTAGTTGTGAAATTTCATATCCAAATGAACTATTGTAGAATACACAGTGTGATTGAAAAGTCCCGGAACGGTGAAATATATTTTTACAATTATAGATAAAGTAATGAGACTTGGTATATCAATAATAGCCATAATTGTCTAATATTTTAAGCTATTGTCACTATTTTTTCCAAAAGGGACGGCCCACGAGGAGTCAGACAAAATTCTTAAATAGCAGCATAGGTCGAATTTGGTATGAAAATAAAGGTCTTACTTAGCAGAGTACAATGCCGCAAACTAGACTTCAAACGGATGACCGAGACGGAAATGGCAGGCAAACAAAGTTTCAATTTAAATCATACAGGTAAAACTTTAAAATGCAATAAATTTCTTAATTCTCAACCTTTTGACCTCGGGTTTGTAACTTATTACTCCAAATGCCAAGAGTTTTAAAATGGCGTATGTTGTGACAAGGGCCTAAGCAGATTTCTGGAAGACTTCCAAGACCGACATCCCTTAAAAGGTGTGTAAAATTAAACTTCTTTGGCTCTTGTCACATCATACACCATTTTAAACATCTTTGCATTTGGAGTAATAAGCCACAAACTTGAGGTCAAAAGGCTGAGTATTAAGAAAGTTATTGCATTTTTAAGTTTTACCTGTATGTAAGTTTTTAACATAGGTCAAATAACATATCTAACTTGTTGTAAAATGTAAAGTATATTAATTATTTATTTTCCATAAACATATTTTATTTTTTGTTAAGTTTGTACTGTTTTAAACCTTTAAAAAACTGTTGTGTTTTAATAGGCTTTTATTATTGTTGTTAACTAGTTTTAAGTGGGACTCAGTGCATAGTAATATCTCAATCTCAACCAAACTTGTTATTTACTATTTATTAATATTAATCACCCTATTTAAGTTTTAATTATGTCTCTTGTATTGTACTAATGCTTTGTACCTTTGTGACTTGGTTTATTTCACTGCAGGTATGACTTTGTCAATGATATTTATGTATCCTTACGACAAATAAATTTATTATTATTATATTACTATTATTATGATTTTAATTGAAACTTTGTTTGCCTGCCATTTCCGTCTCGGTCATCCGTTTGAAGTCTAGTTTGCGGCATTGTACTCTGCTAAGTAAGACCTTTAATTTCATACCAAATTCGACGTATGCTGCTATTAAGAAATTTTGTCTGACTCCTCATGGGCCTTCCCTCTTAAGGGATAAAACAGTGACAATAGCTTAAAATATTAGAAATTTATGGCTATTATTGATATACCAAGTCTCATTACTTTATCTACAATGGTAAAAAATATATTTCACCGTTCCGGGACTTTTCAATCACACTGTATAGGCCTACTATTGAAACACTAATAGGTGTAAGTTAGCAACAGTCATTTTCTTAGCCCACGTAAAGAAACATATTCCAGAAAATTCGTTTTGCTGCTGTTTTAACAGTGAAAATCGTTTTACACTACTAATTAATCCCAAAAATCCCGACATTAAACTTCAAAATCGTGGGATTCAAATTACGCCAAAAAAGATGGGATCTCGGGATTGCATTTCTTTTACAAGTAGCCTACTAGTGGCAAACAACATTTTCTGTAAAGAAATCTCTCTTCCATAGCCCCCGGCGTTCTCTTTCGATTTCTGTTATACCTATCTGACCTACAGAAATTGGTAAAAGTATTTGACCACTTCTCAATGTATCTTGTGAAAATATAATATATTTACTTACATATGCCTTACAAAAATTGGTACTGTATAAGTATTTGACCACTTCCCAATGTATCTTGTGAAAATATACCTACTTTTTATGGTCTGAACACCTGTTCAAAAAGCAATTTTTTTGTTCTAGATTTCCTAATAGTCCCAAACTTCTGACAGCATGGGTGGCTGCCACTGGAATTCCAAATTTTATTCCAACTCACAATTCAAAAGTATGCAGCTTACATTTTGAAGAAAGTGCCTTCATATTAATGGGCTTTATGAGAAAGCTGAAGTTAGATGCTGTTCCAACAAAGTTTCTAACAGAAGATGCTTCGAGGCGTGTATCAGTAAGTAGACATTGATAAACTGTAGCAAGGCTAAAGTAAGAATAAGAATATCTTTATTACCATAAATACATTCTTTTTACAACCAGCGTAGCAGGTACAGAACAGATGGTATTGTCATGATATTAAAAATTAAACTAAACTTAAAATATCCGTCTTAAAAATTATTAAGACAAAAAGTATGTTGAGAATGAATAATAGGAGCATTTATGATATTACTTAGAAAAATAAAAATAAAAAATAAAAAACAAGTTATTCACCCAAAAACTCATTTATTGAGTAATATGATTGTTCTAAAAGAAATTTTTTCAAGCTATTTTTGAAACTGTCTTCCATTATACTTTCTTTTAAAAATACAGGTAACTTACTAAAAAGTTTTTCCCCCATATATTGAGGGGTCTTTTCAACAAGTGTTAAGCGGTGTCTTGGATACTGAAAGTCATTATTAAATCGTGTCATGTACCGATGTTGATGTTGTTGTTGAACTAGATTTTCAAAATTATTTTTAACAAACAAAAGGCACCTAAATATGTAAAGAGATGGAACAGTTAAAATACCATATTCCTTAAAAAAAGGTTTACATGATTTTCTTTTTGATGAAAATGTCATTATTCTGATATTTTTTTTTTGTATTTTAAATATTGATTTGGAGTTTGAGGATGCACCCCAAAATTCAATTCCATAAGTTATAATCGATTGAAAAAGTCCGTAGTATATCATAAGTCTCGTTTTAAAATCTAATATGTCACAAAGAACAATCATTTGAAAACATGTAGAATTTAATCTTTTACATATTTTTTGTACACAAGTTTTCCAGTTAAGTGGAAGTGCCGCCATGTTGGATTTATTTTCCATAAGAGCAATCCTAAACTTGTCCCCGGCATTTGTCATATAATTTCTTTATTTTTTGTCTGATTGGTTCAAAATAAATAGCGTTTGAATCACAATTAAATTCCCCATTCCTTTTGCGAGATCGATTCTTTGTAAATAATTTATAAAATTCTGTAGAACATGTTTTAAAAGTAGTAAAAAACTTGCTTTGTTATTTAAAATTAGTAAAAAACACTAATTTTTATAAAAAATTCCCCTCGCAAACCAAATCCGCCTTGATGAACCCTTTATATAGACCTACAAACCATTATTTTCTGATTATAAATAAAAGAGTTATTTGACATCACGTTTAACATTGCTCTTATGGGGGAAAGGCGGAATTTGGATTGACTCCAACTTAAGCTGAGAATCAATTTCTATTCCTAAAAAATTTACTGAAGGATTAATAGTTAAGGTTTTGCCTTGATAAATAAAATGGCCATCATTAAAGTTTTTGTTTAATTGAAATTTAACAATATTTGTTTTATTATGATTTAGCTGCAATCCATTTGCAGAAAACCAATTATGAAGTTCCATAAATGATTTTTCAAAAAATAATTTGAGATTTTCTGAAGAATTAGCTTTTATTATTGCTGATGTATCATCAGCGTAAAGCACAATGTTTGGTGACACATTTAAAGGTAAATCATTAACATATATCAGAAATAATAATGGACCCAGTATCGAACCCTGGGGAACACCGAAACAAATTTTTTTCCAGTGTGAGTAATGTTTAATTTTATTCTTAGTGATGATTGTCCTTTGAAAACGATTGTTAAGATATGATCGTACCCAAGACACCGCTGAATCACTAAATTTATAATATTTGAGTTTCTCACAAAGAATACTGTGATCTACACAATCAAATGCCTTGGCTAGATCACAGAACACCAATGGTGGTCTGTGATCCATCCAAGGCAGATGCGACCTGGTCAACAAAATGAGCTATGGCTGAAATTGTACTCTGATAAAACAGTTAAAACAGTAAATTATTATTTCCTCAGAACACTTAACCCTTTGATAAGTAAGGTTTTTTTTTAAGAAAACGAAGAAAAGTCTGTTCTGGAACAGCCTGTATCAAGATGTTCAACAAGTACTTAATTGTTATTAGCAATAATTCAATAGAACTGAGATTTCAATAATTGAGTAACAAGTTCAACAAGTTAATATTAAAATAAATTACTAATTAACTTGTTGGTCTCATAGCGCTGTAATATGCCACTCCCGTCACCTGCGCTTACATCAACGACTCGACACTTGTCGGCGGCGCTTGAACTGCTTTCATCCAGTGCTTTTGTAGTAGTATTTTTATTCAGAATGTTAAAAATTATGAGAAACATTAACTTTTGGCCTTGGGCTGGTAGTCTTGTATGAGTGTACTATAATCAGTGCTATTCAAGTATATATATATTTTTTTTATGTTTCAGGAGTACCTGAGTAAACAGGGAGAGAGAAACCCGGTGGCTTGTATACTGGGCGAGGGCACTCAGATGAAGCAAGTGGCCGTGGTGAGGGACAATGTGCCTCCAAGTCCGAAGAACATCGTTGTGACCAGACCCCCACATCCTCCCCTTCCCAAGAACCCGGCACCAGGGAACTCCATCAAGGTGGTAGATATGAAGAAGCTGCTGGAGCCAAGTGCCGTCACAACAGAGGTCAACGCTCAAGTGAAACCGGTGAAAAAAGAACACCTAGAAACTACTTTGTCAAATGTTGAAACACTCCTTAACAAATATGTATACAGAAATGATATTAAAAACTACTTACCAGAGTCTAATGTAAATAACACCGGCATAACTGCAAATCAGGTTCTTTCTTGCCTAAGAATAATATTGCCTGGAAAATTTGATTTGTCTAGAATGATACCAAATGAAAAAGTAGCATCTTTGGTCATTCGTTACCTGAAGCTGGACGAGAAAAATGAAGAAATTCAAAAGGTTGTGAAGAAACATCTTGAAATCATAATAGAGGCTGTGAAAGCAAAGGACAATAAAAGTGTTGACTTTTCAAAACACCCTTACACTAAAATAACTGATAGAGATTTAAAACGTGCATTGTCCGTGATTCTTCCTGAAGATTTCTCCATGATAGATATCACTGATGAATTGTTGGGATTGCTTTGCATTACTCTGGGTCTGAATATCTATAAAGACGCATATTACATCCTAATAAGAAAGATTCGCAAATTCACAAGTGAAGGTCAGAAATTCAGTGAAATACTCAACCTCGGCAGTAAAGAGTATGATGACTCCATCGTAACCGAAAAAGAAATAATCGGAGCGAATGAAAGTTTTCCAAATGATAAAGAAAAAAATAGTCGTATAAATGATGAAAATTCAGCAGACAGTGAAGTCGTATGTATTGGTGAACAAAAGAAAGAAGTCGAGTTTATTGATATTAGCAAACTGACTGAGAATAGCCAGGGTACGTTAGATACATTGGATACAGTCCTATATAATGTTGTGGAAGCCTCAAGTAAAAAAGACATCAATCAAGCCTCAAAAAGAAGTTCCAATGATATCTCTGAAAGTTATAGGAAAACAAGTAAAATAGACAGTGATTTGTTGTCTGACACAGAAGAAAAGATTCATAAACGCAAAAATAAAGCTGTAGACTCTGATTGGGTGCCTGACAAAAAGTGGTGCAGTATGAATCGAGAAATTGGGAGGGACAAATTGTTTGGAATTGTGAAATATCTTCACGAGAAAAAGTTATCTGCAAACGATGTTCTATATAGTAGTAATCTTATATTCCATTTGTGTCGATTTATTGACATTATGCCAAAAAAAGACAATGTAAAAATGGTTAAAACGAAATTGAATTATATAATAGATAACAAGCTTAATTTCAACAATATTAATGATCATCTGACTCAACGTTCATCCTTACGTATGAAATCGCCATCAAGTGGTAGCAAAAGTCCAAATGTAGGGAAAAGGAAGAGGGATGCAAAACTGCAAATGAGTCCAGTGGTGGTTCTCCAAGACTTGATAGATTTTAATATGAACGATATATTTTTTGTGAGGAAAAAGAAAATTAAGTCTAATGGTTTCTACAATCAGGACAAATTTTCTTTGAAGAAGAACCCATCAACTAAAAAGTACACTCCGGAACAAGTAAGAAAAATTACCGATGACTCTTACTCACAGTTTAGGAAAATAGTGTTGAAGAAGGAAGGTACTAAGGGGTTTTTCTGTCGAAAGTATACCAAGCTCAGTCTCGGAACTGTGGTTTTTGCAAAGAACTATCGACATCCTGGAGTGGGCTGGGTAAGAGGTGTTATCAGCAAGCACGAAGGCATTTGGAGGTATCAAGTTAGGCTGGATAACCATAGCACGTGGTCTTGCACGGCTGATCAATTGAGACCAGTTTTGAACAAAGACAGTGTTGAGTATCAGACGGCACATGAGGTATCAGTCAGAGAACGTAGTCATAGACCGATAAAACCAAAGCAACTGTTTGATTTATAAGGGTTCAAACATATAAGGAGGGCATTTCACATTTGATTTATTCAGTCCAACATTGATTGCTAACTTATGCAGTGTGCTGCGACACAGATTTTGTTGATATGGATAACGAATAGAACGTTTTACTGACTGCGATACTGATTTCAGTGGATCGGCATCAGTAGAAGTGAAAATTAAACATTTTTATGCTCTTTATCCTTCCACACCTATAAAATATATGATTTTGAACAATAGTTTAAAATTTGAAAACCCACATAATTTTTTACTGTTTTCTTATTTTAGAGTGTATTTTTTACTAGGCTATATTGAACGGATGAGGTCTAGAGGGAAGACTTAACACAAAAATGTCAGTAGAAAAACAGTGATTACTCAAATTATTTTAGCTCTTCAAAAATATTTTTGAAATGTGCCCAAGTAATGGAAAGCACAAATTATTGAAGTGATGAAAATAAAACGAGATAGACTTTGAACAACTTTATTTACAGATTGAAAGTTCCTATTATATAGTTCAGTTTGCCCACTACAGTGAGCTTTAATATAACAAATCATATTTTGTAAATGAAAACTAACACTGTATATAATTGTGTATATAACCAAATATTAATTAATCACATGAAGCATTGTATTTTTTCTCTGATGATAGTCACACACAGAATTTGTAACTTCATAAAAAAACTTTTAGTAGGATTTCTTAATGTATTTCTTTTTAATGTACACATTCTTTACAATTGTATTTTATGATCTCAAATTATTATAGTATTTGAGGTTTGAGTACACAGTGTTTGTTTTTACTTTTTTTTGAATACAAGAATTATACAGGGTGTTTCAGAACTCCCTACCAATATTTTAGGGCATTGTTCCTGGGTTAAAAACATATCTAAATATCATATTTAAATCGTCCGGAAGTCTTAAGTTACTCACACAGCCGCCATTTTGTTTTTTACACATAATAATTTTTATTTCCGTAACGGATGGTTGTATTCAGATAATATTTGGTGTATAAATCTTTATAATACCAATGTACATTTCCAAGAAAAAAATTAATTTTTTCCATTGTATATTTTCAAAATGGCGGCCATTTTAAATGTTCAAACTCAAATATCTCAAAATCGGTAAATCTTATAAAAATTTTACTAGACACAAAAAAGTTGCCAAATTAAATTACCTAACCAATGGTGCCAAGTTTGTAAGGATCTGACAACAAATAACGGAGTTATTGCAATTTTTCTTCATAAAAACATGGAATTTGCATTGAATTTAATGCAAATAAGGCCAAAATCAAAATTTTAACGGCAAAATCAATGTTTTTATGAAGAAAATTTGCAATAACTCCGTTATTTGTTGTCAGATCCTTACAAACTTGGCACCATTGGTTAGGTAATTTAAATTGGCAACTTTTTTGTGTGTAGTAAAATTTTTATAAAATTTACCAATTTTGAGATATTTGTGTTTGAAATTTTAAAATGGCCGCCATTTTGAAAATATACAATGGAAAAAAATAATTTTTTTTCTTGGATATGTACATTGGTATGATAAAGATTTATACCAAATATGATCTGAAAACAACCATCCGTTACGGAAATAAAAATTATTATGTGTAAAAAACAAAATGGCGTCTGTGTGAGTAACTTAAGACTTCCGGACAATTTAAATGTGATATTTAAATATGTTTTTAACCCAGGAACAATGCCCTAAAATATTGGTAGGGAGTTCTGAAACACCCTGTATGTTTTGTTTTGAACACTACCAAACTCACATGATTCTGAAAGCAATGTATTACTTTCAATGTGTAAATTTTTATGCTGAAGTGTATTTTGTAGTAGCAAACATAGTTTTAATAAAATGTTTGTAAATGCAAGCTTTGATTTTTTTATATATTTTATACTCCATGAAGTTTGATACAAATATTTGGTGTCACGGACCTTCAACTTGTTGATGGCAGGATTGATCACTCCCATATGGAACCCTTATGGCATCAGGGGTGCGATTGTTCCCAAGCTACATGCAAAGCAATATGATTAAATTTTTAAACTGTAATGTGAGCTTGAAAATTTTTAACTTGTTGTACATTACAGCAATACAGATATAGGGGGTATTTGTAGATAGGTCCCATAACCCAGAGACCTACCTGTTCATCGCTGCTTTTCCTTTGGTGGTGGCGATTTTAAGTCAGTTTCAATGATGTTATAAGAATGGGGTTGGCGTCGGCAAATACACATAACTAACTGTGAACTTGGTGAGAATCACTTTCTCTCTCCAGAGAAGAAAGAGACTTTAGAGAGAGAGACTTCATTTGAAACACCGACGCACTTTGGCGTATTTTAAGGTGAAAGAAGTAATTGCACAAAGTTGTAAGGATCAATACTCAGTGGCTGCTGTGAACTTAGAGGAATTAATATGGGTTAATTCAGTTTTTATTTGAAAATGCTAATAATTCCATTCAAAATTCAAACTAACATTCTCTTGCTCTTTTGTTGTAAAAAAATTTTAATTATTCTTTTATACTTGTTTTTTTACTCCTATGATTCGTTATAACTTTGAAATATTTGCATGTATAATTATGTAGCACTTTCCTAAAGGGGCTTATACTATATTATATACTAGCTGTTGCCCGTCACGGCTTCGCCCGTGTTGAATTTGTTTTTTTAATTTCTTTTTAAGACCTACGAAATCTTCTTCCTTAACATATTAATATTAATACATTAAAATAGTGTGAGCGGGGCACCTATGAGTAAAGAGGAACGATCATGTCAAATATTAACCCAATAGGCCATAGAGTATTTTAAGTCGAGTGGGGTGGAGCCCTAAAGGACTTCAAAAAGTATTTTTACAAAACAGTTTCTTATAGTACCTTTGAATAAAGCGGAATGTCCACGTCAAATTTTAACCCCGTATGATCTATGGTAATTTAAAGGTTTTGTGGGATGGAGCCCTAAAGAGAATTTGCAAAATCGTTTCCTAGTGAATGCCCCTGAGTAAAAAGGAACGTCCATGTCAATTTCCAACCCTGTAGGTCATAGAGTAATTTTTAAGTCCAGTGGGGCGGAGCCCTAAATGAATTTAAAAACTATACTTCCAAAACAATTTCTTAGAGACTACCTATGAGCAAAGAGGAACATCCATAGGTTCAACAGAACAACATAACATAAGAACAAACCCATAGGCTCTATGGTAACCTAAAGGTTCTGTGGGGCGGAGCCCTAAAGGAAATTAGCAAACTCGTTTATTACTTAATGCCCATGACCAAAGAGGAACATCAATATCAAATTTAACCCAGTAGGCCTTAGAGTAATTTTTAAGACCAGTGGGGTGGAGCCCTAAAGGACTTCAAAAACTTTATTTCCAAAACCGTATTTGTTCAATTTAAATACAGTAATACATGAAGCAAATCACACCCCATTAGTTTAATAATTTACTTTCATTATCATATATTTTCAATATTTGTATTTTAACTCACATGTCATGGTTTATAACATTCTTCACTCTTGTTTTGAATATAACTCCATCTCATCTCTTTTTTCAAGGTCTTAATTTCTTTTTAATAGTTAACCTCAGGTCCTTTGAGTATTTTTATTGGTTCCCCTCCAGTATCAAGTGTCTTAGTGAATAGCTATGAGTAAAGATGACCGTCCATGCAAAAAATTAACCCTGTCGGCTCTATAGTAATTTTGAGGTTATTTGGGGCATAGCCCTGAAGGAAGTGTGTAAATCACTTTTTATTGAGCACCTATGACTAAAGAGATTACTCCAAATGTCAACCCCGCATTCCCTATAGTTTATAGATTCGTTGTTTCTTTCAATTTGTATTGTAATTGGCCATAATTGTAACATTATATTGAAATTTCGAAGACATGGGGTGGAGCCCTGATGGGATTTTTATGAAAGAGTTTCTTAGTGAGCACCTATGAGCAAAGAGGAACGTCCATGCCAAAATTCAACCCTGTAGGCCCCAAAAGTAATTTTGAAGTGTGGGGCGAAGCCCCCCCAACTTCAATTTCAAATTTCAACCCCTTAGGTCATCTGGCTTTTCATATTCGTTGTTCCCTAGATTCATATTTAAAATTGGCCATAAGAATAACATTAGACCAAAATTGAAATCGTGTGTGGCAGAGCTCTGATAGAATTTTGCAAAACAGTTTAATAGTGATCACGTACATATGAGCAAGGAGGAACGTCCACGTCAAATTTCATCATCATAGATCCTATAGTTCTTAAGATTCGTTGTTCCCTAGATTTTAACTAAAAATTAGCTATGAACAACATTAGATAGAAATTTTGAGGTCTTATGTGGTTTAGCCCTGATGGAATTTTGCAAAACCGTTTCTTAATGAGCATCTATGAGCAAAGAAGAACGCCCAAGCCAAATTTTAACATTGTAGGTCCTATAGTTTTTCAGATTCGTTGTTGCCTTGATTTGTATAAAAGTATATTGGACACAGAATAATATTAAATGGAAATTTTGAAGTCTTGTGGTGTAGAGACCTGAAGGAATTTTGCAAAATCGTTTCTTCGTGAGCATTTTTTAACACAGAGGAACGTCCATGGCAAATTTCAACCCCCTATACCCTATGGTTATAAAGATTCGATGATACTGAGTTACTGAGTGAGTGGTATTTGACACAGGACAACCTAACCTAACCTAAACTCTAACTAATAAACATTTTACACCAGTTAAATTGTTTACAAAGATTAAAATATTGTCATATGGTTACGTCATCCTTTAAATGTATTATTTCACTAACAGCTGATACCTTTGAATCTTCAACAGCTAATTACATCAAATCTTTGAAGTCGTGTGGGGCGGAGCCCTGAAGGAATTTCGCAAAACCATTTCTTTGAGCACCTATAGGCAAAGAGGAACTTCCATTCCGAATTTCAACCCTGCAGGTCCTATAGTTTTGGAGATTCGTTGTTTCCTAGATTCGTATTTTAAGTGCTCCATAAGAATAACATTGTAGCGAAATTTTGAAGTCGTGTGGGGTGGAGCCCTGCAGGAATTTCGTAAAACCGTTTCTTAGTGAGCATCAATGGGTAAAAAGGAACGTCTATACCAAATTTCAATCCTGCATGCTCTCTACTTTTGGAGATTCGTTGTTGCTTTGGTTTGTATTAAAAATCCCCCATAAGAATAACATTGTAACGAAATTTCCAAGTCGTGCGGGGCGGAGCCCTGACGGAATTTTGCAAAACCGTTTCTTAGTGACCGTTTTTGAGCAAAGATGAACGCCCATGCCAAGTTTTAACCCTCTAGGCCTTTAAGTTTTGGAGATACTCTGATACGTGAGTGAGTGGTATTTGACAAATATATAGTAGATTTTAAAAATGCCACTGGTGTTGATAGACAAAAAAAATACCATAGCAGAGGTTGGGTTACAGATGTAAAATTTAGTGTGACACATATACAGGAAGTCTTGTCTTAATTTTAACCATCAGACGCCATTTCTTAGGGCCCGGCCACACGAGCGTTTTTTTCACGCACAAACGCAGCATGAAAATCCGCCAGAAATATGAGCAGCATTAAATGTAATGGGGTATGCCACACGTAGTGTGTTTTCCCGCCGTAGCTTTTATAATTAAAATTGAATTATAAATTGAAGCAGCGTGAAAATAAGCTAGTACATACCGCTTGAAAAAACGCTCGTGTGGCCGTGCACTTATGCTGTACAATTTCTTTGCTTAATGAGAAAACTGCCCAAATGGAGCCACACCCCACCAGAAAGAAGAAGACTGACCAGACTTGAGATTGTAGAAAGGATACTCACCTCTCCAAAAACATTTTTATTTCATAGACATTCAATATTATTTTTGGAGATTCCTATACAGTATAGTCCTGCTAATCCTAGCTAATAACCAACACTGCGAGTGTATCTTTTCACTCATTGGTGTTATCTGTTTATCGTTTTAAAATCAAACCAAAGCAGACATTGTGATAGTAATTACTAATTAGATGTTCTTTATCTTAATGCTTTTCTTCTGAAATACATTGCATGTTATTATCCAGTTATTTTCCCTAAGGCCCTTTGATCAAAAACATTAATTTGAGACCACACAGTGAATTCTACAATTTTAAACACTCACAATTTTGATCTAAATATTTTTTGCAATACATTCTCAATGCAGTTTGTTAACCAGGTACATTCTGTAGTTTAACATAACAGGGTGTCCACTGCTGATAAAAAAATCAGTGACTTTTGAGGGTGAAAGATGTTAAAAATCAGTGACTTTTCAGTCTCTAAGGTGGAAAATTTTGGGGGGAAATTGTTGAAGTAGCAAAACTTTTGCTCCTAATCACAATATTTTCTCAATTTAAAATAAAAATCTGTGACTTTTCTTACGTTTTAAGGAAAAATAAGTGACTTTTTGGTGACTTCCGTGACCATTAACTAAAATCTGTGACTTTTGATGACTTCAGTGACCAGTACACACCATCATAACCACTTTCGTGTGAACGGGTAGATAGTACTTTTGCTGACGTCTGGTGTTTACTCTTTACAGAGCTTTAAACTATGAAATTCACCAATTTCCTTACTAATGTTAACGCCTTTACTGAAATGGAGAGCTAACCCAATAGGTGGTTTAAAGCCAAGTATGAATTAGAGATGAGTTTAGGATGATTGTGGCGTGATCTTATAGTCTTTTTACTGATTAAGGCCGACATTCTCCTTAGACAGGACTGTTAATTCATAGCCCAACAGCCAATGGTATCTAGGGACCTACAGTTTAACGTGGGATGCAAACCACAATTTTGCCCTCATATACCGGGTGTCTGTCTCAAATCGATTTTAGTCCAACAGTTTGTCCTTCAATCTTGATATAAAATCATTTCCCCCTGAATTGACCCCAAGGAATAATTTTAAAATATTTTCACATTGTATAAATCCTGGGTGTCCCAAAAACTGGGGGTCACAGGTTCGAATCTCTGTAATTTCAAATACAAACATATGTCATATTATACATCATTAGAAAGGTCTATTTCATACAATAAATTTGGTGCAAACAGAATTTTGTTATCTTTATTCGTTTCAAAATGGCATCCATTTTTGTAGCCAAACTCAAAATTACAGAATACCCTGTAATTCTTTTATTAGCCTATTTGTTATAAATGACATCTGATTCAAAATACTTATTTGAAATAAGCTAAGCTTTACAATGATATGTCACAAGATCACATTTACTAAAAAACAAAAACTTTCCAAATTTAATATTTTGAAAATGTTTACTTAAACATAACCCAAAAATTTTAAATACAAACACATGTCATTTTGTACATTATATTAAAGCTCTTGTTAAACTGAGCAACTTTGTAATTTACACTAATGCCGTATCTCTTTTGGTTTTGTAACAATAACGTAAAAATGCCATTTTCCCATTTAACATGCATGTTAATTTAATAGTAAGGCAACAATAGAAGGAGACTGCCATACTATTATGTCCTGATTAATTAATATGCAAGTCAAATGGGAACATGACATTTTAAAGTTATTACTACCCCCAGTTTTTTTGGGACACCCTGTGTTTATACGTTAAAAATATTTTAAAATTATTCCTTGGGGTCAATTTTGTGAAAAAGATTTTATTTCAAGATTGTAGGACAAACTGTTGATCTATGATCGATTTGAGACATCTCACGTGAGACACCCGGTATACAAATTTGTCTAATTATGAGGATGGTTTTTATGGATGAACTAGTATTTTCTGGTGCGGACATTAATCCCCACCAGGAAATATCGCATCCACAAGCCATCACTTTTAACTATCCACAATTCGTGACCTCCAAGTAGATGGATTACAGGACGTCTCCACCGTCCCAGTCAATGTTAACCAAATGAGAAAATTATGAACTTTAAGGGCTTGTAGGGCCCTTGAATACAGCTATTTGCCAATTTACTTTAGAAAGAACTTCAATGCTGAGCTATATCACAATACCCCAAAATCATTAAAATCTGTTGAAAACTGTGGGAGGAGTCCCTTGTACTAAAAACCAATAAATATGTACAGTAGACTCCCTCTTAACCAGTCTTCGCCTTACTGGCCTATCCTGACACAAAACCAACATCTTTTTAACCGGCCCTTTTAAATCTCAACATAACTTTAACCGGCCAATTTTTGCCTGAAGCGTTGTTTTCTTAATTATCATTCAATTCAACATTATACCATATGGACCTGCATTACAGTTGACCACAAAAAAGAAACAAATTATTATTATTAGGCCTAGTTTAGTCGTGGGTTTCATGGGTGTCGGATGTTGGCTAAAAGTTAAATACAGTAATATATTGAGAGTTGCTTTACAACTTATAGTTGCATTCAGGCCATAATTGTAGGTTGGCGGTTTTTAATATATCAAATCAAAATATACTTTATTCATTTTATACATAATTATGTACAGAATGGCGTCATAATATACATAAATAGGGTTGTCAGTTACATACAGGTATAGTTAAATACATACAGACAGCAAGTTAAATTACACAAAAATACAAGGCAAACTTAAGTTATAATTTTATTGAAAAAACTCTTCTAAGCAGTACAGAGACTTATTAATCATAAAATTTTTAAGCTTCTTTTTAAATTTATTAAAATCTGTTATTATTTTTATATCTAACGGCAATGAATTAAAATATCTAATCCCTGCATAAGAAGGCGTCATAAAATTTTAAATTGTGGATGTCATAGCCAATAGCAGCCCTATGTCTGGTATTATAATTATGATTAAAACCCAATTGCCATGAACAGTTGGAATTTCTTTTGATAATTAATATTAATTCAAAAATGTACAAGCTAAACACAGTCATTATCCCTAATCTTGGAAAATGTTCTTTGACGGATTCCATCCAGTTTAATTTCAACATTATTCTTAAAGCTTTTTTTTGTAATACTAAAATTTTTTTAAGATTATCAATTGAGGTATTACCATAAACCGATAAACCGAATGAAATGTGACTGTGTACAAAAGCAAAGTAAACTGATTTCATAGTTTTTATGTCGCATACTGATGATATTTTTCTTAAAACAAATATCCCAGAAGCCAATTTTTTACATACTTGTGTCACATGGGAATTCCAATTAAGATGGCTATCAACGGATATCCCAAGAAATTTAGTTGTATCAACTTCTTCAAGAAAGTAGTTGTTTAAGCAAATATTAATTGAATTGTTTTCAGTTTTTCTTTGAGAGGTAGAAAAATTAACAAATTTAGTTTTGACTGGATTGATTAGAAGGTTTAGTTCAGCTAAATGTTGTTGAATAGTTGTAATTTGAGTGAAAGCAGTCACTTCAATTTCATTTGATTTTTTTCCAGATAACTTGATATTGATATCGTCAGCATACAATGTGATTTTACCAAAATCGGCCAGATTAGCAACTTCATTGACATAGCATAAAAATAATGCTGGTCCTAGAATCGTTCCTTGCGGAACACCATACTTTAATGGTTTACTACCAGACTGGTATGTTAATAATTGGTTGAAATCGTTAAGATGTTTTAGTTCAACGTAATGGCTCCTGTTAGACATATAACATTTTAACCAAGCCAAAGCTCTGTTTTCTATGCCAAGATTTGAAAGTATATTGAATAATTTAGTGTGACAATTGCTATCAAAAGCTTTACTTAAATCCATAAATATACCGATTGTTTTTTCCCCTTTATCAACTGAGTTTATAATAGATTCTATGAATTCAATGCTTGCGCTTGTTACTGATTTATGTTCTCGAAAACCATGTTGCTCGCTGGCAATTAGGTTGTTATTTTCCAAATAATTAGTTAGCTGATTTACCACAACTCGCTCATATAATTTTGAGAAGGAAGATATCAATGATAATGGTCGATAATTGGAAACAGTTAGGGTATCTCCTGATTTGAAGAGTGGAACGATTTTTGTTAATTTTAGGCGAGCGGGAAAAATACCAGATATGAAAGAAGAATTTATTAAATGTGTTAAAGGTTTTTTTAAGAATTCTTTTGCAAGCTTTATGATTGGCATCAATATCTCATCATAACCCGATGAATATTTATTATCGAAAGAGTCTATTATGCTATTTATGTCGCTTTCTGTCACTTGCTTGAAGAAGGACAATTTACTTTCATTTTTATTATTTTTTGGTTTATTGTTATCTAAGGAGGTTAACGCTCTCAAATCTGGTATAATTTGAGAGTCCACCATGTTAGAATAGTAATTATTAAAGACTGAAACTATTGATTGCGGATTATCAATCAGTAATCCATTTTGATTTAGTTTAATATTATGATGTTTTGTATTTTCTTTCAGTTTAACTTCTTTATTTATTACTCTCCAAGTGGCTTTGCAAATATTATTAGAATTACAAATTAGATCCTTATAATAATCTTTCTTTGATTTTAAAACATTGCATTTATAGTCTTTTGTTTTATTTTTTATCAAAGTTTTAAGATTGTTATATTTCTTACCTCTGTACTGCTCAGTCAGAGTAACAAGTTCAGATTTGCCGTTAATCAAATCAGATGTAATCCAGTTATTACTGTCACTATACTCTCTACATTTAACTTTAGGAAAGCACAGGTCAAAATAATAATAAAATGTATCAAAAAAAGAATCAAACTTTTCCTCTACTTTAGAATTATATACATTAAACCAGTTTTCATTTGAAATCATTCGTAAAAAGTTTGTTTTGTTGCTATTATTATATTTTCTCTGCAAAAAAGTGTTACTTTTCTGAGCTAAATTACTTTCTGGACTGCAGATTTCTAATAACTGGGCATCATGGTCGGACAAAACTGTGATTAAACCTTCAACTCTTAACAAATTGTCCGACATATTAGTGAGAAAATTATCAATACCAGTCGCAGTGCTGCCACAAACCCTAGTTGGGAAATCAATCAGGTATCTAAAGCCATGACTTTTTAATAAAATTTTGAAATCTTTTACGTCATTTGTATTATTTAAAACATTAATATTAAAATCACCTGTAATAATGATATTTTTGTATTTTTTTGTAGCCTTAAAAATTAAGACATTGAGTTTGTTAAAAAAATCATGAACATTGGAACTAGGAGAGCGATATATACCTATTACTACTATATTAAGAGAATTAAAGACATATTTGGCACAACAGAATTCAAACACTTTATCCTCACACAAATCAGAGGTTTTAAATAGCTGCGTGCACTCAACATTATTTTTGGACAGAATCATAACACCCCCTCTTGTGCAAGAATTTCTGCAGTAAAAAGCATTTACTTTAAAATCATTAATTTGGAAAAGGTTTATTTCAAAGTCTTTCAAGTTGTGCTCAGGAAGAAACTACAATTGTAGGGTCTATTTCTGATAGTGTTATTTCTAAAGGTCCTATGCGACTAATTAAATTTTGAATATTATGGTGAAGAATTTTTATTTTGCAAGGCAATTTAGGGACTGGCATTGAAGTCTGTATCTGACCTCTTAAGTTATTGTTTCTGCAGGTGTTAAAGGAAAATTTTGAGTGCAATCAAATAGAGGTGAAGTATTGGTTAACTGCACTGAATCTAATTTATTTGGCACGAAGCCTTCACTTGAAGCACTGGACACATTACACTGACTCACAGAAGCTTGAGATGTTGTAGCTAGTGGTGGGTATTCCCTCAGGGACTGCAGTCGGTTGGCCTGCGTAGTTACACTGCTCAAGGAGTTGTTTGCATCATGTGGTTGTGGTTCTGGAGCTGTCAGGTTGGTTACAGTTGTGCTGCTAATGTCAGTGGGTTTATTTGGTTGATTTTTATTTACGTCTGAGACCATTGGTGAAATATTTTTACTTGAGATTAAATATTTCAATCTGTTCTTGAATTCACAATGGCTCAGGCCATTATTTAAGACCCTGTAGCTTTTTTGATCGTAAACAATTATTTTGATTTTAGATTTGGTAATTCTTTGGAATTCTAAAATTCGGCTTGCAAAATACTCAACTGGTACCTTATCCCTTACACAGCCCATTGCTGAGCACACCAGCTGTTGGTATCCTTTTTTCTTGAAATCCTCCGTAAACTCGTGAAATGCTGTGTCATAGTCAGGCTTACTAGGTTTAGTAAAGTACCTCGGCTTGGTAATTAAGCTGTAGACACCAGCACCTCCATCAACTTGTTGGAAGGCCAGGTGCTTTGAGAGACAATCAGTTGTTGAGGGTCTGCCAAACTGCTGCCGGAACTTTACTGCCACACCTGCTGACATGTGCCTGGGATCATGGAGATCTGCTGATATGGTGTGAGAAAAGGCTGTATTTTTGTTATTCTTAAAATCTTTTATCATTTGAACCATGTGTACGTCCAAAACTTCTATGTTGGTATTCAAGAGTTCATAATCATAAGTATTTCTTTTTAGGGTGGTCTTTAATTTTTTTATTACTGATAGCTTTTCCAACATATTTAAAATTAGTTCGACCAGTTTGTTTTTTCCACTTTGATTAAAATGCAGGCCATGTCTTGTAAAGTGGGACCTATTTAGAATGTCCAAATCTATTAGGTGTACTTTTGCAAATATACATCGGTTCAACCTGATAATTCATTACCTGGCCGCAGCCTGGTCCCGAGATGGCCGGTTAAGAGGGAGTCAACTGTACAGATGATCTTTGTACAGAACATCTTTCCAATTGTTCATACAAGCACTTTAGTTGCCTCAACACAATATTAACAAATTACTTTCTCAAAAATAAATATCGGCTGGAGTGACCAGGTACTAGAATTCAACTAATTCAGTGTCATCTTTTTAAATTATAAAATACAATAGAGCCCAGTATGGTAACATAGCATTTTGAGTTAGAAAATTAAGTATATTATGTGAAGAACTAAGTAATTAGATGTCTCTATTTAAAGAGCTATGCATAGATCAATTTAAAAACTAAAATATCTGTAAAAAATAAATAAAAAACTTAAGTAAAAATAAATGTGCAGTTGAAGATAAAAATTTGATTTCACACGTTTAACATTTCTGCCCCATTTAGGGTTGCCACAGAATTTTTTAGGCCTTTTTCCTGACTTTTACTGACCAATCTGAGAGATTTTTCCTGACTTTTAGGAACCGCGGGGTTTTACATAGACTCATTTTTTGTTTGTAGCAAATTTCCTTTGGAATATTTTTTTAATGCAATTTCCTACATCCCCAATAGTTGCCCATCGCTCTAATTTTTATCGAAATACCCCCATCGCAGTGAAATTCCAATGGTTTAGTTAATTAATTAATTAAAAATAAAAACTTTTATTTACAAATAGCATTATTTAAGCCTATTGAGATTTTTATTGGGAAATGTTAAAAAATAAGCAACATACCAGGTTTAAGATTTTCCATGAAAAATAAAATGGAAAACTTTTTTTTCAATTTTCTCCGTTACCAGTGAAGCTAAGTAAATTATTCAAAATACTAAATTATTTTTTTTAAGTTCTTTTGAATGGTCCCTTTGATAATGAATTAAAATTTTTAGGGTGAAAAATACCAAAACCCCCTAGTTTGACCTTTTTGAAAACCCATAAAATCCTGTTCCGACTATCCGATCAACCTGGTTTTTGAACTTAGCCTGAAGAACGCTATCTTACACATTACCAAATTTCATCTAAATAAAAGGTCTCTTTCAAAATTTATTGTGTAAACAGACACATATATAGATATATTTTTAAATATATGAATTTGAACAAATGGTGTTTTTGGCTCCTATGGACCTCAAAACAAAAAAGTAATATGGTCACAGCCTTACGTCTTACCATGAGTATTATCGTAATAGCGTATTCCCTACAGGTAAATTCGCTAATATTCCCTGTAGAGAAATTGGCTAAAAATAAAACAGTGTTCCAATAATAATGTAAAAACTAACATTATAACAATGAAAACACAATAGAAATATATTTTAATTACATTATTAATAGGTAATTAATGTATAAAATTAATACATTTTACCCACTAATTAGTAATTCTGATTTATGGGAGCGATCAAAAATTGAGACGGTCAGATTGTGCCACTGCAAATTTTCCTGACTTTTGGCATTATTTCCCTATTTTTCCTGACTTTCGGAATTTTTTCAAACATTTTCCTGACTTTTCCTGAACAAAGACCCAAAAATCCTGACTATTCCTGACTTTTAATGTCTGTGGCAACCCTGCCATTTTTTCTCCATTGTCACAGCCATATTTACAAATTCTGAGTAGACAATAACGCTGACGATTATGCAACTTCTTCTGTAATTTCAAACGCTTGTTTTCACACATCTAAAAATAGATATTTTGGTGTTGTTTAGTACTTATATATAATTTTGGTTGGTTTTACTCTAGGCAGCGTACTAATAAGAAAAACTAGCTCAGGGAAAACCCGAGAACTGAATTACACCCTTGACCGCACATTTGTTTAGTCTACTGAAACCAGGTCACAACTTATTTCAGTACAGTAATGGAGAAATAACTTGAATATCAACAATTTCAATCTTACATAATACAAGGAAAAAGGAAACCACATTGATGTAATAAAACAATGCCATAACTTGGATTTATTCAAAACAGGTCATGACAGAGTAAAAATTAAGCCTATTTGCCCTTCTTGGCCTTTATTTTCCTCATGTAGAATTCCAGTTCTTTGCCTTCGAGGATATATCCGTCTGCACGACCACACTGGCCAGGTCTGCTCGAAATACACGCTGAAACACACAACAGCTTGTGTCAATAAAATTGTCTAGTAAAGCAATTTTATTCGTTGGCACAATGGATAAGCATGCTTCAAAGACACTGCATATGAGTTTCCTCTCAAAATTCAAGAAGTTTTAAAATCACACAAAAGTTGGAGATGACATTTCTTTTTCAGTGCACCACGGTTTTTATTTAGAGCTATAAAAAAATAATATGTGAGGTTTGAAAGCACTCAGTGTAACTATGACAAGCACATCACCGATTGATGTTAACATCAAGACGATATCAACTTGATTCAACCTCAAGCTATTTGTTCTGTCATCATCGTGCTGAAAAAAAGGATTGGTTTGCGAACAATTTTAAGAGGGATTTTTTACTTCCATATTATGACCAGATTTGACATAAGCATAATATTTTCCTGGTCCATCAGGAAAAACTTCTCTGACCGAACTTCTAAACTAAGTGAAGGTAGCTTACTTAAATTGTAAGGGCACTGAGAGATGTAGGGTTTGATCAATATTTGAAAAAATATTTTTTTAAATCATTATGTTACATACTAAAGAAAACATCCTATCATCACAACATGCTTCTTTTACGGTCAGTTTTAAAGAAAATATTTTGTCATTTAGAGAATGTTCTTTCTTTGACTCAACAGAATGAGAAAGCAGTTATTAAAAACTATTCAGTGATATTATTGTGCTCTCCCAATCGATTAATAATATGGACTTTCTTTAGAGCACAAACTATCTCTAGCTATCAGTTTGCTTTCTTCCCTAGAACATATATTACTTCCACCAATCGATCAATAATATGGACTTTCTTTAGAGGATAAACTATCTAGCAATCGGTTTGCTTTCTTCCCTGGAACATATATTACTTCCACTGTCTGTCAGTTACAGAATGTAGGTAGAGATGGACAATTTTTATAGCAGCTGACCTAGCCAAAATTTTTTTAATGGAGACTTCTAACACTTCAAGAAGCACTCAGTGTAACTATGACAGAAGCACATCATCGGCTGTAGCTCGCATCAAAACGATGCAAGCGTTGATCAGCCTCATGCATCTTAATCATCATTGTGCAAATTCAAATACAAATATGGAACGAAATTCTGGTCATTGTCAATAACTGGAGAAAGTCATCAGAATAACAATGTACCTAATAGATTCAAAATCGACGTGTGTTTATGTAAGGACCCATATTTTTCAGAGTACAGTCAATGTCTGTTATAAACAGAAAAAAGAAAGTGTAAAATGTTCAACTTTAAGCTTGGTTTTCCTTGCTGCAGAATTAAGCGCTTGAGAGCGGAGGCTTATAATTCAAGGTCTGCTCTTTTAATTAAACGTTATTCAATTGATTCCACTCTCCACTACAACAAATTTGCACCTGGTTACTTAAAAGAGAGACAGTTATACAGTAGATGCTCTTTTAACTGACCCCTACAGGATCAGACTAAATTGGATAGCAAAAAGATCCATTAAAATTAATAATACCTTAAATAAGAGTAATAGTTTATGCAATGATTGTATTATGAGGGCTTTTAAGCCACTAAATACAATCATTGGATACACTACCAACTCTCATATCTTCGACCAACTTAAATTTGGTAAATTACTGATATAAACATAACAAAAATTCAAAATTATGGGCTTCCACCCAGCCAAAACAGATACATGTAGGTTGCTTGACCAAATCGACATTCTCACTCAATTAAGATCACACTTTTTTGAGGTTATACGCAAAAAGCAACTAAAACAGGAATCGTAATGAAACAGCTGATGTGCGAGTTGCATGACTTCTATTAAAACACTACTTTCGTCAAATGGTCTCTCATTGGTCTAGTATTTATATTTTCAAGTGAAACATGTAGGTTGAAACACCCCATTGGATCGACAGGTTTTATTTTGGTTGAAGAATGTATTTCTTTGGGGTGATATTATTGCAACGGTCGTAACAAGTAAAACATGTGAAAAATTGTTGCAACAAAATTAAATGTTCTTAATGCTATCAATTAGTTAATAGAGTAACACAGATAAGGTATCAAAAACTGTTGAATGAACAACCGCACAAAATATTGAGAGTAACTGACTGAACTTCACTTGTTGCAGTAACGTATGATCGACCTCTTATAACAAGAAAGTTATTTATAAATCATTGTCGCAACATTGGCTTGCACAGTGGAGGTTTGTACATTCCGTTGGTCCCCCAACATTAGTTAGAAGAGCTTCCACTGTAATCAAGATTCTACTCTAACTTAAAATGTGTCAACTTTTATAATGAATAGCAGCATTTTAAAATCAGTAGTAGTCTATTATTTGTAAAATACAAACAGTCCAGAATGGCCATGGACTAATAAAGAACTTGGCCTTAACTCTTACACTTAACAATGTATGAATGGCTTCAATCTATAAATTGTTTGTTTTGGTGTCAGGACGTTAGAGGTGAATTTAAATCTTCATGTAAATCTGTTTAAAAGAATGTCATCATTCACCAATTTCAGCATAAAAAAGGCCTTGATTAAAAAAATGTTATTTACAATCACTGACAAGTGAAAAAATGTGACAATATTCTCTTGAAACCAGCAATATTTCTTTATCAATAAAGTACTTAAAGCCCTATTAGTAGAAAAACCAATTTGAATCTAAACAAGAAATACAACTGGCATCAGGACGTTAGAGGTGAACATAAATCATCTTCATAGAAATCTGTGAAAGTACTTTCATCATTTGCCAGTCTTGATTTAAATCATTTGATTTAAATCGCTTTCATAAAATAGAATTACATAAAAATTCTGTTCAAAATAGTTAAGATTGATTTCAGTAAAAACATTGAACTTTACTTTTAATTTCAAGTAATTTTTTTATTAAGACATCACTTAAGTAATTTTTTATTAAGGCGAGCACTAAAGAGAAATGTCATTAGAACTGGATTACTCCTACACAAAAAAACTTGTAAACTTTAAGAATTACCCTCATTATCATCGGAGATTTTAACAGTTTTTAAAACATCGAACAAGGAATATATTTTTATCTCTTGGTTCATAGTTTAATGTTGGGTCAATCCATTTCAAATCACCCAGACAATGTTGCTCAACATTTTTTATTTGCCTGATTTTTTTATTATGAGTTCCCTATGGGTAGACAATCACAAAACACTATTTAAAAAATTTTTACCAGACTTAGTTTTTTTCTGGCAGCTACTTTTAAAATGGCGGTTGGGCAAATTTTAGTAAAAAAACGAGGTCAGCGGAAATTTTAATTGCCAAGCTATTTTTAAAGATATAAGAAAAATTCAAAAACCATTGTGTTCAGCATAAAATAAACTTCAAGTTAACATTATATTAATGTTTCTTTTGTGCAAGAAAGTCAGTAAAACTCCTTCTGCAAAAAATCTAAAGAAAATCACCAATCGTTACTTTTTAATACCATAAAAATCTAAGAAGGGAAAGAGACTCACAAATAATATTTTATTTCTGTGTTGAATACTTATATAACTACATGCAGAAGGAGTTTTAGGCCTGAGAATGCTCTCCTTTTTTTTCTAGAGCTCTTAAAAAATGGCAGAAAGCCTTTTAACACTGATTTTCTCGGGTTAATATCTAAAAAGGGACTGAATAAAAATAAGTGAAAAATATACAGAATGTTCTTTATACTAATAGGGACATCTCACAAAAAAATTATGACTGAGACTTAACTACATTTAGAGATATACATTATTGAGTTTCGGTTAAAAACGCTACCCTTTTTTAATTTAGTGCAGTGCCAAGTTAATAAATATGAGCCAGAAATACTCTTGAGTGTTTAAATTATGTTTAAATCATTAAATTCAATAAAAAATACAAGAATTTTTTATTTTTAATAATAACAGACAGTGATAACAATAGTTAGAGTTATCTTAATCTGAACTTACCGATACAATGGTTGAACTACACTTGTGTACAGTATTCACACAATAATGTTTTTGTAGACATTTAAATTTAAAACTTTGGTTGCAATTACTTGTTAGCTGCAACTTTCATCAGAGAGTTTAATAAACATGATATTTCATTATATAGTTTATTATTTATGTTATGTGTCCTAATGGACACGGTCGTTAGTTCCAATGGAATGACCTTTCGCACTATTTTCTTATCAGGCACCCAGGCAGTGTCATTTTTTGAGAGTTGTAACACAGTTTTTGGTCCAGAGGGGTGAATGAAATGCACCAAACATCATTGTTGTCTTGACTTATGTCTTCGATTCTGCCAAGCCACCACTTGTCATCATAGATACAAGCAACATAGTCATTATTCGTATTTGAAAAGTATTGAAGTTTTATGGTCATCAAAGTTTGTGCCTGTAGAAGTAACAAAACAACTGATTTGATTGTCACTTATGGGGACATATCTGTGATAGTTTCTTGTTCCTTTGACTAACATTCAAATCTAGTGACATCACGTGACAATCAAATTAGATGTTTTGTTACTTCTACAGGCACAAACTTTGATGACCGTTAAACTTCAATACTTGTCACAATTGTAGGCCTATCATCTCTTACGAATATGGGGAACTATATGTTGCTTGTATCTATGATGACAAGTGGTGGATTGGCAGAATCGAAGACATAAGTCAAGACAACAATGTTGTTTTGGTGTTTTTCTTTTACCCCTCTGGACCAAAAACTGTGTGCCTGTTAAGAAGATAGTGCGAAAGGTGACTGACTCCATTGGAACTAACAACCGTGTCCGTTAGGACACATAACATAAATGATAAACTATGTAATGAAATATCATGTTTATAAATCTCTGATGAAAATTGCAGCTAACAAGTAATTGCAACCAAAGTTTTAAATCTAAATGCCTACAAAAACATTATCGTGTGAATACTGTACGCAAGTGTAGTGCAGCAATCGTATCGGTAAGTTAAGTTTAAGAATTATAACTCTAACTATTGTTATCACTGTCTGTTATTATTAAAAATAAAAAAAAAACATTTGTTTTTTTATTGAATTAAATGATTTAAACATAATTTAAGCACTGTCAAGAGTATTTCTGGCTCATATTTATTTAACTTAGCACTGCACTAAAATGAAAAAGGGTAGCGTTTTTAACCGAAATTCAATAATGTATATCTCTAAATGTAGTAGAGTCTCAGTCATAATTTTTTTGTGAGATGTCCCTATTAGTATAAAGAACATTCTGTATATTTTTCACTTATTTTCATTCAGTCCCTTTTTAGATATTAACCCGAGAAAATCGGTATTAAAAGGCTTTCGGCCTTTTTTTAAGAGCTCTAGAAAAAAAGGAGAGCATTCTCAGGCCTAAAACTCCTTCTGCATGTAGTTATATTAGTATTCAACACAGAAATAAAATATTATTTGTGAGTCTCTTTCCCTTCTTAGATATTTATGGTCTTAAAAAGTAACGATTGATGATTTTCTTTAGATTTTTTGCAGAAGGAGTTTTACTGACTTTCTTGCACAAAAGAAACATTAATATAATGTTAACTTGAAGTTTATTTAATGCTGAACACAATGGTTTTTTAATTTTTTTTTATATCTTTAAAAATAGCTTGGCAATTAAAATTTCCGCTGACCTCGTTTTTTACTCAAATTTGCCCAACCGCCATTTTAAAAATGGCTGCCAGAAAAAAACTAAGTCTGGTAAAAATTTTTAAAATGGTGTTTTGTGATTGTCTTCCCATAGGAAACTCATAATAAAAAAATCAGGCAAATAAAAAATGTTGAGCAACAATTTTTATTCTGATTGGGTGATTTGAAATGGATTGACCCTGTTTGTGTTACACAGAAACCTGATAACTCAAACGCTGCAACTCCAAAAAATTCCACATAGCCTATTAAAAAAAAATTTCATCGTAAAAATAAAAATGTTTTTCCTCATTCAAAAACGGACGAAATCCCTATAATCAACATTACATCAAATTAACTCTCCTTAGACGGGAATCCGTCACTATTTCAGCCGTCTACGCTGCCTTTTGAAAGTGATTTCATAATATAACAGCTTTAATATCTTGCATTACAGTATACATGAATTCAAAACTCTTACTGCACCTAACAAATCCGGTCTCAATTAGTTCAGAAAACCGAGCCTCTATGTTATTGATAGTTTTTCTCTTTTTATTTCTTGTTTTTATAGGCTGATAAAATCCTATAAAATTCATTTTGAACAAGATTACCTTTGTGTGAGTGTGGGTTACTAGTTACGATCCTTTCGAAACTGGACCCAGCTACTTTTGGTCATTGGGCTACTGATTGATGGTCCTGACAAATGAAACAGCTGATTTTTTGTCAGTAACGAAGCTACACCCCCATCTCATCCATCACACTCAACCTTCAGTCATAATAAACTTAAATTCACTCCATTGAAAGTGTCAGTGTCTCAAGAAATGTACCAAATGTATTGTGTTTTTTAGTGGTAATTCAACTAGATAACTCCTAGATATCTAAAACTAGGTTAAGTCACCTTAATGGTCCACCAAATAGATCCAGTGAATGCTTCATAGATGGAACAAGTTCATACTTGAAGATCTGATTATGGCTGTAGGCCCAAGCCGAAACGCTTAATGTAATCCATAAAGGATTCACTGGATCAATTTGGCGGACCGATAAGATAACCTAGTTTTGATCAGGAAACAAGCAACAAAAAAACACAAACACAATAATCCACCATGGCCAAGCGGAGCTTTGCCTTATGTACTGACTGTAACTGCAGACTCACCTAACACTCTGGCGGTTTGGAACTGTTCCTCTAGAGCCTGCTCTACCTTGGCCAGCCGCTGCCTCGCCTTGTACTTCCTCTCCACCTTCTTGGACCTCTTCTTGTTCAACATCGCCTCCTCCTGCTCAGTCTGCAAAACATGGTTTTTTAGTTACTGGCAAAGAAAGGGTACATGTTTATTATTTGGTACTGCAAGGATTTAGAAAAAATAATACCTTAGTTATAAAACTTGTTTTGATATTTAATTTTAATGGTTAAATGGTAGCAAGAAAGAATAATTCTATAATACTGGCATCAGGACGTTAGAGGTGAAATTATAAATTCATCAAAAGAATTATGATAATAGTTGTCATCAAATGCCAGTGAGTTTGCAGACAAGTTAGAACAATTAAGTTAGGTATCGTTGATATGTTAAAACTGTTAATTTCTTAGATATGTTAAAACTGAAGTGGAAGGTAAAAGTGTTTGCTTAAAATATTAGAATATTAAAATATTAAAAATTAAAATATAAAAAAAAAATTAAAATATTAGATGACACTTCACATAGTTTCCAATCACAGCACTCAGAAAATAATTGACATCAATATCTTGTCAGTAAGAGAGAGTTCAAAACATCATCACTGTGCTAGTGAATAAAAAACTATAGTTAATCCTAGATACTAATATTCATAATAATTCCATCTCCAACTACTAATAAATTGTAAGAGAAATCAATATTTTGGATGATTGTTTAAAAATCAAGTCTTAGGCACTCAGATCGCTGTGGGATAAGGTTGTCATCAAATAATACAGAATTAAAAAGGTCATCATCACTGTGCCACTAGATGATTTGTCAATTTGAATCAATTAAATGAGAACCTTTTAAAGGAAATAAGAGACTAAGTAGATTCCTAATGGGTTTCTGTTGTCAAAATCACTAAAAAGGAAGAAGTAAAAAGTTCTTGATAATTAGGTACTGTATATAACCATTTGAACAAGTGCAGTAAAGTGAACAACTCACAGTTGATAAACGGACCTTTACATCCTATCGACACTTTTAAAACTGCATGAGAAATTTAAATTAAGCATTCAGACTACAGGTGCATAGTTTTAAAATTACATTTTATGTATTAAGGGTGAAGTCTTGTGCCGTGGCAAATTTTGAAGACGAAAATTCATTGGATTTTCTTACTGTATTTGCCTCACGTCACAGTGCACTGGCCGTCGGTCTTGCCGAGGCCGTTTGCTTTCCAATTCTGTTTCTTTCAAGCCTGGCGGAAGTGCCAGTTTTTTTTTTTTTTGGTCCAGATGTTTTGGAAGGTTCTCGAAACCTTCCTCGTGTTCTGTGGCTTCCGGCGTAGTTGAAAGTTTTCATGAAAAAGTTTTGCTCTTCCCACTTTGTCTTTGGTCGGTGCCACTAAAGGTTCTTATTGCCGTCTCTTTACGAGATGGCATACTTCTAAGAAGTTTATTCACGGGTAAGTAAGATTCATCTTTTCCTATTTCATATTGATGTATATCCATTGTTCACAGAATTATTATTCGTTGTCATTTTTTCAAAAAAAAAAGGAGAAATTTCTTCTTTCCCACTCTGCCAAAATTGCAGTGTGAGTTTCTGCTGAACATCCAAGTTGAGGTTAGGACAGTTTCAATTCAGATTTAAGGTGAGAATTGTTCACCAAGTGCAAGAAATTGTGTTTATTGTCAGTCAAATTTTGTGTGTTTGGAAAACCCATTACTCAGAGCTGGTTGACAGAATCCAGCCGCCTTGTCACATTTTGCTTGGACTAGGCCTAGCCTAGCCTAAATTGTAAGTTCCTTTCAGATTTTGTAGTTTACATTTTGTATGAGCTTTAAGTGTAAAAATTTAATGTGTTATGCTTATACAAGTTACTTCACCCATTTCACAGACATAGATAGGCCTTTCATGTATGAACCAGTAACAGTGTGCAAGTTGTTTCATGAAAACTGTAACAAACCAAACTCATGCAAGGAGAAAATAAATAATTAGGCTACTCATTAGGCTATTACTTTATGGAACTGATCTGCCTTTTTCCAATGTTTTCAATTTTGGCTAAACAAGTTCAATGCAATTGGGTTAGGAATAAAAATGTAAAAATACAGAAACAAGTAACACGTTGTAACAACACAGAGTTTAGGAACCGTTTGTTATTGTGAGTGGAATTGTGACAGGGCCCATGGATGGCGGTTACGCTGCCCGCTGAACCGAGATGATCTGATCCTGCCCACCCAACACTTGGCCCGATGACTGCTGCGCCACACGGCATGGATCCATACTGCCTGCTGACCTAGTACTACACCTGCTGGTGCTCATGTCCACCTACGCCGGCTGACTCCGCCGCCCAGGCTATGTCCACCGTAGGCCTATTCACCTTGGGGTCACCTGCACATTCCGGCTCCACCGCCCAGTCTACCTTGGTAGGCCTAATCTCGGGGCTCTGTCTACGGCTGAGGTCAGTGTTTACCAATACTACTGCGTGCCATCCACCATCTCAGTGCAGTGATTCCACCTGGACTTACCATCTTGCCAAACCAACAACGGTGTGAAGTTTTGGGCCCATGTTAGGCTAGGACTTTATTCTTGTAATTGTACCATTTTTAAAATAGTGTTAAATTGATCTTGTTTAGTCGGTAAGGTCTATATCCAATTAGGAGCCCGCCCTTTTCAGCAGGAGGATACCGGGTGGAATTGGCTTTCCCATTTTAAATCACTGCTGAGACAAATTTATCTTAAATAATTTTTTTTTGGCCAATGCATTTTTTTTTTTATTTAATTAACTTTAAAACTTTTCATTTTTCTACTTTTCAATTTTTCAAGAGATATTTTTGAGGGCTGTGCCCTATCTGTGGGCTAGGCTGGCAGGCCTAACTAAGTTTTTTCATTAACCGCTGTTGCGGAAGGTTATTTATCAGGCGATCATTTCCGTAAATCGTTAAATTGTCATTTATTGTACCTTTTATGTAAATTTCAACGTGTGTATTTATTTATTTATTTATTGTTCAGTATGGTTATTGGTGGCCACCTTGCATTTAATTTTAAAATCATAATTATTTCTCAACATAAAGTTAAATTTAAAAAAAAGGAAGAGAAACAGCATTTACTAAATTTTAAGTTGAACCAAATCTTTAATTATGTTTGCCAACACTCCAAACCAAAATATTTGAAATATTTTTAACAATATCGGATGGTTATTTATCAAGTTAAGGTATTTGTTGTGAATGTCTGTGAAACCATGTTTAATAAATTTTACAGATGAAAATAAAATGGATTCTGTTGGCCAGCTCTTGAGTGTTTCTTGGGTCCTTTCCGCTCTTCCTTTGAGCCGGCCTCTGCCTTTGACTCGCTTCCAAGGGCTTTGCCCTGTCGAAGGCGTTGAGTCCGGTTTCAAAATGGTAGCAGAGCGTGGTTGGCCACTGGAAATGCAGTTTTGTTCAGGCCATGTTCAGGTTTTGGTAGTGTTGGAGGACCCAGGAATTTTTCATTTGTTGTTGTTTGTAAGTTTGTTCATCATTGTGGATAGTGATCGCCTGATTGTCAAATTTTGTTTGTGTTTTTTGATCATCCAAGTGGGTTGTGGGACCTGTTGTTCTGGGCCCCGTGAATGTTTCTCATCCTGGTCCCGTAGCCTCAGCAGCTAAGTTGTAATTTGTTTGTGGAACGTTGTTTCGTAATTTGTAATCATGGCGCTCTCTTTGACTCCGGAGCATCTTTTGAAGGATGAGCTCGTTTTCGAGGTCAGTGCGAGAGGAGCGAATCCAGCTGGCGATGCGCGGTCTCTTCGCACCCAGCTGAGGGGTTTGTTGGCCAGCGGTTTCCCCAGTTCGTGGCCGGCGAAGTTGGATCCTGAGTCGGAATTGAAGGCATGCATGACCAAGATGGAAGAGTGGGAGGGGAGATTGGAGGAGTTCAGGGAGGAGACGCTTCCTGCCAGAACTAAACTCCGACTCCTGTCTCGCCTTGTCCACTTGCAGGGGCGAGTGAAATTGCTTTTGGAGTTTGGCAATCGTAGGGGTGATGATCTTACTTGTCTGCAGGAATGTTTGAAGTCCGTCGAGGAGCTGTTGGAGGTGCTTTCCGCTAAGCCTCCTGGCGCAGCTACGGTTCCTCCTCCTGCTGATTCCCCGATCGTTCCGGTTCCCCCTGCCCTTCCTCTGACCACATCTGAGGAGAATGCAGAGTGTTCCACTGACAGGCCTGAATTTGGACCTTTGGCGAATGCGGGCGAGTCTATGGCTGCGCCTATTCCGTTGGTTGAGCCTAAGACACCAGCAACTGCACCATTTTCGCCCGGCGCGTACAACAAGTTGCCGAACCCGTTGACGCCGTTGCTACAGGCCTTGCCCTGTGTTGATGGTCTTGACGTCCACAGGCTCCTGAAGTTTCTGGCGGACGTTTTCCGAATGCGAGAGATTCCGGGCGTAAGCGACTCACTTCTCCTGAGTTTGCTGATACCGTATTGCCGTTCACCCCTATCTGACTTGCTGAATGCTGTGCTCAGCAGCAAGGGCGATTTTGAGGAGTTTCATCGTCAGGCACTCGACATGTACGTCCCCGGACGAATGCGGGAGGATTTGAAGATGCAGATGTTTTATAGGTGCCAAGGATTGCGGGAAGGCCTCGCGGCATACGTGACGGCTGTCCGCTCTGCCGGACGCGTGTTGCGCGTGGGCTTAAGTGAAGCTGAAGTTGTCCAAGTGATCCTGGATGGTATCACTCCTGAGGAGCGCTCTCGACTGGTGTTTGCCACCAAGCCTGACTCATTTTCTGGCCTCGATAAGCTGGTTGTGGGTGCTAGAAATGTGCAACTCATTGACCAGCGCAGAGATGAGAGTGCTAGATCCACCAATGCCAGGCAGTCCCGTCCGTTGGTGGGACAGGTGTCCTCACCATCGGCAACTCCTCAACACCGCACGCCCCTCACGTGTTATGGGTGTGGTCAGCGTGGCCATATTCGCCGTTTTTGTCGTCAGGTCTCGTCCGGGCCAAAAAACGGGGAAGGCGGGGGTCTACCCCGGTAGGCCCCCGACTCTTACCTAGGCCAGCGCCGGAGGCGATGAGCCCAGCCGATCCTTTGTTCAAAGGTGTCGCGGGCGTAGCGACTCTTGGCATCAGGACCCAAAGACCTGTTTGTCCCTACGTTGACCTTCTCATTGGTGACTCAAATTTTCCGGCCCTCGTTGATTCTGGAGCTGCGGTGAGCCTGATCTCCACCGATTTTCACCGCATTTTGGTGGAATCTGGGGCGATCCTCCGCTCGGAAGATGTGTCCCTGACTTGTCTCACGGCAAGTAATGCCCCCATGGACGTTTGGCTCAAGGTGGCTTTCAAGATAAAAATCCAAGGATTTTCATGGGTCTGGGATTTTCTTGTGTCCAAGGATCTGGGCGTCCAATGCATTTTGGGTGCGAATTTCATTAGAGAGACCGGCCTCATTGTCGATTTGCAGCGAGATTGCTGCTACTTCAAGTTTAACCGTGACGTGCTGGTGCCTTTGGTGGCCCCTACTCCGTCAATGTCTGTCAGGGAGGTGGAGTGCCCGGAGGAACCGGATAGCGTTTCTAAGGGCGACAGTTTGGGTCATTTGCCTCCGGAGCATAGGAAGGCTGTGAGGGACTTGTGCTCTCGCTTTCCTGATGTGCTCACTCCCCGCCTTGGTCTCACGAGCCTGATGGAATATGAAATTCGACTCACTGATAAGGAACCTGTGCGCAGCCATCCGTATAAGCTTGCGCCCCCTAAGATGGAGGCCTTGCGAAAAATCATTGATGAGCTTTTGAAGGAGGGAGTGATTGAACCTTCCAGGTCTCAATACTCCAGCCCTGCGTTTTTGGTTCCAAAGCCCAATGGGAAGTCACGGCTAGTCCTCGACTACCGTAAGTTAAACTCCAAGATCGAGATTGACAGTGTGCCGCTGCCTGACCTCCATTCGGCCTTTGACTGGTTTGGAAAGGCGAAATTTTTCACTGTGTTTGACTTGAATCAGGCCTATCAATAGATCCCTCTGAAGAAGGAGTCCCGACATGTCACCAGCTTTTGTGTGCCATGGAATCTGTACCAATTCACGCGTGTCCCAATGGGAATTGCCGTGGGAGCTCAAACCCTGACACGCTTGTTGGATTCGATTTTCCATGACATTAAATTCAAATATGTGTTCAATTATTTGGACGACTTGTTGGTGTACAGTGAAAACTTTGAGGAGCACATCCAACATTTGGAAGAAGTGCTGAAGCGGCTGCGTGGGGCTGGGCTCACTGCTAACCCCGAAAAGGTATCCTTTGCCCAATCTGAAATTTCCTTCTTGGGCCATTTGGTTTCTTCCCGGGGAATCCGTATTGACCCTGCCAGGACTCAGGGCATCCGCGATTTCCCGGCACCGAAGGATGCAAAGGGAGTTGCCCGTTTCATTGGGATGGTCAATTTTTACCGCAGGTTCATCCCAAAGGTGGCTGAGATTGCTGCCCCTCTTAACGCCCTCCGGAAGAAAGGAGCGAAGTTCGAGTGGGGAGAAGACCAGCAGTTGGCCTTTGACCGGCTCAAGGAGGCGATCATGCAACCCCCGGTGTTGCGGATGCCAGATTTTTCCCGGCCATTTATTCTCCAAACGGATGCTTCTTCCAGCGCCATCGCCGCCGTTTTGTCACAGATCTTTGATGGCGAAAGGCAGCCCATTGCTTTTGCGTCCAGGACCTTGACCCAGGCCGAGAAAAAGGCTTCTTCTGTGTACGAGCTCGAATGCCTGGCAGTAGTTTTCGGAATGGACAAGTTCCGCCGTTTTCTTGAACATGCCGAGTTTCTGCTCGAGACTGACAACCAAGCGGTGTCTTGGCTGCTCTCTCACCCCAGGCAGCTTGGAAAAATTGGTAGGTGGGTGGTGAAAATTGCCGCTTTCAAATTCAAGGTGCAGCATGTGAGAGGGACGCAAAACATCATTGCCGATGCCCTTTCCCGCATGTATCATGACACCCCGTCTCCTGCGGAGAATCCGTTGTGTGGGACTGTCCTCCTAGAGTTTCCTTTGGCTTTCGGGGATATCGCTCCCTACCAGCGTCAAGATCCAGAGCTGGGGCCTATCATGCAAGAAATTGAGGGAGTGGGGCCTCGCCCGCCTTACTCTCTCTCCAAGGGGGTCCTCTGCTGCCGCCCACGTGTGGGAGGCGGTACTCGGATTGTTGTCCCCAGTGTCCTGGTGCCCATGATTTTCTCCTACTTCCATTCATCTCAAGTGGGGGGTCATCTGGGCATCCACAAAACTATCGCAAAGATCCGAAAAGAGTTTATCTGGAAGGGCATGGATAAAGACATCGCCGAAAGAGTGAGAGCTTGTCGATTGTGTTGTTTGAGCAAACCCGCTCAGAACACGAAAATCGGACTTTTGTCCTCGGACGTGGCCAGCCGCCCCTTTGAGAAGGTGTTCATTGATTACGTGGGACCTTTTCCCCGTAGCAGGTCTGGTAACACTTACCTACTTGTTTGCGTGGACGCCTTTTCAAAATTTTGTTGGTTGTTCCCACTCCGTAGGGCCACGACAGATCTCACCATTAAGGCTTTGAGGTCCCGTTTGTTTCAGAATTTCGGTGTACCTGAGCAAATGGTCACTGACAATGGTCCCCAGTTCACATCTAGGGAGTTCCATAGATTCTGTTTTGGCCACGCCATCGAGCACATTACTACGTCGCCGTACTATCCCCAGCCCTCACATGCTGAGCGTTTCAATCGCAATTTGAGAGCGGCCCTGATCGCCTTCCATGCCGAACGGCAAACCACTTGGGACGAATCGCTGGAATGGTTGCAACTGGCATTCAACAGTGCGAAACATGAGAGCCACAAGGCCGTCCCTTTCGAGTTGTTTTTGGGATACCCGCCTTCGTCTCCGCTCTCAAACCTGTGGCGCGTTTCAGACCTTTTGCCCTCACCGGGGAGTGGGGACGTCTGCCGTGCCTGGCGCGCAGCGAGAAGAAACCTGCTGCGCAGTAGGGAGAAAGTCCGGAAACGCTACGATAAGGGTCGCCTCGCCAACCCGTTCAAGGTCGGAGACCTTGTGTTTTGTCAGACTCACCCGTTAAGTTCCGCCGCCGACAAGAGAGCTGCTAAACTTTGCTACCGTTGGTCTGGACCCCACAGAATTCTGAAGTTCCTATCGCCTGTGACCGTGAGACTTGGTCACCCAGACTCGGGTGCCGTGTTCAGGAAGGCTCATGTCTCCCAACTGAAGGCTTTCCGGGGTAAGGATGTACCCTCCAATTGAGGGTCTGTTTTCGGAGGTCCTATGGAATGGGAGGCCTGATCACCCTCTCTTTCCTGTGAGACCGTGTCCTCCACTGTCAATATTTTTGTTACCAGTGCTGGGCCCAGCAAATTTTCCCGGAGGTGAGTTTTCCCTCTGGAAGGTGGAGGTTCACTTTCCGTTTCTGTTCCTTTCTCTCCCCGGAGGTTTGGTTTTCGTGGGGGAGGTTGTGCCGTGGCAAATTTTGAAGACGAAAATTCATTGGATTTTCTTACTGTATTTGCCTCACGTCACAGTGCACTGGCCGTCGGTCTTGCCGAGGCCGTTTGCTTTCCAATTCTGTTTCTTTCAAGCCTGGCGGAAGTGCCAGTTTTTTTTTTTTTTGGTCCAGATGTTTTGGAAGGTTCTCGAAACCTTCCTCGTGTTCTGTGGCTTCCGGCGTAGTTGAAAGTTTTCATGAAAAAGTTTTGCTCTTCCCACTTTGTCTTTGGTCGGTGCCACTAAAGGTTCTTATTGCCGTCTCTTTACGAGATGGCATACTTCTAAGAAGTTTATTCACGGGTAAGTAAGATTCATCTTTTCCTATTTCATATTGATGTATATCCATTGTTCACAGAATTATTATTCGTTGTCATTTTTTCAAAAAAAAGGAGAAATTTCTTCTTTCCCACTCTGCCAAAATTGCAGTGTGAGTTTCTGCTGAACATCCAAGTTGAGGTTAGGACAGTTTCAATTCAGATTTAAGGTGAGAATTGTTCACCAAGTGCAAGAAATTGTGTTTATTGTCAGTCAAATTTTGTGTGTTTGGAAAACCCATTACTCAGAGCTGGTTGACAGAATCCAGCCGCCTTGTCACATTTTGCTTGGACTAGGCCTAGCCTAGCCTAAATTGTAAGTTCCTTTCAGATTTTGTAGTTTACATTTTGTATGAGCTTTAAGTGTAAAAATTTAATGTGTTATGCTTATACAAGTTACTTCACCCATTTCACAGACATAGATAGGCCTTTCATGTATGAACCAGTAACAGTGTGCAAGTTGTTTCATGAAAACTGTAACAAACCAAACTCATGCAAGGAGAAAATAAATAATTAGGCTACTCATTAGGCTATTACTTTATGGAACTGATCTGCCTTTTTCCAATGTTTTCAATTTTGGCTAAACAAGTTCAATGCAATTGGGTTAGGAATAAAAATGTAAAAATACAGAAACAAGTAACACGTTGTAACAACACAGAGTTTAGGAACCGTTTGTTATTGTGAGTGGAATTGTGACAGGGCCCATGGATGGCGGTTACGCTGCCCGCTGAACCGAGATGATCTGATCCTGCCCACCCAACACTTGGCCCGATGACTGCTGCGCCACACGGCATGGATCCATACTGCCTGCTGACCTAGTACTACACCTGCTGGTGCTCATGTCCACCTACGCCGGCTGACTCCGCCGCCCAGGCTATGTCCACCGTAGGCCTATTCACCTTGGGGTCACCTGCACATTCCGGCTCCACCGCCCAGTCTACCTTGGTAGGCCTAATCTCGGGGCTCTGTCTACGGCTGAGGTCAGTGTTTACCAATACTACTGCGTGCCATCCACCATCTCAGTGCAGTGATTCCACCTGGACTTACCATCTTGCCAAACCAACAACGGTGTGAAGTTTTGGGCCCATGTTAGGCTAGGACTTTATTCTTGTAATTGTACCATTTTTAAAATAGTGTTAAATTGATCTTGTTTAGTCGGTAAGGTCTATATCCAATTAGGAGCCCGCCCTTTTCAGCAGGAGGATACCGGGTGGAATTGGCTTTCCCATTTTAAATCACTGCCGAGACAAATTTATCTTAAATAATTTTTTTTTGGCCAATGCATTTTTTTTTTTTATTTAATTAACTTTAAAACTTTTCATTTTTCTACTTTTCAATTTTTCAAGAGATATTTTTGAGGGCTGTGCCCTATCTGTGGGCTAGGCTGGCAGGCCTAACTAAGTTTTTTCATTAACCGCTGTTGCGGAAGGTTATTTATCAGGCGATCATTTCCGTAAATCGTTAAATTGTCATTTATTGTACCTTTTATGTAAATTTCAACGTGTGTATTTATTTATTTATTTATTGTTCAGTATGGTTATTGGTGGCCACCTTGCATTTAATTTTAAAATCATAATTATTTCTCAACATAAAGTTAAATTTAAAAAAAAAGGAAGAGAAACAGCATTTACTAAATTTTAAGTTGAACCAAATCTTTAATTATGTTTGCCAACACTCCAAACCAAAATATTTGAAATATTTTTAACAATATCGGATGGTTATTTATCAAGTTAAGGTATTTGTTGTGAATGTCTGTGAAACCATGTTTAATAAATTTTACAGATGAAAATAAAATGGATTCTGTTGGCCAGCTCTTGAGTGTTTCTTGGGTCCTTTCCGCTCTTCCTTTGAGCCGGCCTCTGCCTTTGACTCGCTTCCAAGGGCTTTGCCCTGTCGAAGGCGTTGAGTCCGGTTTCAGTCTTTAAACTTCAAGGCACTCAAAGTATGGGATTTTTCATTGGTTAAAATATAGTAAACATTAATACTTGTTAATTAGCGTTAGTGTAGAATGTTTAGTTAAACTTAGACAGACAGAATACTATTATTGAGCTTCATATATTGATTTTAATTAACACAACTAGCTTATGAGCTAGGCGTAGTATTTCAATTTGATTAGATATGTAAGTTACTTGTACATCTTAAGGTCTATAACTTAAAAAAAACAAATTTTTGCACTCAGATCGCTGTGGGATAATGTTGTCATCAAATCATACAGAATGTAAAAAGTGTCATCACTGTGCAACTAAAATTTACTATAAAAAGAGTAACAAGGAATAAGAAATGAGGGATGAAGTACAAAAATGTGGATACAAATTGTTTGCTTTATTCAACATTTTGAAAAGAAATTAACTTTCCTAGGCTCTAGGCCTTATACTAAATGTAATCTTAACATAGCTCTGGTAAAAAGAGAGCTCTTCATAGCACTCAGATTAAAAGGATTGACATCAATGTCTTGTCAGTAAGAGAGAGTTCAAAACATCATCATAGTGCCACAAAGCCTTGATCTGCCTTTTATTGAGACAATCTGCGCATCTAATGCGTATACCTGGTGGCAATTAACACGTTGAGTGCGGAGTACGTTAATTACCTGCGTACCAAAATTGCGGAAATAGGTTTTTTGTTTCATTACTAGGTATTCCCTTGTATTTTGCCAAAAAGACGTCAGAAGTTGTCTAGGCGTCCATTTTCTGTCAAATATCATGACGTCATTTCCGATACGTAAATTAACGTAGTCCGCCGGTGGTGCCGGGGATAGTCACTTAAAACTCTCATCGAAGCGGTTTTTTATCATCAGAATACACGTTCTCCATCGATTATTCTTAATTACCTGCTAAACTGCGCAAATAACACCAAAAATAACAATAGAAAACACTGTGAAGCCCTATCACTTTGTTCACGACGCGCCCCCGGGGGAACCGGCAAACGATCGTCTGCGAACCGAGAAAATAGACTGCACCAATAAACGGCGAGCACTTATAACCTCTCCCGGCAGTGGCTAAAGCCCAAACTAAACAAATGAACCAATGTTTCACAATTCGAGAGTGCTACGTAATATTACGCAGGCCGCTGCAAGTGCCGCTGCCCTCCCCACCCCTTAAAAAATGACGGAACGGGAAAGAACTACGCCGAATTGAGCACATGAACTGGCACAACAGGCGGTGAGGGAATCAACCTCCCCCGGCAATGGCTAAGCCCACACTGAACCATTATGTTTCGGGCCTTAGCGCTACATAAATTAACGTAGGCAGCCGCCCGCGCCACTGTGGGCACTACGTTAATTAACGTACTCCGCACTCAACGTGTTAATTGAGTACAAGGTAGTTTTATAGACTAACATTGTTTGAGTAATCTTTTATTTTATGGGTTTCAGAACGTGCTGACACTGGAATGTTCCATAATTCCTTATCAGGTGAAATGGTGGAGATGAAATTACAATATTCCTTATCGAGTATATGGAGAAGGGAAGGGATCAGAGATAAGATAAAAACAAAACTAGACCAACTGATATCTAAATTATAAACAGAAATTGAAAAATCAGGAGGAAGTCGTACAATATTGTGTTCATAGAAATATAAAATATTTTCTTGGTCGGCCTACTTATGTTCACCATTGTAATGAAATAATAAAAAAAATAATAAATAAAGTACATGAATATAAACTTTATTTTAAAATCTTAAAATAGTTTATAGTCTGTATTACTATTGTAATACAGTCAACTCCTGATTATCCGGGGTAATGACTGGTTGAAGGATCCCGGATAACCCAAAACCACGGTTAAAACAAAGAGTTCAATAAATTGAGTAAAACATGGAATAAACAAGTTTTAATTAAGAGTCAGCGGGTTTCCGATATTTATTATTTTTTATTGACCAAACCTTTTTGGAATGAATAAACAGATCTTCATTGAGTGAACAAGGAACACAATGAAGGGTCCAACGTGGACAAAAAACCAAGGGCAGGTGTTCTATTGTTTTGCATCGGCAGCCGGGACGGGTTGGTAGGGCGAGGGGGGAGGGTCGCTTGGGATAATTTATTCAAGATAAGAGCACGCGTACAAAAACAAGTGATGGTTCATCTTTTTGCCTAATTGGTAAAATTTTAAGAACAATAAATTGTTTTAAATGTATGCTAATTACAAAATTAGGCTAGTAAATTTATAACTTTTTCAAATAAAATTTTAATGCCACTTTATCAAACATTTCTTGAAGTGCAAAATAAATGCATTTTGAAATGTTGTTTAGCATAATATAACCCAAAATTACTAGGGTCACTGAACAGCACACGAATCAGAACGATAATTACACACTGAACTGAAAACTAAATAGGACTTTTCTTGGTTTCTATTTTTAGCATATGGCGGGCGACCAGTTGTTTCTAGCAGTCAAGGTCACTCCGCCATTGTGCCCCGTCCTCATCCCAAGACACCATTGCTCTGACGCGTACCTCACCGACCACTTTGACTACGATCACAATTACGCCACCAAATAACTTACGGATTATTTTCCGTCTTTCATTGCTTTTTTCCATTGATAAATATAATAACAATTAGTAAAGAGATTTCTTCTCATGTAATTTCAACATGATAAGATCGATAAATTATAGTATTGATGTCTAAACTGAGAAAATAAAATTGAAATTGACTTTTTGTGACCCCGAATAATCCGCAACCCGGTTAACCCGCCCCCGGATAATCGGGAGTTGACTGTAGTTTAATTCATGGCATCAGTACGTTAGAGGTGAAAGTTAAATTCATCACTGCTGATATGATTAGAAATCTCATCATTTGCCGATGGTTAAAAAATATAGTAGGTAAAAGAATAAAAAATATCTGATTAAAGATCAAATTAGGATTTTAAAATAAGTAAGCACAATTAATTAATTCTACTAAACAATTGAATACAGTCTATTCCCGATTATCCGAGGTAATGACTGGTTGAAGGGTCCCGGATAACCCAAAACCATGGTTAAAACAAAGAGTTCAATAAATTGAGTAAGAGTCCACAGGTTTCCAATAGGGTAAATTGCAGTAGAACCTCTGCAATTTAATTGCCTGCAATGCAATTGTAGTCTTAACTAAGAAAATAAATAAAATTGAAATTGACTTTTTGTGACCCTGGTTAATACGCAACCCGGTTTACCCGCCCCCGCATAGTTGGGAGTTGACTGGTATAGTATTAAAACTTTTAGAACAATTTATTTATTAAAATTAATTTATAAAAACAAAAAATTTCTATGTGCTTTTAAAAAGTATGTTGTTTGAAAGTACAAGATTTAATACTGATGGCATTAAACCAACCTCAAAATGGTGAAATTAATCCTGGAAGCTTCCCTTCCATGTTAATTCTCTTTAATTTGCTAGAGCCTTTTGTTTGGAATTGACAGGGAAACAACACCGCACACACAACAGAACACACGTTGTCCAATAGCAAGATAGTCAATGTATACAGAACCGAATAAGTAGGGACATCCCCTGTTAAAAAATTTTAGTTTTGCCCCCGAAAACCTAAAATAAAGCGCTGATTCTAGGATTACTTCTCCTTGTTTTCAAAGGAAGCGCTCTTTCTACCTCTTAAATGTCAAAATGAGCGCATTTGTTTACAAAAAATCAAAACAATAATCGACGTCTGCAAAATTATTCTAGCCATCTGTTTTCATTCAACCAATCAGCATGATCCTTGAATAAAAATTGCGTCTTGGTGGTGCTATCTGTGTTTCGGGGGTGGCATTCTCACTTCCCCATAAGGATGTCCCTACTTCTGTTCTGTATACATTAACATAGTACAACAAAATTTCAGCACTCAGATCGCTGTGGGATAAAGTTGTCAATCAAGATTTCTCAGATCACATAAAAATATCATCACTGTGCTGCGTAATGAAGTGTATTGAAAAAATTGTAGACCTAAAGAAACTCATACAAATACAGGGTGCGGCAAAAAAACCGATCTATTTTCTTTCGGGTACCATCTAGCGACAGGACGTCTGAGGTTGGTGGGGATGGGCTTATTAGAAAGCAAATTTTATGCCATTTCAGTAGTCATGGAGTAGTGGTCGCCGAACCTACATGTTTAAACCTACATTAAAGTAACGCGCGTTCGTTACCGGGGTGTATTTTGTATGTCTCGTCAGTAAAAATGAACATTTCTTTATCAGCATTTAATTCATTCATTTGTCTATTGAATATTTTTCGCTTTGCATGGTCAGTTTGCTTATTACTTAACAATAGTCAATTAATTGGTATGGATGAAAATTACGATCGAAACACAAAATTTGTCAAACCAAGGGGTCAGCCATGTTCAAGGCATCTCGCTAGCCTACTGGTTAGCGTTTCGGACGCTGGTCAAGAGGTCACGGGTTCAATTCCTGGGGTGTCCACAACAATGTAAGGGTATATCTTCTAACAAAACTGTGGATCTAAACAAGACCTATAGGCCAAAGTAAAATCGGAATTAATCGTTAAATTTACATGGCATTGTTTCTTGGTTTTAGTGCAAGTACCAAAAAAAAAGTTAAATAATAGTTACTTAGTCTTATGATGCAGACAACCGTAACAAAGGGCATATTTTCAGACAAATATGTATGAAGGAAATATATCAATATGGAATCAGCATCCTGTAGATTTTTCGTATGAAAAGGAAATTTTAATACAGGAATTTAAAAAAATAAGATTTAGAACCAGAATTTGTCTGCTATCTAAGACTTTGGTATGCTAGATCATGTTTGACGAGATATATTAGACATACCAGTTTAGCTCCCTTCTTCCTGCCGATGGGAAGGGCATAGTGTGACTCGTACCACTGTCTGAAGGGTGTGGCGTCAATTACAACGATGGCGTTTTTCACGAGTGTCTTGGTACGCACCAACTCATTGTTGGAAGCGTTGTAGACGACATCAATCACACGTGTCTTGCGCGTGCAACCTGAAACACATATTTAACAGTTTTGTAATGTACAGTAGACTCACTCTTAACCGGCCACCTTTCAACAGGCCTCCGCTCTAACCAGCCTACCTTGTCACAAAAACAAATTATTTTTAACCGGCCATTATTTTTACATATCGCTTTAACCGGTCTTGTTTTGCTGGAAATTTTGTTTTTATATCTATTTTTCAAATCAACTCATATTGTAGTTAGTTCCAGAAAACAATTGTGCAACTATGCAAACTTCCCTGAGCGGAAGTGAATACGGCTGTTTATTTCATTGATCATTTACATTCATTCTAGTAGATCAAAATACAAATTTTTCTTGTCTAGAAGGTAGAAAAAAGGATATCAGAACATTATAATTATTTTAAAGGTCTCTGAATTTATTTACCTAGATCTAATGCTAAATCATCGGCATTTGCTGTAGTTCTTGTGAACAGACCTAAAATTTTCTTTCATGGAAGCCTTAGTAAAGATTTGTTTGTACTCTTACGCTATCAAACATCTAACATTCACAATGATTGATAAAAATAAAATCAAAATAGTCTACTAGAACTCTATGAAAAATTAAAGAGAATAGCAAAAAATACTTATAAATTTTAAAATGTATGGCCTATTAAAGACTTTATATGTTAAAATTGTGAAGAAGAATAATACAGTAGAACGTAGATAGTTTGACTTTCGGTAGTTCGACACTGTCCAAGACAACCTAACATGTCAGTAAAAACCGATAATGTCCATTTTGGAGTCTGCCAAAGGTGAAAATGTATACAAGGAGGCAAATAATATAATTAATTGTTTACTATATTAAAGTTTAATCAAGTCATGTTTTCATTAAAATTTTATGTTTCCTAGATGCCACTCATATTTTTTATGCCCTACGGTATATTAAAATTTCCCATAGATTCCCTATAGTTAGACATTTTAACACTTTGACACTCCCTAAGTCCACAAAGTGTCAAACTATCGACGTTCTACTGAACTAAACTTAAAACTCTTACAGTGACATACGTTTGTAGGTTTACAATGATTTCAATTAGGAGTCAAATATCAGTACCGGTATAAGCACAAAAAGTAAATTATCAAGTGAGCTACTTACATTCTGAACCCCAGGAGAAATTTCCATGGTCCAAACGCAACGCCCTGTATTTCTTGTTCCCACCTCGAGTTCTTACTGTGTGGATTCTGCGAGCGCCAAGCTGTAAAAGTACATTTAAAATTAGTTTTAAAGCTGCTACCCATCACGAATTGTGCAAAAACAAGGTCGGAACTAATTTTGAACCATTAATTGATGGCTGACGGGGACCGTAACAGTAGGTGGTACGGTATGGATCTTTCTCGGAAGCAATGGACTTTAATCATTCCTTTCCATAATGGAGTAGGAGGATGTAATTGTTGAAAATACAAATAGGGAATGACTCAAGACCAGTCATGCGGTTGAAGAGTGGAATATCAAACTATGGATTACATAATCGCCGAGTACCTACCCACTGAGTGCTTTACGCAAGTGTTATGTGTCTGCAAGAGAAGCTGGGCTGCAATGGCTGAGCACACTGAATTTAGCTCTATAAAGAGAGAGATCAGAATTTTACTTTATAGTTTTGTAAGGCATTGGACTCAAGGGCTCTTCACAGTAGAATTCTGTTATAATTCTTCAAACTTGATGACTGACTAAGTGAGCCGTACAATATATAGGCTACATATCCAAATGATTTCAGATATTAAAATAAGGTCTCACAAGAAATTAACTCAATAGCAGTCAAAATTTCACATTGCACCTAAATTATTGGAATGACTGTCATGCAAGCAGATATTGGAAGCAGATAAATTATGCAACACAATCTTCATGGGGGACAAATAACAACATTTTTGCCGGAGCCAGTTGTTCGACACATTTAAAGGCAATTCTTGACACCTCCATATTAAGTTAGAGCTAAAAAGTCAGTATTTATTTTACCGCTAATCCATAACTTTAGGTCCAAACAAAGCCAAGTTACTGGGACTTTACTGTTATCACTAGGCAACTTCTTCAATGGCACTCCTTTGCGATGGAGACAGAGAGCTTCAGTTGCATACCTTGGTGTTGGCGGCTGGCCTTCCTAACTCAAACTTCCTCTTCTTCCTGATTGGCTTCCTCTTGCCACCAGTCGCGCGTCGCTTATGCCAGTGGTCTCGGGATATACCTGAAGACAAGTACAACCATTTATACACACTGGGTAAACGGGAGAATGAAATTTAAACAAATTTACAGCTCTATCCACAAGAGTAGTACCATTTTTGGCCTATAACAATCATAAACATAAAGGCAAGCCTATTGCACGAAGTTCACGACACTGGTTTATAATGGTTCATATATAAAATTTAAAAATAAATAACGTGAGCGTGATAACAAATAAAATAATTAACTAAATGATAAATTAAAATGAACATGTCATAACTTCAAGGCTATTCTATACTAAGTTACGGCATGTACACTAATCCCAAACCGATAAGAATAATTTACAAGTAAAATCAACATCAGAACATTTCCCAGACTATGACTCATTAACTTAGGCATAACTTAATAACTTTCGAAAATCAAATAAAAAACAATTTGCCTACTGCAGTCTACTTATATTACTGTAGTACAATGGTACCAAGGCACCCTGTAGGACTGTTACAGGCCTTATATTGACGGATTATAGAACCCTCATTCACACACGCACACAAATGCAGCCGACCTGCCCGGCAGGTAGATGAGTCACACACTGGGACGTCCAGTACAGAACTGTTAATTCCGTAATATGAGTTCATTATTCTATGATAGGGTTATATTTGGAATCTTCATTTAATCTCAAAGAGAATGATACCAAACACGACATAATTATGATAATATTTACATGAAAACAGCTTAACATTGTTTTTGCGTCAAAACCAAATGATTATACAGTATTGATCACAAGGTTTTTTTTTAAGTATTGTAGTTGAAGAATGAATAAAACATTTAGACCTAGTAATAACAATTAAGTGAAGTGTATTTTGAAAGTATGCATTAATTTAATTACGTTTACCCTAATTCCAACATAAGCAAAATCGTCATTATTGCTTTCCAGTACATTTTTACAATTTGAAATCAAAAGTAACGGTAACAAGAACGCATAATCTGCTATAATAAGCTTGAACTATTCTCTTTGAACATTAAACTATTCGCCGAAACTATTAGTCAGTCATTAGCGCTACCTATTGCTTCAAATCTATTAAGGGTAGTTTGGCAAATTACAGAGGGCTGTTTTGAAAGATTTTCACTGAGACTCATTATTATTCACTTCCTATGACAAATGGAAGTCCGTCGAGGATGTTATACAAACTTCAGTTGAGTCGGTAATTTTCAGAAGTAATGTGGTCGGTGTTGTGTTGTGTCATCAGTGAGTACGGAGAGTGTCCAACATGTTATCAAAGAAGACTAAAGTAGTGCTACATTCTCAAGCTAGGACAATAGTTGTTTAAGTTATTCAGTATTTATATATAGAAAAAGAAAATATGGGGCCATTATTAGACATAAGGAAAGTACTCGAAAGAGTGCCAGCAGCCTACAATGTTTCGAAACTACCCCCCTTACATATAAATGCTGAACTTAAATAATCGTTGTTAGAGGGAGGTAAAAATATCGATACTGCTGTAAAGATGAAAATATTAACGTTGCCGCGGGACCTGGAGTTTCTTCTTCAAAGAAAATTAAAATATCTACGCCTCGAAAAAACCCAAGAGGACCTCTTCGCAATAAAACAGTAACGGGGATTGATGAATTCGGCCAGTGATACGGCGAAACATACTTCAAAATTACGTACAGCAAGAAATTCTGACTCTTCGAAAATTGCAACAATCACTAGCAGAGGCAGGCTTATTTAACAGTGGTAAGTCATCATTGTGCAAAATAATGAAACAGCTTAGATTCGTTTATAAGAAATTCCATCACAGGAAAGTTTTATTGGAGAAGCCTACCATCACACTCTTAAGGTGTAAATTTTTGAGAAAAATGTGGAATGTTAACATTGAAAATGTTGTTTTTATAGACAAAACTTGGATAAATGAAAATGCACACGAAGATAACGCTGGACTGACGATACCGTAAAAGAGACTTTAAAAGCACCCTTTGGCAACTAAAAGATTAATTATCTGTCATGCTGGAAGCACAGGTGGATTGGAGCACCTCCCTAATATTTGAATCAAAGAAAATGAGTAATTACCGTGATGAAATGAATCACAAAGGTTTTTGAAAACTGGGTTTTAATGCGCTGCTTCAGTCGATTCCTCCAGGCAGCACAATAGCCTACTCATGGACAACACTTCCTACCACTCAAGAAAGAAGGATAAAGCCCCGACCTCGAGTTCTACAAAAGCTGCAATGATGGATTGGCTGAGAGAGAAGAATATACCATTTCCACCACACTATCGGAAACCAGAAATCTACAAACTTATCAAGCTCCATAAGCCTACGATTCCTCAGTACGAGATAGACGTCAAATCCGCTGAATATAGGGCATTACAATAGTTATGCTGCCACCTAATCATTGCCAATACAACTATTGAGATGGTATGGTCTTATATGAGGTCATACGTGAAGCAGAGAAACACGCCGTTTAAGCTGAAGGATGTAAAAGAGCTTATTTTAAAAGCCGTCGACGAAGTGACACCAGAACTGTGGTTTAACTACGTCCAGCATGTCAAAAAAGTGATGGATGCCAGCTGGGAAAGCGAAGGATTGAGTGACAGAAATGTTTGTGAATTAATCATTAACTTGTGCCCTGGTGATTCCAAAAGTGAAAGTAACAATAGTTCGGAAAAAGAACTAAGCGATGACAGTTGGTGCTTCTCATTACCCTAAGATTTTCCCACATATAGAACTCGAACAATTTATTATAGCCTAGGACTAGTAACCGTCTATTCAATTGCTTTAAAATCCTTAACATTCTCCCATGATTTTATTTTTTGAGGGTAATTTATTGGTTTTTCCTAATCATTTTATGTAAATAATAGTTCAGTTTTTTTTATATAGCCTAGATACATTTTTTTTAACGCTCGTGTTTTTCAATATTTTAATTATTTTTATTTGGAGTCAGATAAATATTTTGATTAGCCTATAATTTTTCCACGATAGATAAATTTTTATCAACGATACATTCGTGTCTTGAACGACATTTTCATTCATAAATACATATTTTACTAATTGTTTTTAGATTATATGTGATTAAAAGTGTTATTAATACTGTAAATTTACATTTATTGGAATAAATTAATATGTTTCATTGAGTTTATAACCATAAATACGAGTAGGAATTAGTGTAGTTCCTAGCTTAATTTTACATATGTGTTCTTTTGGGATTAGGGTAAGTAGCCTACCGCAAGACATATTTGGTTTTATTCGTCATATTTTTTTTACCTATTTTCACTCATGATGATGCTATTTAATTATTGGGTGATTCTCTGAAAAAGTGGCACTTTCAACATAGGTTTTTGAAAAAAATTTCACAATAAATTTTGGCACACTAATATTTATATGCAATGTAATAGGCCTATATTTCTATTTGATGGTGTGTTCAGCAAAATCGCATGATCATACTGTATGGTAATGTTGTACCATAAGGTAAAAACCCAGGGGAATGAGATTTTTTTGATTATGTCCATGCAGATCAAAGTATTATACTGATCCAGATTTTTTATAACTTATGGTGATTTTATACCAAAACTTATGTTTATGTAATAAGTACATTTGCAATAATAGACCTAATTGCTGTAATTATAGAGTGTAATAACACACAGGGGAATGAGAATTAGTTTTTTTAAAGGGTGTCACCTTTGGAAGAATATTTTCAATGACTACAAAACTATTTCATCCAGACAAGCAAAATGCATATTATTGTCAGAGTCGTGTAAAAGACAGTCTCAATGCAGCTGTTTAAATTCTTAAATCTACTTCCTGTAATAAAGGGCGGGACATTAAAAAACTGACAGGGTGATGATAAAAAGTATAGTAACGACCTTTTGAAATGGAATAGTTACCAATCTATTTAGTTTACGAGTTTTTCATAAAACATACTTTAACCTTTCTATATATAGGAGATATATAGAATCATATATATAGTATCATATATATATCAGTACTATATATATATCATATATATAGTAATCACGTTATATATAAATTAAACGTTATATATTAAATTAACAATAAGCTTAATAAAATTTTAGTTGTGAAAAAAATTGTAAAATTCAAAGGAGGGATAGTGACGTGACAGGGGAATGATATTTGGGATAAAAAGTATATATATTTTTATTTTACATAGGTATAAAAAGTCAAACATGTAGGAAACAATAGATAAAACTATATGTTCTAGCCGGATTATGTTAAGTTAGTTATGCATTTTTTTTAATTGTTAGGTACGCTTCAAATTTAAAGATACATGGAAGTGCCACTTTTTCAGAGAATCACCCTATTATTGAGTAGGGCCTAAGGCCTTCTGTAGAAGAGGCCTAATAGATTCAAATTAAGACCATGTCTCCTAAAGGCTATTAGCCGATAATTCTTTAGTTTAGCAACAACCATCGGAAATTAAAATTTTTTCAAAATGTCGGAAATTTCACGATCTCAAAAGGAATATTATAAGTTACACACTCTCATTTAACCCTTTGGCTGCCAAGCCCTTTTGATGTCTTCTATGCGACAACTGCCAGCTGAGTTCACCAGTGTGTAACCTTCAATTGTCAGCTCTATTAGCCATATGACAACCCGGAATTGCCAGGGCCAAAACATGTGATTTTACAATGTTTTTCTTTAAAAATCATAACTTTTTTCATAATACAGTTAGATCCTTATACTTTTTTTGGTTTTGAAGGTAAATATATGCTCTAAATACCGATGTATAAATACATGAATACAAGTGCATATTTTCAGTAAAAAACTAAAAATAAATATAAATTTTTATACAAAAAAATTTATATTGTATTTTCAAACCATAAACATTTGTCAAAATTACATTTTACTCAAAAACTAACATGATAATTGGATTTAGCATGTTTTCTTGACATAGTGCACCAATTTTCATCAACTTTTGCAAATAAATAGTATAAAACAAAAATATATATATAAAAAATGTAGTTATAGCAAAAATCTACTATTTTGAATTACACTCTAAAATAATTATCAAATCAATATTTTATTAAAAATTAATTGTAAATATTATTGCAAATATTTTATTTATATATTTTTACAGAAATATAATAGACAGTAAGTAAAAAAAAAAAATTCAGCAAACAAACATAATATGAAAAAAGTATTTTACGGTAAGCCTACTTAGAAATTTCAGAAACTCTTGAGGGAGGCTAGTTTTAAATCTTGATAAAAATGAATTCACAAAGATAAAATATGAAATCAATTAAAAAGTTTCTTGAATACACTAACTAAGTTACTATTTACATATATGTACATCATTTGGTTTCTTCTTTCTGTTAAAACCTGCAGTCTGGGAGCGGCAGACGGCCGGCGTGGGGCCCAATGCCTGTATAACCTCAACAATCATGGTGTTATACGTAATTGAATCGCTTGTTTTTCTTTTAACAAAGCATATTTATCAAATACTGCAACTCTTTAGCTTTATTTTGAGTTGAAGTATAAACGTTTACTGCTAAATTTGCGTCCGCTACAAAGAATTTGCGAGATGCCGATTAGATCGGCAGCGGGCATTTCTCGCGCAGACGATAGGCGCCGATGTCGTCGGCAGGTGGCATTTCTCGCGGCGATAGGCGATGCCGATCACATCGGCAGCAGGCAGTTCTCGCGATGTAATAAAATGCCGATCTAGTCGGCTCTTGGCACCCAAAGGGTTAAAGAGCTACAGTTTCTCATCTTGATTGAACGTAAACTTAACATTATAACAATTTGGAAGAAGTAGGCTAACAATATAAAAATTATTTATATGAGTTAGTTAAAAATACATATAGGCCTACCATATTCAATTTGTTCCTACTAAAAAGCCGTACAAATGGACTGATTATCAAAAATCCACCAAGAGAGTTTTAGTTTTTTGTTCTAAAGAGAGGAAAGAGGACCTAAGGTAAACCTAGGCCTATTTAGAGATCAAAGGCTGAATTATAAAGATCCGACAGATTTACCCTGGGCCTACCAGACACTAAGACCTAAGCATATTTTTCATAAATAATAGAGAATGCTAGAAAAGACCACTATAAGATCTATAGTATCTAAAGAACTATAGATAGCTTGATAGTTTTTAACATAACCTCAAACTGAAACCCATGATTTTCCATTCGCCTTTAGTAGTATCGACTTACATCAATTAGTCAAAAGTTACCGGTATTCAATGACAATTAAACCACTGTATAAATTGCTAAAATTACATCTAGGTAACTTACTGTATTACGTTTTATGGTGCATGGGTCTAGTATGGTTCTACTCCATGCATTATCGACAGTAAAAAATTTTGGGAAACATTGAGCAAAAATAGTGAATATAGATTGCAAAGCACAAAATATTAATGGGTAAACGTATATATTCTAAGGTATCTAATAGATTATGACAGATTAAAATATATGAAAGACATTTCGAGACAACTCACCCATCTTGACTCCGACCGGAAAGAAAAGGAAACTGAAGGGTTGGTAGAATTGGAACAAACAAAAACAAGAGGAAATTGATCGCAGTACCAACGTTGAAGAAATAATTTTCCTGGATAATGTATTTAAAATTCTATAATGTAATCACGATGTATGAATTGAATTTACTTTTGGTTAATCAGTAATCAGTTTTTTATCGTCAACCGACTAGTTCTAGAATTGACAAACGTCACATAATATATACAAAAACTAATACAACTAAAATCAGAATTATCAACATATAAAAATATTATATATATATATATATATATATATATATATATATATATATATATATATATATATATATATATATTGATTTCTTATCGGTGACGTATTCTTGTACACTGTAGTATTTCAAGAAACTAAAAATTTATCTTCCTCCTCCTAAAAATGCTCACATAAGATACACTGTTTTGGTTGGATAAAACCTCCTTCTTGGCCAAGACCAGCGACGCCGGATGGGTCGCGTCGAACAATAGTAATTTACTGTATTTTATTTATTTATACATGGAATATTCTATTTTAAATTTTCATACAAAATAATTAACATTAAAATAAATACTTAGATACTTTAGATACTTTATTTGAAACACCGACGCACTCTGTGGTGCGTATTTTAAGGTGAGTATGACTGTAAGTATTCTATTATAAATCTCCAAGATCATATTGCAAACAAGACTTTAATCAATCTTAATATAACAAATTAACACATATAATTTTAAAAAAAGCTATCAAGCCTGTGAGGCAATACAAGAGCAAGTAGTAAACTAAGAACGATATAACAGAATAAATAATCAACAAGAATAAAGGAATTAGATCAATTACAAACATTAACAGATTTGTCCCTGTCTCACAAATAGTAATAAGTTTATATAAATCATATTTTATATATATTATAAATATAAATAAACCTTGAATATGTGCCTTGCAATAATAATCAAACATAATAAAAACTTACAACTTCACCAAGCAGAATCAACAACTTATGATAATGTGTTTGCAATGCACTAAATCTATATCTATATATTAATACGCAAGCATGTTTCATTTCCTCCTTTTTTCTCAGCTCGTATGCATCGTAGGGGAAATCCGCGCATACCGTTAGAAAGATATAGTCCTGTAGATGAGCAGAATCCCATTCTAATTCTCATCGGACTCCAGGGCTATGCCCCACAGGCTTTCAAAGTTCCAATGTTAACCTTATGGAGGAGGGATGATTGATTGACTCATAGACAGCTGTTGCAAAAACAACTGCTAGAAAAACAGGAAGATTAGATGTTTCAGTTATGAAATGATTTTACTTCTTGGGTCCAGATCAACTGACATTTTGATCGAATTTCGATCAGGAGGCGATCTCTAGTATATATAATTCCGTAAGCGAATCGGTCCCCACGAAATATCTCGAGTTAGGAGAAAGATATTGTAACGTATTATGGCTCATTTTAAAGCTTGAGGTCCAAGGACGCAAGGAAAAATACAAGAATCATCAAAAGTGACTTGGGCTTTGCCCCATTGGACCATGAAGTTCTCATGTTAATCTAATCTGCACGATCATGTAGATCTGCACGTGTGATTAAGCAGATGTTAAAGTGAATATTTTTTATCATAAACTCAGCTGGTTATTGAAAAGATATTTTGAGTTAAGATGACAATTTACTTTTATCGTTTTTTAATTAGCCAGGCACTATAAAAAGGATAACTTTGGCCCCATCTATATCATTATGATTTTTGTGCTTTATATATTGTCTATATAATGGTTAAAGTTGAATCGTTTTATTAAGTATTAGTTTATTTATGACTGAATTATATTATGTAAACTACTAAAATTGGGTAACCTCCGTATAAGGAATATTTTGTTTTATTCATTCTGTGCTTCTTTCCTTACAGAGGTCGTACGGAAACAATAAATGAAATCCATAATCCATAATCCAATCCGTTAATCCATAAATAAGGGGAGCTTTTTTGTAAATGATAGTGTACGAATGGTTGAGAAAGGGCGGATTAATTTAATGAAAGATATTGGAAACTATTGAAAAAATGTGAAAAGTCGATTTGTTTGAAATTTACTAGTCTGGTTCAAAATTGCAATGTTCGAAGGACCAGGTACTATGTACCAGAGAATAATAAATGCCTACAACACTGTTTAAATATAGTCAAAAGAAAGGTTTAAACTCACTCACAAGAAAATCCGTATGGCGGAGCTGGAAGGGCGCCAAGATGGCCGAAGGGACGCCAACACAGCCAGGGCACGAGGGAACTGCTGGGCCAGGAAAGTCTCTCCGAGGTCCAGGGAATCTTCTCTCTTGCTGCGAATTCGCACGTACGCACAATTGAATAAGGAATTGAGCTCTCGTACAGTCCAATGTTCATATACGCGGGAGACCGAGTGTTGCCCGACACGCACTTACACACACTAGGTTCACTGCAATCTATGTTAGTGAACAGAGAAAATAGTTACGGGACAAAATAATACCACTTTGTAAAATATTAAAATAAATCAAAAGGGGGAGCCACCATGGGCGAGACTACGGTCACGTTTAAAAATTATAACGTGCCTGGGAAAAGAAAAGCCGAAAGGCACTTGAGAACTAATCGGTCGAAAGACGAACAGAACCCGAATCAGAATGGCGAGCCTCATGGGAGGTGAAGGGAACTGCTGACATGCAAGAAACGGAACAGAAGTGGTTTATGAGTCATCGGCCAATCGGCAGTCAGCGAGATTCGGAGCGACAGACGGGCAAGGGTCATCGGCCAATCAGAGGCCATGGATCGGTAAATTTCCGTTTTGAACGTGTTCACCAGCTCTCGGCGATTACGCCCTATCGCTATCTCTCTCTCTCTCGCTCTGCCTACCGCCAATATTTGAAATGACAATTCTGCTTGTTTGTTATAACTTAAAATCAGTACTTAACATACCGGCGGCTTTGAATCACTTGTGATTCAACAAAACAATGTTCAAACCCAGAAAAAATGAAAATCAAAACAATTCTTATGCTAATATGTACAAGAGGTTACCATTAGAATGATTAGGCAGTTTGCGCCCAGAAAGGTAACAAAAACACTTTGACTGCAGGACGAGTAAAGGTACCGTGCTGAGTCTTGAGCTCAACAATTCTGACAACATTGTCTTTGCCAGGAATGACCTTTGTGATCCTTGCCAAGGGCCACTGGAGAGATGGGATGTCTTGATGAACCAGCACTAAGTCGCCAACTTGAAGATTCCTCGTAGGAGTGGACCATTTCAGGCGTTGCTGCAAGGTGTGGAGATACTCCTTGCTCCAGCGCTTCCAGATGCGTTGCATGAATGCTTGCATAAGCTGCCATTGTGAGAGCCTATTGTCAGGCGTGTTGACAAAGTTGGGTTCTGGAAGTGAAGCTAGGGGGGCTCCAATCAAAAAATGACCTGGCGTCAGAGCCTGAAGATCGTTAGCATCACTGGACAAAGCAGTGAGAGGCCGGGAATTGAGCATCGCCTCTATTTGGCATGTTAGTGTGGTGAACTCAAGAAGGGTGGGCACGTGAGTCCCGAGGGTGCGCTTCAAATGATATTTAGTGCTCTTGATGGAACTTTCCCACAAACCGCCTTGGTGAGGTGCAGCGGGGGAATTAAAATGGAACTTGAGGTGGTGCTCAAGCGCAAATCGCTCAATTGGTTGCTGAGCAGAAGAAAGGAATTCATGAAAGGCATTTCTTGCGCCCACAAAGTTTGTTCCACAATCACTGTAGATATCGGAGCATATTCCTCTGCGAGCTACAAAGCGCCTCAACGCAGCGATGAATGATTCAGTGGACAAGTCAGTTGCAACTTCGATGTGCACTGCCTTGGTGACGAGGCAAATAAAAATGCAGATGTAGGCCTTAATATGGCGGATGGAGCGAAGGTTGTGGATCTTGACAGTGAATGGACCGCCATAGTCAATGCCCGTAGACAAGAAGGGTCGAGCAGGAGTCACTCTCGCCTTGGGTAAGTCACCCATGAGGGGGAAGGTGTTTTTCGGTTTTTGTTTAAAACACACCAGGCATTTGAAAATTCTGTTTCGTACTGCACTTCTCGCAGAAAGGATCCATACATGTTGGGACAGTAGCGACATAGTCAATTGTACCCCAGAGTGCAAATGTTTGCGATGAATGTAGTCGATGTAGATGTTGACTACGTGATGTTTTTTCGGTAGAAGATAGGGATGTCTTATGCTGTCCGCCAGATCGGCGTTTTGAAGTCTGCCACCAACCCGTAGTAGACCATCTTGATCGATGAAGGGAGAGAGTCGCTGAAGACGCGAAGAGAAGATCTTGTTGTCTTGAAGAGCAGCAATGTCATTGGAAAAGGCCTCTTGTTGCACCAATCGGAAGATACGCTGCTGGGCAGCTTGTATTTCATCCACAGAGAGAGGACCTAGGCGAGGATCATGCCGGCGGCTGTTTTGGATGAAGCGCAGGACGTAGGCCATGACATGAAGTAGCTTCGTCCAGGAGGAGAACTGGGAGAGAAGATCCCACGACGACTGCTGTGTAGAGATGAGCACGGTCAATGGGGTTGACTTCACTTCGTCTTCGAGAGACTGTAAGCGTTGTTCTGCAATAGGCTTGGAACTGCCCAGAGTTGCAGGAGCTTGTTCAGAAGAGGACGGTAAGCGTACCGTATATTGACCTGAGTGGTCATGAGAATGCGTGGTCTCTAAAATCGTATCACACGCAATTTCCTCAGCGGATTTCTTTGAGTAAGAAGGCACTTCTTCTTGATTCCAAAACCGTTGTAAGGAAGAGTGGAGGTCTATGTCCGCAGTGGACAGGAGAGAGATGGATAGGCATGAATTCGTTGGAGATGAAGTGGAGCATGGAGCGGTTCCAACGATGACATATCCAAAAATTGTACCAATGGCGTAAGGCATGTGAGCGCCCAGAGAGTGACATTCATTCGTCAGAACTTTGGGGAAGAGAGCACATCCGATGAGGACATCAATAGGACCAGGCTTGTGAAATGTTGGGTCCGCCAAAACAAAGGGTTTGACCTTCTGGAGAACTTGTTGAGTGATTGTCACTCGAGGCAGGTCAAGAGAGATTTTTTCCAAAATGTGGAAAGAGTGTTTTTGGGCAACAAATTGTCCCGAGAGTGACTCAACATCCAAGTTGAGTGAGCCGTTTGTGTGTGTGAGAGCCTGGGATAGTCCTGAGACGGGGAGGTGAGACTGTTGTCGTCGAGTGCCCAACAGTTGAGCGGCTCTCTCAGAGATGAAATCTGACATGCTGCCAGAATCTAACAATGCTCTAAATACATAAGAGCGACCATTAACGGCAGTGAGTTTCACTAGAGCCGTGCTGAGGAGGACAGTACTGTTATGTGGAACAGTCTGTTGTTGAACAGAGCAAGTCAACGCAGTATCAGTGCCTTGCGGGGGTGAAGGCGAGGGAAGTGGAGCAGGCGAGTTGAACGAAACGAAAATGAACAAAATGTCAAACAATGTTCAACTTCATTGAATGACAATCATAGCATAAGGGATGTCGGTAGACCCAAGGAACGGTTGGGGGACATGTGGGAACAGGGAGGCTTGGGGGTAATATGTGGCACGGCGGGCACAGGAAGACACGGAAAGAAACTGTGGGCATCGGGGTACGAGGAGTGTCGGTGGCACTTTCGGTAGGGGGCATGGGAGCCTCGGTGGAGGTATGGTTGGATATACTGGTCAAAGGGTGGAACGGCAGACATAGGGGCACGGGGTGTGGGAGGCACGGGTGCATGGGCATGGGAAGGGGCACCGGGTGGCTGGGGGGGGGGGTTATTGGGCATGGAAGGCCCAGGGAGGAATGGTGGACATAGAGAGCAAGGGGGGCCGAGGAAGAACGTTGGGCATGTGGGAACACGGGAGAATGGGGGTACTCCGGCCACGGGGGCAAAGGGGGTAAAAAGGAAGCACGGGTCATGAGAAGGGAATGGGGGGCACGGGGGAGGCTTGAGGGAATGTAGGGGGCATAGGGAGGAATGTTGGGCAAGGGGACACAGGGGTATGGGAGGCACGGGGGCATGGGCATAGGGACAGAAGGCACTAGAGACGTTGGTGGCACGGGGGATTGTTCGGCGTGGGATACACGGGGGAGGAATAGGGGACATCGAGGGCAAGGGGGCTTTGGGAAAGAACGGCGGGCATGTGACAAAGGTAGAATGGGGGCACACTGAACGTGGGGCACAGGGATTTGAAAAAATGGGGGGTACTTAGGGCACGGGGGCATGTGGGGTAGAGGAAGCACGGGTCACGAAATGGGAATGGGGGATACGGCGAGTGTGGGTAGCACTGGGCTATAGGTTTGTGGGTGGCATATGGGTCCAAGATGCAATAGTATACGGTACAGTGTTAAGGGGCTAATAACTAATTCTGTTATGTCGTATCGAACTAATGCATTTACTTGAGCTACGAACTCATCATGTGGACATGTTTAAGGTTAAAACTGATTTAATTGCGTCCTTCAGTCTAATAATGCAATAGATTTTATTTTCCCACAAAATATACTACCTACTGTATTTTAATACAGAATATATTATCGGTTGATTTGATACCGCCAAAAAGATTAGGTAATATTTCATAAGAAATCAACTGTGTAAATTCACTCTACAGCTTGAAAATATATAGTAAATTGTGCAACTAAGTGATGAATTAAAACATAATTTTGAAGATGACATCACCATTTGGATTTTTAGGGGCCTTTGCCCCTACAAGCCCCTAGTAATATATATTATCCTCATAGCAAGGAGAATATTCTCCTCAGGGCCGACTCAGATTCCGCAAAAAAGCCCATATCCAAGGAAGCTGCTATGTTTCCCAGCCTGCTTGGTAGGTCGAGTGATATGCATAAAACGTTGAATGATGCTGTATTTCAAAAATGTCTCTGGAGCGTGTTCAAGTCGAGTCGCACTTCAAGTCAATCAGAGTAAGAAGCATGGGGCAGTCAAAAACACCATTTAAAAGATATACAGAAAGCACACCTCAATACAGTTTTTTTTTCTTTACCTAGAAACAGTCAAGACTAAGTGGACTATATTTGACGCTTAACTTATTTTACTTGAAATCATGTGTTTATAATTGAGGGCGTTCACAAACATCCACCGCACTAAAGGGAATCTATTTACTTTGCGACTTCACAGAGAGTAGTATTTGTTAAGTTTTCAAAATTTTGAGATATGAAGGGCCTAATATAACTATTGAACTAAACACTTACCAAGTTCAAAGAAAATCGGTTGAAAAAAGGCGTCCCAAATAGGGGAATAAAATACCATGTTTTAGCATAAAAGCCGTATGGTTAACATTTCCAACTGCGCAACAATGGTCTACCAGCCCAAAGGTGAAGAGCCAGGCTTGGGTAGCGTTATTAGACTTAGACAATCTACAGAAGGGCACATCAAGTTTTTTTACTATTTCTAGTGGTGTGGCTATATGGTATCCGCTTTTGGTTGAGAAACTATCGGGATGGAATTAAATGGAGTTGCTGAGATGTAAATGAACTGACTGGGGATCATAAGGATTCCAGTTTCGATATAAAAGTGGCTTACAGTGATCAAGTCTCCTGCTAATCTCCGGAACTTGAACGTGTGTTTAATGCAGATTGCGCAGAAATAGAAGGGCCAATCGTATCCAAACATTACAGGTGGTGAAACCACTCCTTTTGTAGGCAACTTGCGCTAAATGAGACAAACAGCTGATTTTGATTTTGTGAATTATTTCCTAGTGTGTATCGCCGTCCCCCCACGGCCCCACTCCTTTTGTGGGGCCTATAGTCGCTGTCCACATGGCTTCACCGCTGCACTCTGCTGACCTCTCTATTTATTTCTATTCTTTGCTCGCTTGTTTAATGGGTTAGAGTTAGAGGGCTCTCTTCAAAGCCTCATATAATGGTCGGATTCACGTTCATCCACCGCAACCGGGATTTAGATAATCACGTGACAAATCCCAGTGGTCACGTAATAAATCCCAGTGGATCCTAGTGACGTCATTTTGGTGCCGTCTTATGAAAACCACCCGGGATTTTGATTGTTGACGTGCACATGCCTTTTTGCTAACAGCAAAAAAATCCACCGAATCCCGGCTGCGGTGGATTGAGGTGGATGAACGAACGTGAACCCGACCAATAACTCTTTCGGTCAAAGTAGGAAGTCTGATTTAAAACACCACAAAATAAAAAATGTGAGTAACTTATTTGTTCGAAAAATGTTTCCAAGTACAAAAACTGAAGTTCACGTTTTTGCCATGTGTTATAAGTTATAGTAGTCTATATATATTCAACAAAAATATTAAAGTTCATAACAGCACAATTTGTATTTCCCAATATACTTTTTCTAAAACTAAACATTAGTATGGCAAAATGTAATGTAACAATATCAACATAACCTTGTTCGTCGCCGTGCACGTGCACTGCTCTAATCTCGTACGGTACTGAATTAATTGTTGTTAATTCGTTTAACTCAACGATGTACAAATAGTTGTTTTAACTTTTATCTATTACATCAAGTCGGCCTAATTGTGTGACTTTGTTTGAAAATAGTCGGTAGATTTATATGTAGGTCCAATTGCAAGAAAATATATTTTCTCAAGGCGCTTCTAGAGTTAACTGCTGTGTACCTTCTTAATCTGTCTGAGGTTACATTTATAAAACTAAGTATGTCGGATGAGGATGAGAAGATATATAGAAGCACTTGGCCAGACTTACCGAGGCCAAAAAAACACCTTACCGAGGCCAAAAAACACCAACAATCTGCGTTATCATAATCAGCCTAATTTTATGAAGTTGGAAAAAATGCATGAGGAAGCCTTCGAGAATTGGTGGACAGAAAACAACATGAAAGTAAAAGATGCTCTTTTGAGAGGGAAAGCCTTTTCTCTTCAAATCGCTGAAGCTCGTAAGAAGAATTTCAAGTATGTAGTTTTTAAAGACTTTCGGATAAACATATCCGGGGACCCTCGGCAAATTTTGCCAGAAGACCTAACAAAAAATAGGTTCATCACTCTCCTACACAGATTTATCCATAAGAAGTATCAGCAAGAGACTGATGATAGCCAAAAGGCCACCTATGAGGTTTCTGCTCTCGTGATGAAGGTAAATTTTACCCCAGATTGCTGTTTGACCCCTGTTAGGTTTTTACTAGGCACTGGGTTTCAAAACCAAAATGATGTTGTAATTAAAGACAAAAATAACCATGAAGAAAAAGTAGTTTTTGTAACAGGGTGTGCGGTTCTAGATTGGCTTTCAGGCAAATCTCAAAATCCAACAGTGAATAATAAAACTAACAAATACGATTGTTTTAAAGACTATGCGTTGTCTGACGATGCCCGCACTGGTCAAGTGTTATCAGCAGGGGCGAAGCGCTTGGGGGACTCAAAGCTAACATTCCTCAATGATCCAGAGGTAAACAAAATATGGCGGGATGCATTGGACCATGTCAGTTTCGACATGAAAAGAACCGTTGCCAGTAATACTGTAGCAAAAATGCTCAGAGACTTGCATGAACAACTAAAAATGGTGAAAAAATAGAAAAAAAAGGCTGCAGCCCCGAACCCTCCTAATTTATTTAATTTACAGTACCGTTCTAAGTTATGCATGTTTTGGTTGGTTGGTTTCAAACCTTTTTACTTTCTTCGTTGCATTTTATTTTTAATTTGTATCCTCTGGCTTTTACTTCAAGCTACTTTGATAAGTTGTATTTGTTTGTTTACTTGTATTGGATGAAGAATTGAAATAAATATGTTATCACTTATTAAAATGTAATAAAATTTTAAAACTGAATAATATAGTTAAATCTATTTTGAAGTGCTTAAACTTCCATGAATAGGCCCTACTACTACCAATAATTTATTTTTTCATCCAAACTGTGCGAAGAAGTTAAAGAAGTTTGAATCTCAAAAAGACACATTTTAACATTTAACTTATCTTTACAATAATGAAAGCAAAATCTTAAATTCTTCTTGAACGCTCTATTTACATTACGTTTTTCTTTGATACTACCAGTGGGGTAGTAATTTTAAGGTTTTGTGGGGCACAGCGCTGAAGAAAATGTGCAATACAGTTTTTATTGATCACCCATGGACAAAGAGATCATTCCAAATTTCAACCTTGTATTCCCTATAGTTTTTTAGATGCATTTCCCCCCTAAATTTGTATTTAAATTGGCTAAAAGGATAACATTAATTGAACTTTTCAAAGCCTGTGGGGCGGAGCCATGAAGGAATTTTACAAAAGTAACTTATTTCTTATTCAGCACCTATATGAACAAAGAAGAACGTCCATGCCAAATATCAACCCCATAGGCCCCAAAGTAATTTTGAAGTCCTGTGGGGCGCAGGGGTGGACTGACACCATGAAAAGGGTGGTGACCATATGAGGGGCACCATTTATATACATACGTACGAGGCGTTATATACGGCGTTCATATATAATAAAGAATATTTTTATAATAAAGAAAAAAAATTTTTTAATAGGTACATGTTTTGAGTATCATGTCATTTTCTAGCAATTAAAATGGCAACCTCAAAATATTATAAAGGCTATATTTTAATTGCTTGAAATGACATTATAGTTGAAACATGTAGCCAAATATAAAAAAATATAGATAAGATTACTTTGTTCTTTACTTTATAATAACAGAAACTATTAAAAGTTAAATAATTAAAAATTTATATAGATGTTTATATTTGTTTGAAAAATAAATCAAACAAGTGTTAAAACAATCCTATACTCTTATACGAGCAATGTTTGCTTGTTTGCTTGTTTGCTTGCTTGCACAATTATCTCAAAAACGGCTCCGACGATTTCCTTCAAATTTTGGAATATGGGGGTTTTGGCCACCAGAAATCGATTGGAGCTGGTCCCATAGCTGGGAAAAATCCGGTTTTCGCGCTAGAGCCCTTCAAAGATCCCATGTTATCCTTATGGAAATTTTTTAACTGAACAAAAATCAGCTGATAACTGTAGATAAAATAAACCAATGTGTTACATCTTTAACCTGTGGTTTTAGGAAAATCATACCAATGTGCAGCAAACCTTCCGCCTGGCGAGTGAGCGGAGCGAACGAGCTTTGTGTGAGAAACGAAAGTAATAATTTTACCGAGCTTAAGCTCGGTCCCCCTGGTACTAACTTCTTATTTTTCAATAAACATCATAAACTGATATCAATAATCAAACATATGAAAGTAATGTAAAAATGATTTGTAGGCAAATATTAAACTTGAAAACTATTGTTATATACATACGTTGGATAAAAACCACAATTTTTTACAATATCACAATTTTTTACTATAACAATTTTTTTACAATATTTTTTTTTATCAAAATTGTTCATTACTGTTTATACCTTACCTTTAATACCTTTATTGAAATGGCGACCTAACTCAATAGGTAGTTTAAAGCCAAGTATGAATGAAGGATGAGTGTAGGATGATTGTGGCGCGATCTTGTAGTCTTGTTACTGACTAAGGCCGACATTCTCCTTAGACAGGACTGTTAATTCATATCCCAACAGCCAATGGTATCTAGGGACCTACAGTTTAACGTGGGATCCGAACCACAATTTCAACCTCCCATATACGAATTGGTCTAATTATGAGGATGGTACTTATGGATGAACTAGTAATCACTAGTGCGGACGTTAATCCCCACCAGGGAATATCGCATCCACAAGCCATCGCTCATAACTATCCACAATTCGTGACCTCCAAGTAGCTGGATTACAGGACGTCGCCACCGTCCCAGTCAATCAGATATTGCTGCCCATAAAAGTTAAGTCAACATACCAATAGTTTATATGTGAAGAAGTCTTTGTGCTCTTCTCGCTCAACTGGTCGATTATCTAATCATTATTGATCTTAACAATAATATCTCTCCCAGTGTTCATGAGAAATAAGGTCTCAAGGCGTTCATCAGTGAGTTGTGAACGGAGCCTTGTTTTGATACATTTTTATTTTGAAAAGGACCGTTCACATGACACTTGGGAAACTGGTAATGTCAAGAGATACTTATAGACTTTAAAAAGGTTCGTTACAGCCTTGAGTATGTAGGCTACTCAAGTAAGACGTCGAATGCACACTTGAAGCAAGTATTGCATTTTTTTACCACTAATACAATGAATATAATACAAATTGTTTGGGTCTCTTTCTTCATCATCATTTAAGGCAAATACCAATTCTTCTTCCGAGAGCTCACCTTCAAAATCATTGTTTGGTTCTGTTATGTTTACCGGCGTGAACAACTGGCGCCATGCTGATGAGAAAGATAGTAATCTTCCTTCAGTTTCCCCTCATCACAATCGGGAACTAATCCACGGATAGGCCTAACCTTTGGAAACTAGAAGAGTTAATGTCAATGCTGTTAAACCGCTTGGGATCAAAATATTCTAAATCTAATTTTTATTTCCTTTTATTTGCTAAATACCTTTCCTCCATACTATTGTCAACTTGATCTTGATCTATAACAATTTAAAACGGTTACTTCAAATCGGCGAGTGCTGTCATCAATTACGTCACCTGATGAAGTTTCTCCCAGCATTTTCTTCTTCTTCATACTCCTCAACTCAGACAGTTTTGTTTCTATGATGATTACTTCCAGATTTGGTACTGTATCCGACAAGTGTTCGATTTTGTTCGTCATTCCAGGGACGAAGACTTCTGCAGTTTTTGAGACATCTGCAAACTTGGACCTACCACCTTTTAAATGTACAAAAGTGCAGCTTACTAGCATTTATGCTTGAACATGTCAGGATTCTTGGTTTGTTGGTAATCTGGAAGTGAAGTAGTGTGCTGAAAAATCATCAGGAAACTCATTGCATCGAGGACTGCCTGGAAACTGCACAGTTTCTGCAAAATGCAAATAGCATTGTCCCTAACCTGTTAAAATGGTCTTGTAATTACTGTTAAAATTTGTCGATAGAATAAGATAATTCATTAAAAGAGTAGTTTTAATACAATTATTTATATTTGAAATTGCACATATTCAATAATAAATACAAATATGCACTTTAAGGTTAGTGCGGTAACAAAATCATCCCCCGCCTCATCCACCTCCCACCGATAACCTCCACCCTGGGACCTGGGATCGACCTTTACTCATACCATATACCATGTCGCATTGGTCGCTCCCGGCTGAGAGCTGTTTCGTCACACGTCATAGCCACCTATGTAGGCTCATTGCTACTGCAAAATAGTTTGCACTTGGAGCAACTTATCAAATTTAAACTTTCAATTAGATAAACATAGGATGGTCAAGTCATAAAGTACAAACACGTTAATCATTTAAGGAAAAATAAAAATAAAAACTCACAAATGTTGTGCATATTTTAAAATTCCTTATAATGAAAAAAAATCCTCCGAGGGGCGCCGGGGCACCTTAAAGAGAAGGGTGCACCGGTAACTTTCCCGGTATCCCAGTAGCTCAGTCCCCCCTGGTGGGGCGGAGCCATGAAGTAGCTTTCCAAAAGCGTTTTTAGTGAGCACCTTTGGGCAAAGTAAATCTTCCATGCCAAATGTCAATTCTTAGGTAGTCTGGTGTTTCAGAATCGTTTCCTAGATTTTATTACAATTGGCCATAAGAATAACAGATGAAATTTAAAATCCTGTGCAGCGGATCCTTAATGGAATTTTACAAAACCGTTTCTTAGTGACCAGCTATGAGCAAAGGGTAGCATCCATGCCAAATTTCAAGACTGGAGGTCCTTTAGTTTTTCAGATTTGTTGTTTCCTAACTTTATATTAAAAATTGGCCAATAGAATAACATTAGATAGAAATTTTGAAGTGCTCTGGAGCGGAGTACTGATGGAATTTTGCAAAACCGTTTCTTAGTGAGCACCTATGAGCCTGGAATAACACTTATGCCAAATTTTAACTTTTTGTATGTCCCATTGTTTTTCAGATTCATTGCTGCATTGGTTTGTATAAAAAAATTGGCCATAAGAATAACATTAGATAGATATTTTGAAATTCTGTGGGGCAGAGCCCTGAAGGAACTTTGGAAAACTGTTTCTTAGTGAGCATTTTTTAGCAGAGCATATATAGCAACTTTCAACCCTCTATACCCTATGGTAATGGAGATTCTCTGATACATGAGTGAGTCGTATTTGACAAATATAGTAGATAAAAATCATTTTATACTTAGTGCAATTGTTCAAAACTTCGATAGTAATTTAATGGTAACAAGATTTTAATGTCCCCTAAGGCTATTTTGATCTAAAAGATCCAACTAGACATTCGAACATTCTTTATGATGGAAGTAATTACTTCACTGAAATTGCTTTATTACATGAATTTAGATATAATATATTAAAAATGCAAATCCAAGTAGGCCTATTTTAAACATTTTGTGTATACAGTATTATAAGTTTAAAGTTTCCTTCTTTATAAAAAGTTATTTATATTCATGTTGAGTGCTATCTGTTACGATACTATAACACAACCAGTAATCTAACAATACTTAATAATTATGCATAAAACTGACAAATAAAAACCACAGTTGTGTATTAGAAGTGGGAATGAATGCAGTCTGCTGGCACGACTCGGTAGTCGTGGCGCTGCGAAAGAGCAACTCGTATAGATTAATTTTCCAACCAAACCACAGCAGCTAATAAAAAAAATATGATTTGTAAAATTTCACTACCAATTTTGGCTAACAAATCCACCGTTTTTAGACTTGCCTGACGAAAAAAGTAGTAGCCTACCAACTTTTTTATGTAACATTTCAAAACTCATTAGAAGTATAAATTTTATTATTATATTAAAAAAAGAAGACATTTATTATTAAAATTTTAAATAGAACTATTAGTGTCTAAGACTTATTGAATTCACTAATAAAAATTTCAAACTTAACTTTTACTTGGGGGCCCCTGCAGCGCAATGCGCAGCATTTATCAGGTATGACTTCTCATGGAATTGTGTTGACATTTCAGAACCAGTACAGTAGTTCAATTGCTTCTATTCAGCTTGCTTTTAACATGTGTTTGTTTGTTTTACTATCAACAGCTGTTTTATTTTGCAATTCAATAAAAATTATGTTCCCCATGTTAATGGGCAAAAAACGATCTTTAAGGGCTTCCGTTGGCTTCAGAATTAAAATATCAAAAATCTAAAACCTTATTGCAAAACTAAGAACTGAGACAATTCTTTTGACACCTCAATCATTAAAATTGGTCCAGAAATATGGGAAGAGTTGTGTTTACGAAAAATGCCTTCATGTTTTATATAAAAATATATATAATAGATTCTAAATTTTTTAAATGTCGAGTTTTTTTTCAGCGAAACATTTAGTTTTTTTCGCCAGTTTCAGCGAATTTTATGTCTGTAGACTACGACAAGATGGCCGACCGTGCTTCACTCGTTGTAATGCTAGTTAGCTAGTTAGATAGGTAGGCATGCTCCATCTATCGGGCTTATGTGATCATTGGGGGTAATACATTTACCACACACTTCCTAGTAGTCTCCATTTCGACACACACTGTGTATGACCTTGAGGCCATATTTTTTATAATTGTCCTTTGGCTTTGCGATCTGGAATGTACACTTTTCATCCAGGAGTGAATGATTTTTCTTCTCTTGCTTTGTGCCGATGTTTACAACAGCTTACACAAAATAGAAACAAGTCAGTTGTGCCGTGAGGGAGCGTTCTGGGACCATTGCTATACATCATAATATATACACGTCAGACATTCCGGAAAATCCAAACTTATTTTTATCCTCCTTTTCGGATAACACAGCTCTCCTGGCCTCACACGAAGACCCCTTCATAACATCCCAAACTCTACAAAGACAGAATGATCTCTCCACGTGGCTTAGAAATGTTTCAGAGTGAATGAAAGTAAGTCGGTTCACGTCACTTTCGACATGAGAACAGATAATTGCCCTTCTATCCACTGAAATAATGTTATTTTACCACCTCATAACGAAGTGAAGTATTTAAGAATTCATCTTGACATAATACTCACGTTAAGTCACATTTGGCATAAACAACGTCAACACCTCATCAACTTAAATGTTTCGTCAAATGGCCTGGCTCATCGGCAAGAACTCAAAATTCTCGATTGGAAACAAATTACTGCTGTCAAAGGTTATACTCAAACCTATTTGGACATATAGCATTTCCTTATGGGGAACAGCATCCAAGTCAAACATAGACATCCTCCAGAGGTTCCAATCTAAAAGATTCATACTACAAACTCCTTGGTTTGTCCCTTACACCACCATTCATAATGATTACAAAATCCCACTTGTTATTGAAGGAGTAACCAACTTCAGTGAAAAGTATCTAGCTAAACTTGCAGACTATCCAAATTATCTAGCTCTGAACCTTCTTGACAACAGCCAACATGTGTACAGGTTCAAACGACACAACATCCTTACCAAATCGTTTTTACGGAGTTGATTTATTTATTGATTTATTTTTTATTAATTATGTTTAGTTACTAACTCATTCATGTTCTCTTCAGTTTTCATAATTTTTATGTCATAATACTTGCTGTTTTATGTAAAAACAGATTGTAAATAAAAATTCGGTCAACAAATTTCAGATATGACCATTGACTATGGATACTATAGTTATTACTACCTTAGTATCCATAGTCAATGCTATGACCAACAGCTGATATTGAAACGGTCCTGAACCTCTGATGTCATGTTGTTTAACTTGACACATTTTTTTTTTATTTATTTCACTTTACAATCTGTTCTAAACCTAGTTGAACAATAAGTAAATATCATATAAGAGAAAGAGTAAGTAACAGTGAGACCTGAACTAGCCGCTAACCGAAAAGTTAACAACAATTTATATTCAATTTGTAAATCTCAAAGGCAAGTCCAAAATTGAAGATCTTTTTAGTCTGTAGATGAAATTGCTATTGTCGACCAGGTTTAGTGCCAGATGATTCGGATGGTCTTCCAATTTTGAAATATAATTTTCACTTAATCTTGAAATTTCTTCTTTTACCGTAGCTACGGTTAAATCATCATGTAAGGTTTTGTTGGAGACGTACCAAGGTGCGTTAGCAATTTTTCGTAACAATTTTGATTGATACCTTTGAATAATTTCAATGTTGGAGACACTCGCAGAACCCCAAAGCTGTACACCATATGTCCAGATTGGTTTTAAAATAGTTTTATACAGTAGTAATTTATTTTCCAAACTAAGTTTTGATTTTGATCCTAGGAGCCAATTCATTCTATTAGTTTTCAAATTAAGTTGTTGTCTTTTATACCAAATGTGGGGTTTCCAGGTTAATTTACTGTCTATATGAATGCCTAAATATTTGACTTCTGAAACTTCAGAAAGTTGTATGTTATTTATTGTTACGGGAGGACAAGAATTTAGATTTAAAGTGAAGGTTATGTGAACTGATTTATTTTCATTAAGTTTTAGTCTCCATGTCCGGAACCAATCTGTGATTATATCTAAACTGTTCTGTAAATTAATTGAAGCCTGAGCTGGGTCTTGATGAACGGACAGTATTGCAGTATCGTCTGCAAAAGTAGCGATTTCAGAAGGAGGACTTTCTGGGAGGTCAGAAGTGTAGAGTATATACAAGAAAGGTCCAAGCACACTGCCCTGGGGAACTCCAGACTCTATAGGATGTAGATCAGTAAGGATGTCTTGATATTTAATTTGAAATGTCCTGTCTGTGAGGTAAGACTTCAAAATGGGGAATATAGAATTTGGTAAAAACTTTTTAATTTTATATAACAAGCCAGAATGCCACACCTTATCGAACGCCTGGCTCACGTCTAGAAATGCGGCTGAACAATACGATTTATTTTCTAAGCACTGTCGTATTGTACCAACAACTCTGTGGACTTGTTCGATTGTACCATGTTTCCTTCTAAAACCAAATTGGTGGCTAGGCATCACAACGGCCTCGTCAATTAGTGTATGTAGCCTAATAAGGAAAAGCTTTTCAAAAACTTTAGATGTGACAGGCAAAAGACTGATAGGCCTGTAAGACGTCAATTGTGTGGGCGGTTTCCCTGGTTTTGGAATGACAATCAACTGGGCTCTTTTAAATTGAGCTGGGACATGTTCTAACCTCAACATTGCATTAAATAAAAAAGTTAACATGATAATTCCTTTCTTTGGTAGTTCCTTAAGTAATTTACCTGTAATTGAGTCATAGCCAGGAGATTTGTGGGGACTTAGGGAGGTGTTTATCACCGAACGCACTTCAGATGGTTTGAACTTAGGTATCGGAAGGTCAAGCTGCAGTGGAGCATCCAAAAATTCGTGTATATCTTCATCGTTGTTTACAACGGCAGCGTATGGTTTGAAAACGTGTGAAAAGTATTCCGCAAAAGCGTTAGATTTTTCAATATTACTCTTGGCCCAGCTTCCATCAGGCTTCAAAATAGGTGATATTGGTGTTTTGGGTCGTTTTAACCTTTTTGTAGCTTTCCAAAGTGAATAATCCGTGGCTTCGGTAGGAGTTAGAGATTGGGTATACTCGGCAAACCACTGGTTTTTCACATTATACAGCAACCTCTTTAAATTTTGAGATGCCCGGTTGAGATTTGCTTTATCAATTGGATTTCTACTATTTTGCCAAATTCTTCGTAGTCTTCTTTTTTCGGCAATTTTCTTCTTTACATAAATAGGGTATTGCAATCCCGGCTTTGGCAAAACTTGGAGTATAGGCGTCGATGCTCTTGCAGAATTCTGAATACAATTTGTAAAGTAATCTACAGCATCCTCTAAGTTTTGGTTGGTTTGTAACTGAATTTTCAAGTTTAAGCTTTCATTTATTGATCTGCGGAAATGGTTCCAATCAGTGTGTTTATTATATAACCTTTCAGTTACTTGTTGTTGAAAAACTTGAGTGCTGACTTTTAATAGAACCGGCGAATGGTCAGAGGATAGATCGAGACAAGATTGGACATCAGTATAGTTGTTGTTAACACCTTTTGAGACGAAAAAGTCTAACAAATCAGGGATTTTCCTCATATCAGTCGGCCAGTATGTAGGTTCTCCTGTTGAAATATGATCAAAATTGTTATCATTAATTACTCTGAGTAGTTGACGTCCTCTAGGTGTGGCTAATCGGGAACCCCACTCTTGATGTTTGGCGTTGTAGTCACCTCCGGCAATGAACTTGTTTCCGAGAGTGGTAAAAAATCTATCAAATTGCTCAAAAGTTATGGCATGTCTCGGGGGGCAGTAAACAGCAGAAAGTGCAATAGGTCCTTGCCAGTCTTCAAGAACAATACTCGAAGCTTGTAGGTAATGCTCTTTAAAACTAGGAAGTTCATAGTGTTTAATAGAGTTTTTAACCAGTACAGCACTACCACCGTGGGCCGTGTTGTCAGGATGATTCGTAGAGTACAACGTATAATTTGGAATTTTGAAATAAGTTCTGTCTGTAAAATGAGTTTCTGAAATGAGTAAAACATCTACTTTATGATAATTCACAAAAAACTGAACTTCTTGGCTATGCTGAGCCAAGCCATTGGCATTCCACAGAGCAACCGTGAGAAGAAAATTCATTTTAAACGTGAAATCACGGTAGTCAACATATTAAGGAGAGTGTTAATCTGTTCTGCTTGTTTTGACAACAGATTTTCGAAACGAGCGAAAGAGTTTTGAATTATAGTAGACAAACTTTCCGTATCAGCTGGTTGATCTTTATTATCTTGTCTTCCTGAGAGAAAGCCCTCACCATCATTGCGTGCAACTTGTGCAAAAGAAAGCCCTTGAGTTACTAAACTGCTCTTTTCCGGATTGGTGGATTTCCCCCCTCCCGAACTAGCAGCAATGTCTTCTTGTTTGCTATCAAGAGTCTTCCGCCTTAACGGTGGAAATTGCTTTGTTTGAATTTCCTTGTATACTGGACAACCTTTATAGTTAGCAGGGTGTTCCCCAGAACACAAGACACACGTGGGAGGCGCTGTTGGTGGTTTCGGACAGACTTTTGTGTCATGATTCTGAGTGCATTTAACACACCGAAAATTATTGTGGCAATAAGATCTGGTGTGACCATATTGTTGACAGCGTTTGCATTGTACAACTTCTTTCTTTTTGTGGGGTGGCTCAAATGAAATTTTCGCATTTAACAAAAACTGGATCTGGAAGATTTCCTTATTACTAGCTTTAGGTTCGAGGTCAATGAAGAAAACGGACATTGGTTTCTTTGTGAATCTATTTTTGAGATTGGTTATATTCCTTACCTGATGACCTTTTTCTTCAATCGCAGCTTTTATGTCGTCAACACATGTCGAGTAATGCATGTTCTTTAATACAACACTATACGCCCGGTCCTGTTTCAGCTGGTATGTATGGAAACTAATGTTTAAGTCTCTTAGACCTTTAACTATTTTTCGATAGTCGTCGGAGGATGTAGGAAACAGTTTGATTCTATCTTGATTAAGACACTTATATGTGTATCCAGAATTAGACACCATTGCGTCCAAAGCTTTAACCATTACCCCAACATTTGTCACTCCGGGAAGAAAGATTGGCGGTGGTTTCGCTTCCTTAATCGTTTCTTGTACTGGAACTTCATCGTCCATTGCATCTTCACCCCTAGAAGCAAGAGGTTCGTAGTTGTTTCTCAACGGAATTAAGACAGCAGATGACTGAACGTTTACACGATGACGTTTTTGAACGTGGTCCGATGTCGAAGCCAGGATTCTTTTGGTAGTTCTGAGTGGTACAGTTTGCCAAGAACCATTACCACTATCATCACCACTATGCTCTTCAGAAGTGTCTGGGTTGTTCGATAGTTTCATGTCACCATTTGAGTTTTCCTTAGATAACTCGCTATAGTTATGGCATTGACTTTGTACACTACGTGAGTAGACTTCTCATAGCATAGGCGTGTGTGAAGCATATTGACGGTGGTGCGATCTTGTGCGGCGTCCATCGAAGTACACGTAACATATGTAAGATAAATCAGTATTACCACTCTTCTAAGCCAAGGATGAAACATTTTATAACTGAAAGTTATGTTTATGTTTTGGTAAAATGTTTTGGCAGCACTGTAAATTCAGCTGAATAATAACAACATCGATGGCAGCGACTCTGGCGCCGCGTCCACCGAACTTCCAAATTTTTGCCTCAAACTAAATGCATTGGATGAGAGGTCTATTCACGTTAGTGTACATAGTCAATGGTTATGGTCAAGTTTGTGAATGTCCATTGTCATAGCAACAAAAACAAACAACTAACCTTAGAACTGAATGTTCACTATAGAATTCAAAAGTTACAAAAAAAAAGAAGAGATAAACCTGTAGTACTTTACATTTTTAGTTTCCACTTCAACGAGGAACTACAACACAAAATAAAACTAAAATGAGATATAAAAACCGTTATAAAATGATATTTTTGGGAGCAAAAAACAAGTAGACTTGTATTGACTGTAATCCAACAGCTGTTTTAACTTGACACATGAGTGCTTTGCTTTGAATGGATATGTTAAGTGCTGCACCTTTGACGATAATGAGTTTGTTACTAGCGGATTTCCCATAGGGATTAAGCTATTATCGTAGGTCTCGTGGTAAGACCTAAGCCGGGGACCATGTTACTTTTTCGTTGTGGGGTGCCCAGAGACCAAAAATAATAGTAATTAAATTTGTGTAAATATATATATGTATGTATGTATGTGTCCCTAGACACGATAACTCTCGTAAAAACGGTCCGATCGAGACCAAATTTGGTAGAGATGTGTGTAATCCTACCTTTATTTGGATGAGTTCGTAAACCAGATATATTGACCTACACCGGAAGGAGTAGTTTTGGGGGGGTTTTGTACCCCAAAAATGGGGTTTATGCAGTTTTCATATGTCATTTAAAACAATTTTAAATTTTTATTTTCACCACTGGATTTAGTTAAAAAAAGACACAATTTAGAATTTGAAGCTTTGCTCTATCTCCATTGGTTACTGAGATATTAAAAAGTCTAAAGACAGTAGGCTACATTGTATATTTTGGATCTCCAATGTTAATCTTATGGAGAATAAGGATGTGTTAATATTTCACTTATTAACCAACATTTTTGGACGAAACTTGGTATTTAACTTAATTTGATTGAGATTCAACAATTTATGTTTAAAAATCTTGGTTTTTGTACTTATTGTGGCAGCAAACCTGCATACTATTTTCTCATGTTAAATCATACGGAGAACAGGCAAACTCCTTTCATTTATGGACAGATATTGATGAAACTTAGTACCTACTAGTGGCTCATAGGGGCAAAAGCCCCTAATCATAAAATTAAAATTAAGTATCGATTAATGTGTCATCGTCATTCAATATGATCATTTGACACTTTTCGTTTTAAAATAAAACCAAAACATATGTTTCAATGTAGATAAAGAAGACATTTTTCGAATCCCCAAGCTATTCTTGAGGAGGACGTTTTACTATATTTCTCATTTCCTTGGCACTTTATGGATATACGCTTTATGGGACCGAAATCTTTAATTTGAAACTCCTACCATCTTCCTGCGATTTGTAAAACGCTCCCAATTTTGCCCAAGAAATTTCGCTTACAGAATTATATATAATTGCTTTATATACATAATATAAAGATTATATTACTTAAGATAATAATACTTTAATTATATAGATTGCTTCTCTTGGTATGAATTATTTTGTTATCTTCACTCAACGTTATCATCTGTGTCTCATTTTGAAATTAAACCTCAACACATGTTTTAATGTATACAAAGCAGACGGTTTTTTTTAAATCCCCATGCTATTCTTATGGAGGACGTTTTACGTGATTTCTCATTTCCTGTAAATATTATGGTCACGCCGATAGTTTTCCCTCGTGCATGGGACCGAGATCTTTAATTTGAGATATCTCCCATCTTTCTAAGATCTGTATGACGCTCACAATTTTGCTCAAGAAATATCGCTTACAGAATTATATATATAGATATGGCATCATATGGTAGATATAATTTTTGTATGCTAAAAATCTACTTTTAGTGTTCCCCCATGCCTACTATGCCCCATACCTGCATACTCTTTCCCTATATTTTCATAGGGAGAATATACATTTATTTTCTATTTATGAGCACGTAATGAAAATTTGTTTACAGGTTCATCTGGTCAAAATTAATATTACTAATTTTGAAATTCGCTGAGTACGCAGGTCTGTTGCGACGGGGGTTATTGTCTTTGTTTATATCACCTACCTCCTTCCTACTGTAGATTTCTTGAAATTAACCATATGGTGAATTAATTGCAATCCCATATACCAACGTCCAACAACAATTAACAACCTTTTTTTCCCACCCACCAGTCACGTGGTGAACTCGTTGATTAAAGTTTTAAGTCTTACATAAACTTAATTGTTTGATAATAATCATTAAAGTTGGCCAAATTGTATTAATATAGTCGGTAAATTTTAGGGTTGATTGCAAGAAGTTTTAGTTTTTTCTTAGGAGGACACAAACAAAGTGTTAGTTGTTTACTTTCTTCGACTGTTCAGGACTAATAGGCCTACCTACATTTTTAAGAAGTACGGTATGTCGGATGATAACTTATTAGTTTGCCCGATCATATTTCCGCACATTAATCACTTACGGAGGCCAAAAAACACCAAAGATGTGAGGCATTACAATCAGCCTAATTTTGTGAAGTTGGAAAAAGTATATGAGGAAGAATTCCAGAAATGGTGGACAGAAAATAACATGGAAGTGAAAGATCTTTTGAGAGGGAAAGAGTTTTCCATTCAAATTTCAGAAGCTCGTAAGCGTAAGGTTAAATATGCAGCTTTTAAAGAGTTCCAGATAAATGTAACCGGTAACCCTCAGCAAATATTGCCAGAAGACCTAACAAAAAATAGGTTCTTAACTCTCCTGCACAGATTTATCCATAAGAAGTATCAGCAAGAGACTGATGATAGCCAAAAGGCCACATATGAAGTGTCTGCTCTGGTTATGAAGGTAAATTTTACCCCAGATTGCTGTTTGACCCCTGTAAGGTTTTTACTAGGCACTGGGTTTCAATACCAAAATGATATTGTAATTAAAGACAAAAATAACCATGAAGAAAAAGTAGTTTTCATAATAGGGTGTGCGGTTCTAGATTGGCTTTCACGAAAACCTGATTCTACAATAAATAGGCCTAATCAATCTACCAAATACAATTGTTTCAAGGACTATGCATTGTCTAATGACGCCCGCACTGGGCAAGTATTATCAGCGGGAGCGAAACGCATGGGAGACGCAAAGCTGAAGTTCCTCGACTGTCCAGAGATAGACAAAATATGGCGGGATGCGTTGGACCATGTCAGTTTTAACATGAATAGAACCGTTTTCTCCAGTAAACTAGCAAAAGCGGGAGAAGAAATAATGAAAATATACAAAGAACAGTGTAGAAAGAGTGTACAGTGCTGAAACCCAAAGTTTCTTTAATTCATTTACAGTGGTGAGTTTGAGCCATTTACTTCTTCATGGCAAAGTTGCATCCTCTTTTTATTTAGGCTCGGTTTAATTGTATGCATTGTATCCTGCTTTTAGGCAGATTACTTTGATAAGTTGTTTTTGTTTGTTTAGTTATTGTATTCATAGAATTGAAATAAATCACCTTTAACTACTTACTAACATAGAATAGTTATTCAAAGACTGAAGAATATTTACCGTATAACCTAGCCTATTATGAAGTGGTTTAACTTTCATAAATAGGCCTCTTATACCGATAGCCTAATTTACTTTTTATCATTCTGCACGAAATCAGCCAGTTTTTTGTTCTCTCAATAGTACCAAAACCTCTTTTCTGTCCTAGGACTGAAAAATCATCTGGAGAATTTTTTAGGTCCTAGTACTGAAAAGTCAGCTGTTTGCCAAGTAGGCCTATATTACTATTGATTTATTTATGTTGAAGAGCAGAATTTTGAAATTCAAACATTATGACAAGCATTTTTTGTAAATGAAAGAAATATAAACACTGCATAGGCCTATTACTTACTTTGTAAATATAACTTCGAAAATAAAACTTTATAGTTATATTTTTAACGATCAAAATTCTAATTTTTGCATTATGATAAAAAACTTTGTTCATCACTCGGAGCAAAAGTGTCTTTTTGATGCTTAATCATTTTTAAAAACTCGGCTGCGCCTCGTTTTAAAACACGATTGCGCACCAAAAAGATCCACTTTTGTGCTCCTAGTGATGAAAACTACTATTTTTTTATCTGAACATAGAGAAAGTTATGGTCGGTGGCGACAGAATTGTTGGCGGGTTACGGACATGTCTTTCAATAAGCCAGCTGATTATTTTATTATTTAGCTGCATGTTGATTCATTGACCTTCACTCACCTGTTCTATTGTCTGACAATAGTGTGAAAGAAGTTTGAATCTTATAAAGGAACGTTTTTAACAATCAACATAGTAATTAAAACAAATGCCAATAAATACTTATATTTGTTTATGCTTGTTATTTTTGAGCAAAATTCAAATTTCAGAGGTTTATTATAGTTAGAGGTAACATACAGCTGTCTAACCGAGGAATGTATAGCTCATAGAATTAGAAATACAATTCAGTATTATTTAAAATTAAGCATACACTATATTTAAAATTATTTCATGTAGGCTGAATACACTAAGTTAGTAACTTACTTAAGGAGCTTACAGTAAGACCAATAGGGTACTGCTTACGATACTTTACTACGACCAACTTGTTAAACCATTGCAAAAATAAAGTAGCCTACCGTAAAGAACATGTCGACCATTAATCTACAGGTTAGGCCGTCATCCATAAAAAATGTAGCCACACCGATGTCGATTAATTGTAATTCTCAATCATATTAGACCTCGCTCTTTTGAGGTTAGGCACAATAACTAATTAAAATGGGTCTAGAGCTCTAGCTGTATCATAATGTGACTTCTGTATCAAAATGAACTCATGCGATTGGTCTGTATTTGGTGTAATAACATATACTGCTTTGAGGTTACTTGTATTATCATTATCGGTGTACCCGAGGAACATGTATATGGTCCTCTCTATCTTCCGGAGCAAGAAACCTACCTGTTCCATCGGTGCAAATCCGCTCATTCCGACGGTTGTCCAATATACCATGTGAGGTTTGTCAGGCTTCTTTGATCCTAACCTCCCTCAAAATAACTAAACAATTCCTTTGTTAGTTAAGGGGTCATTCTCTCAAAGTTTGACATTTTCATTCCCTGGACCAAAAAATAATATTTTTACACCTTAATATCAGATATTTATGATTATAACCCTTTTTAATTGTGTTTTCTTAAATTAAACAAACATTACAAGTGTTTTAGTGCTTTAATGTATTTTCTATAAGTTGTGAGAGACCCCAAAACTCATTACTGTCCCCTTTCCCTATCCTTATTTCCCGACTTTAGGACCAAAAATAAAGAATAAATCTTGCCACAAAATATTTTTAAGTGTTTTTATTTAGTAACTATGTTTATAAGGTTCATAAAACAACTGTTAGTATTCACTTTTAAGTTATAAATATTTTAAAACTTGCAGTTTTATCCTTTCCCTACGGTTTCTACTCATTACGGTCCCCACGACTGTGCAAGCTTGCATTTTTTACTGCATTTGCTCTAGCGTCGCAGTCGGCGGTTAGGTAGAAGAAGGTGCCATCATTGTTGTCGAAAACAGCTAGTCTGTGTCATTTATCATACCCAGTTAAGTTCCATCAGTCTCAGAAACCGACTAATCAGGTAAATATTTTTATTGCAACTCACTACTGTCCCCATTGCTAATACATGAAATCAGTCATCAAAATAAAACAGAACTCATTAATTTTCAGTCAGTTTTGTACAGATCAAAATAACAACCAGTCCTAATGTGTTTGGTTTACGTAAGCCACATAGTGGCGATAATCGTCAAATTTCCTCATTACAGTCCCTTAAATTTGTTTGTAAGGGGACTGTAATGATTATGTGAGGACTGTAATGAGGAATCAAATTGAAAACAAACCTATTAGGCTATATTACTTTGTTGTGTAAAAAGACTTACAGTACTATCTTGGTATTGCAACCAGTGATTATCACTGGTTTTATTTTAAAGGACTAAGGATGAAACTTAGCTTAGCCCTAAATTTTATTAAATCTACGAATGAGTTGGCTTAAAAATATACATGATTAGTCTTTTTCTGAGACTGATGGAACATAACTGGGTATGATAAATGATGCAGATCAGCTGGGTTCAACAACAATGGTGGCACCTTCTTCTACCTAATAGCTGACTGCGACTCTAGAGCCAATGCAGTAAAAAATGCAAGCTTGCATCGTGGGGACGGTAATGAGCGAAAACAGTCGTAAAAAATTAAATTGCAAGTTTTTAAATGTTTGGTTTTCAAAAGTGAGAACTAACAGTTTTTTATAACCCTTATAATCAAGGTTACTAATTAAAACTCTTTGAAGTATATATTAGCAAGATTTTGTACTTATATTTGGATTTAAACGTGGGAAATCAGGATTGGGACCGGGGACAGTAATGAGTTTTGGGGCCACTTACAACTTATAGAAAGTAAATATAAACACCAATCAATTTGTAATATATATTTATTTCAGGAAAGCACAATAAAAATTATTCTAAGAATAAATATCTGATATTAAGGTGTAAAAATATTATTTTTTGGTTCAGGGAATGTAAATGCCAAATTTTGAGGGAATTACCCCAGTAAAAATGTTGTAAATTTGATAGTAATAAAAATCTTATTAATCTTCCTCATTACAGGCTTACTTTTTCCCTTAAATATTATCATATTTATATGAATCCACACACATAATTATCAATACTGTCCCCTATTCCTCATTACTGTCCCTGATCGCTCATTACTGTCCTTTACATTAAATAATCCATTTCACCATTTTTATTTTATAAGATGATGACATTTGTATGTCAAACAGTTACTTAAGGATGCAGTTAACATTATAAAATCAACTTCAAATTAATTACTTGACAAATTTTCATGTATAATCAATTTATATCACCCAAAAAAGTTATAAAATGCTTTTAATAAAATAAAAATCAAACAAAATGCTCAAAACAGTAAAAATGTTATGATGTATACTGTTTTTTTCATCTCTGGCATTAAAATAATCTATTAAAACCTTAATTTCAAGCCTGTAGTTGGTAAAAATAACTTTAATTTGAATATTATGTTAGGGGACAGTAATGAGTATTTTCTTGATGTTGTGTTACATTTGTTTCTATCTATCGAATACCACAATCTAAAGTGTGCTGCTGATGAATTATTTATGTAGTTTAAGAAATTATAAATCCAAAAATATAAAACTCATTTGGGTTTAAAAAAGTTAATTTTTTCTAAAACTGAAAGCTGAAATGTCAAATTTTGGGGGAATGACCCTAAGACCCATGATTAGTATGACAACGTTTTTACCAACTGAACAAAAGAAAAAGTCGTATGTATATAACAGTAGCAAACAATTTAGCGCTTGCATAACATGAAATCAGCACCAGGGAAATAGTAATGGTAAATAGAAATAGTAAAATGTTCAGAGCAAAAAATTGTTGTCAGAGCAATATAGTTAAATTGGATGTAGGAAATCATGGAAAACAACGTAATATATATTCATTATACAAATTTTATTTCTAAAAAAAACTTGACAAATATTTACAGACTGACATAGAAACAAAGCTATACGCTAAAAATATCAATATTATTTTTCTGACAGTCACCTATGTGAGACTACCGTACTTATTGTATTGGTATCATCGGTGATTCTTACAAACACACTTGCTAAAAAAACTTTATATAATTATTCTTGGATAACCTTACAAGAAATTGTACTCATCAAACAAACTAATGTCCTAAAAACTTGTACTTGTGGGTTGTAGTACACATTTTATACCAACTTTAAAATAACTCACACCTACTTTTTATATTAAATTAAGAATCACTCAAATGTATACTCACATTATACTGAAAATATTGAAAAATCACCTGACACAAGACTCAGGGTATACAATCAGTTTTTTATGGTAGGTTTCTAACCATATGTTAAGGCTCTTTAAATAAAAAGACAATTAGATCAATTAAAAAAAAAAAAAAAAAAAAAAAAAAAAAAAAAAAAAAAAAAAAAAAAAAAACAATATTAATCAGCTAAGGGTACAACACAAGTGTAACAAAATTTAATTTGTTTATAAAAGTTTACAGTACAAATTTCACTACTGAACTAATTTCATCTAACGCAAGGTCATTTTGGTATCGTAAAGCAAGTACAACTTTGCCTCTTTGTTTAACAAAAGGAAGTACAAGATTATTACAATCCTGACACCAAGCTCAGTACATACAAGGGAATGGGAAGGTAATTTAATTTTAACGGTGGTAGAATAACAGTATATCAAACTTTCATGTGATAGATCTTCTCCCATTTTATAAAAATCTTCCTTAGTAGCGCTCACAGCGATAATCCTCAATAAGTAAACAAGATTAAAGACTACATAAATCTTCAAAAAATATAAAACATTTGACTTTTCTTCACATCTCTCAACAGATTTTCTCAGCATACAATTTTAAACAAAGAACTATATATTTTTCACAAATAAATGAGTTTTAACAGTTTGAACTGGAACAAACAATGTTTTCCTATAAAAAATTAGGAAATAAAAATAAATTATATATTATGTAAGAATGAAAAAATTCAATCATCAACCTCTTTTACCTTAATTTTTTATAAAAAAAAGGTGCGAAGGTAACATTGTGGGCACAGTTAGCAATGGATAACGGTGAAAAAGTATAAAATAAAAAAGCTTTCATTTTTGTGATGTTTACAAAAGTGGTGCACATAATATTTTTCAAGTGATTACTATAATGATTATTATCAGTAAAGTGCCACTTATTGACACATGATATGATTAGTATTTAGGAATCAATTATATAAGTCCACAAAAATATCCAAACAGATTTACAATAAACGATTAAATAAAAACACAAACAAAGAAACCATAGATTTTTGTTAAAACTTTAACACTTTTTGATAAAACAATAAATCATGCTCTTCTAAAGAAATAGCAAAATATATTACTCTTATCAGAAAATTAACTACAAAAATAATAACACAGTCACTCAAAAATATCTGAAGAATACACTTGTGTGTGGCATACAGTTATGCTGTACAAAACATACAAAAACAACTTCTTAAATTCGATAACAGTTGCATAAATTATGCCAAATAAAAAAAGAAGAGACTTAAAGCTTTGAAACCAAATTTATTAACAAGTCTATCGTAAATAAATTATTACACATATACCTAAAATACTGTCAATAATTATGGAGTACAACCGAACCTAGTTTCTAATGTACATCTTTGGGTTAGAAATTACAAAGAGTTTATGTCCACAAAACTCACATTCACAAAACTAACATCATTCGTTAGTCTTTACTTTTTACACTTCCTAACAAAGTCTGTGGCACTCACGTCCTCAAAAGCACTTCTTTCAGTTCTTTTATAAAACAAGTTTTTATGATCTGCAATTGACTTAGCCCGTTTTCAATCTTTCCTTTCAGTACGAAGCAATCACAGATAAATGCAAGAAAACACTCTATTGAGTCATAAGTCATCAGTAGGAAATAAACTTCATTGTCTATGAATGAACAAATAATCCTACTTGACAGCTTCAAAGAGAAGAAATCAGTTAACTTCTTTTATGGTTTATATGCCAAAGTCCACCACTGCAATATTAAAACGTTCTCGTTATTATTATTTGAAATGTCACTATACTTCAATGGAAGTTCAATACTTTACTGACCTAATTTTGGTGATTGTTACATGGTATCATGATGCAATGTTTTGACCTTCAAATTTTGGAATGCGACACTTGAAAAATAATTAAGGGGCATAGAACATACCCAAATAACCTAAAATTTACAAATTATGTTCACAGCAAGATACAAAAAACAACACTAGTCGACAAACATGAAAAAAAGTTTAAAGCTCTTTAAATTTTTTAAGTAAACTTTACAAATTTACCTGGGAATATATTTGCTTGTCTTTTTTAGGAAACTATCATTTCATCAAAGTCTTTTTTTTTAACACAAGAGAATATATTTATTTATACAAGTTAAAATTGGAATCTATTTTTATTTTGAAATTTAACTAAGGGAGACCAAACACTAACGTACATACTCACAGGTCCAACATCAGACCCAAAGTCCAGCCCGCATCAGACATGACAAATTGGGTGCTTTGCAATCGAGCATGTCAGTTGCAAAATGGATTTTGAGAGAAGTGTGGCTATTCTTGATGGCACATTTTTCTTTTATGCACGTTTGAACAGATGTTTGTATTTTTGATGTCTAATAAAACAAAGTTTTGAGTAATTTACTCTCTTCTCTCAAGTACAGCATTTGTAGAATTCACCTGAGGTTAATTATTGGTGGGGGGTTTGATATGTTAGGTGATTATTTAAGACTAGGAATTATAAATCCTCTTATTTTGACACTCATGAAACTCAAGAAATATGCCGTTAAAAGTATTTGAAGAACGATAATTCGTAAGGTCCTTTCCCGTTACTGTTTCATTTGCTCTAAATTTTACATGACAAATTGTGATGGTGCAAATGTTTCAAGTTAACAATCCTGCATTATTTTCATAAACTAGTAATGTAATAATACTAGCAATTCAACCAAGATACTACAACAAATTTTTCCTCAAAAATTGCTGATTAATATCTTTTTGACACTATTTAAATGGAAACAGTGGTCTAATCACATGAGCACCCCCTGACATATCCGCCGAACTGCCAGACCCGACATGCTCGACGGATATGTTCGATAGTGTGTCAACCCCTTTAACACACGTTACTCTTATCAACAAAATCTTTACAACAAAATTACATTAGATTTAATTCTTAGATTTAATTAATTAGGCATGAAACCATCAATATATAACCTATGTTGATGAAGGAAAGAATAGAACATTGTTACTATACAAATATATAGGCCTACTAATTTCTTTTTCTGGAAGAGTTCTTATTATTATTATTATTAAAAAGGTCAAAACATTAATCAGTGACATGTAGCAATCAACATAAACATAAAAGTGGTTCAGAAACCTGTCCGTTCTCAGTTCTTGTCTATTCCATTGTGGATGACCCAGATCTGTGGTCACATTCCACAGATATCTTTAACACCTTCGATCATCTAGAACACTTTGCTACATTTGGAACACATATAACGCAAATACTCTGATCAAGTAAACATTGGCCGTGGCGGTAAATTTGGCCTAGATAAATGACAAGACAACCTGCTCCAATTTATTGTAATTCAGTGCCTCTAGTGATGTGTTTAAAACTAGATGATTTATTAAATCAAAATTAATTTCAAAATGTGTCTGTGGCTTGCTTGGAGGGACAATCAACAATGGAGAAGTCAAGAGGTGAGACGAGACGGTTTCTAAACAACCTTCTTCGTAGTTATCACTTTGGGTGGCTTGTTCACGAGTTATCGGGAGTCTGTTATCGCGTGGGGCTCAGCTCTGGGCCTGCTGACTCTTCTTCCGTCGCAAGAAGAGTTTCCACAGTGCCCGGGGTCGCCACCAGGGTCGCCGAGACTACAAAGAGCAGTCGTCGCTGTCCCCGGCGTAGTCGGACGAGCTGTCGTCACTCCCCTCCCCCGCCCCGCGGCCCCGTCCCTCCACCATCCCCACTCCTGCCTCGCTCAGAATGTTGTCCAGGTTTGGGCTGAGGATGTCTTCGTAGGCACTGCAACAGGGAAACTGTGTTAGGAGCTATTGAAATTAGTTCTGGCTACAAACAACACATAAATATGAAGTACCAGGATGACCGAGCCTTGCTCGTTGGTTTTAATTCACTTTTGATAGTGTCATGGTGATAAAGCTATAAATTTCCATCAACAACCAATTACCTCTTCACAGTAAACAGCTGCTTCAAAAAGACTGCTTAACATTAATGTTTCTTTTTTTTGTGTACCTCTCGATGTTATTTCGTTACCAAAATAGCAACCCATAAGACTAATGTTAAAAATTAAGATTTTAAAACTTAAATTTAGACAAAATTCGATTTTTCCTGGGGTTAAGGCTGTTTCTAAACTTTTTTTTGGGCCAAAACACTCTTAAATGCAAAGTTTAAGCAAAATATACCCGCTAGAATTTGAGATCGTGGAACACACATCCCTTTAGATATTGCTCGTGTTATAGTATAAGATTAGTGAATCATATTGCATCAATAGAAATTTTTTATTGCAGGTTCAAAGTATGAAATTAGACTAATGAAGCTAATAAAGAAATTCTTAAAATTAAAATTTTGTTGACCCACCTCAAATCAAACTTCTTCTTAAGAGCCTTTAATTCTGAGCAAAAAGCCACAAGCCCACAAGGTCAAATATATATATCAAGAATCATTGTGTTTTAAATTTTTGGTAATATGATTTTGGTGCAAAAGATTGATCACCTGTCATTTTGAGCTCAATAATTTTTTTAAGGTTCGGTTTTGCAGCACTCTACCAAACAAGATCTAATAATATGATATACATATTAAACTGTGCTTATATTTAAGATTCTTTCATTACTCCTTGTAGACCGACCTCCAAGGGTATTATTCGATCAGAGGTTACTCAGAAATGTAAGTTATCATCACAAGTAATGATGTGTGGTTAGGTATTTTTCTCTATTGTAGTTTAATAATTATGAAAGAGATCCCGGCCATGTTACATTGTCTGTACCTATAAACGCACAAATAAAAAAAAGGCCGACGTTCAAAGTTATGCGATCACAGAAAACAATAAGGACCACTACTTATAACAACACTGCTGCGCTCACACTAAGGAAATAATTTTTTATTAGTGGTGTTGTGAGGAGTACTTAGCCGCACGCTAGCGTTGATGATAAGACGTTATGCGTAGTCAACATGATCCAGTTTTATATCTTAAATAAAGAATTACTTGGCAAAATTAATCTTTCTTTAATCCAATACTGTTACTACAAATTCCCATAAAAATTATTTGTTACGTATTTTTGTGGAAAGGGATTTAAGAACATTTATAATTTAAGCGTAACCTTTAGGTGCAATTTAAACTAACTTTCTTTTTGTGTTCCTGTAAACACATCAAAAGTCAGTTACGAATAAAAAGATTGTAACTGACTTAATAGTCGATAAGCAGAAGAAAAACAAGCCATTGAAGCCATGCGTAAGGCTGTGCGATTATCTTGACTCAATTTGTTCCGATAAAGAATAAAATTTAAATTGAAACATTTTTTAAACTTATAATAGACTATTTTAATTGTGTTTGATAAATTGGAACAATTTGAATATAGTGATTTACATTTTGTGGCGGTGCAAAAACATTTTTTACATAAAATAGAGAAGCTAAACTTAGAAAATATAGCAGCAGTCCTAGAAGCTCTACAATTAGTATAAAAAATCATCAAAATGCTAGAAAAAGTAAAACCGTCTGAGTAAACCAAGAGTTAGTTGTAAACAGTATTGAACAACACATCAAGATACGGTTCTCACAAAAAGAAATTATCATAATCCATCAAAACCAGTTAGACGCAACAATGAGATGGTAAGGAAATAAAAGACATTTATCGTGTGAAAATGATGATGATAAACAATGAAAGAAGACCACTAACTGAGCTTCATTAATAATGATGAGGTATTCAATTTACAAAACATACACAAATAGTGTTAGTAGGAATCGAGCGATTCTGTTAACAGTGAAAATACGATGAATAGTAAGGCAAATGATTTAAGAATTTGTAAAAACTTACTTGAGGAGTGGACATTTATTTAGAGTCTAAATTATCGCATAATTTTAGAATAGGAAAACTGATAACACCTTGAGCAGTTTATTATTCCTAATTATTTACCTGCCTACAAAAATTTTTTACACATAAAAAATTTTTACAAATAAATAATGCAAAATTTACAAATAAAAACAATTCAATAATCAGTATCAGAGAGCAAATAACTTTTTACAAAAGTGTTAACACAGTGACTGACAATATATTATGAAAATCAAATGGTCTAAAAAAAGAAAAATCCTGATATTTCCCTTTTATTTATTTAGGCATGGAATATTTTTTCTCAAGACCAAGAACTCGTCTGAGACGAACCTAACACAACAGCTTTTTATCTGGTCCCACTCAGAAATACCCTATCCACATTGTGACCAACTTACATCAGGGGTGTGCGAGTTACGATTCTTTGATCCAAGAATCTCTATTTTCGTTGTAGTTCACATTGTGATTTCTGAGCTGGGTAATCCACAATTAGTTTCTCACATTGCAAATGTTGTTTTGAACTTTGAACTACCTATATGTAGTTTGTATGTTCTGCATGTCCTGTTAGATGTCAAGAAAAAAACTGTTCATTTAATAAAGATTTAAAAATAACTATATAGTTTTCAGTGATAGATTGGTTTGACCAGTGAGGGCGAAAATTTTGATAACTCGCACACCCCCAACTCCAACCCACAGTGTACGGCTGTCGATGATATGTGTAAATAAAATAAACTATAGGAGCAGCTTGCGTGCAAAAGCCACACAGAACAACAGCATTCACCGGCCGTACTTACTGTCCGACTATATCTCTTCCTCCATTGCTCTGCAAAGCAAAAACCCATCAGTACACCGAAGGTGCGACACAACCAACCAACAGTGCCCGTCCCATTCACACACGCAAACCGCGATCGATTGGAAAACATTCCACGCTCAGTTCCCACCAAACTGTCTTGGTCAGGTTATCTTGAATATGATAAAGTTTAAGTTTGAATCGGTTTCATGTTTCCCGACCAAACCATAAACTCGTGCAATAAGTGACTAAAAAAAAATTAAGACTTGGGTAAGTTACATTTAAACCGTTGAGATTACAAGGTATATAAAATGGAGCTTATTACAATTAGAAAAACAAACTTAAAACATTTCCATATCCTTAAATATGGAAAAAATACTCAAATTAAGAAGGAGGAAAGTTCCCAACCAGGTTCAAACGCAATAATTCAATAAATAAATAATCCAATCAACACTTTTGGAAAATAGTAAACAGTAGTTGCCTGGGGAAATTGATACAACTGTAATAAATAAATATTAAAAATAGTCTTTCATATACAAAAAAGTTTTTATTAAACCCCAAGTAAAAAAATACAATTTATTATACTTTCCCAACCTTTCTTTAAGTTCAAAAATGGGTATTAGCACTTTTGAAAAAAGCTTCTCATTTGTAACCAGTTGAACACATGCATCGCTACAAACCACAATCACAACGTACATCCAGACAGGCAAAACACAAGAACACACCACACGTCTAGGTACCAGGTACCGAGTGAAACTTTGCACCGATATTAGGAGGCACTCTGTGGCAGCAAGGGGTGAAGGTTATTGCAGAGGAGTTCTAAATAAATTTGACTTGAAATAACACCAGTCTTCAGAATTACTTGCCTTTCACACCAAGTTTACATTAATCTGCTAAAGTTTTTTAAAACAATTTTACATCATTTTGGATTTACATAAGATTTCCATACTTCAATTTTGATTGAGCTAAATTTCCTAATTTTAGGATCAACAATCTTTTATCTTAAAAATCAAAATAAAAGTTAAAAACAAAGGTTTTTGGTAATGAAAAGAAATATTCGATCAGTGGATCATGATTTTTTTTTCGTAGTGTGGTGTTGTCATCAAGATTTTTCACTTAAAATGTATTAAAAAAACAAAGCAGAATAAATTATATTCTTATGATGGTCCTGTGCTAACTATACTTAGTTTTGCAAAAGTAACCTTCCGTTTATTTATAAAAATTAATGTGTAGTAAAAATATTAGAAAATCATTTATTTTTTAATAATTTAACTATTTAAAAAAGTTGCGGTTTGTTAGTTGATTCTAATAAAAATAGATTTTTCTTTCAGTTATCAGTTTGGACGAAAATTACCACTGAAAATTCAGTTCACAAAAAACTTTTTATAAAAAGCCCCCTAGTGCAATATAAAGAACTATCTATTTAAATAATAATTGTCGTTTGTTAATAAGCTTAACAAATATTTTTATTTAGAATTACTTTATAATTTGTTAAACGCATACTAAGTTAAAATTTTAAGAATATTGTTGGGATTTAATAGGCAATAGAATGCAGTACCTTAATATAAAACAAGGATGTATCATGCCTTTGTCTAATTCAGAAGGACTAGTTAGCAAATATTTTCAGTAAAGAAAAGAGGTGGAAGAAAGAAGCATAAATATTTAGTTACAACGAGGTTAAACTGAATAGTTAAAGGTAATAAGTAAAAACTGTATAAAAATAGATTTAGTTATAATCAGTGGACAGAAAAATTAATGTTTTCTGATAGGAAAACGTGGTTTTAACAAGATCTCTTTACCATTGGTTTGCACTCCAAAATAAAATTAATGAGCTAAATATTTTAAGGGAAGAAAAGTGAAAAAATCTGTGAATCCTTGAAAGTATTTTGTATATATTTTCTTATTTCGCAATGGTTGTCACCCCACCGTGTAACCCCTTACATCAACTCAATCACACATTAAGAGCACAGTATCATTATCTCCCGTGATGTGACACTATGGATGAAACACTTACAAATCGTCGTGGTTGTCATTTCCTCCTTCCTCCGCTACCAGTAGTTCATACTCCTCGGCCGCGTATCGATCCCAGTCCGACATCTGCGCAGACAAACACAGTAAAACTAGATGCAGTTACAATAGTCACTTGGAGTGTTTTATATAGGCATGCATTTTCTGAGTTGCGTCATAATAATAATGTAAAATGATTCAAGTTTGGTTTTTACATTTTGACAATCATGATACAGCAACAGAGATAAAACAAAAATCATAAGCTTTAAGAAGAATAGATAAAAATTATTGTAATTTATAAAAGTACTCAAATAATGAACAATTAAAACCTAATCAATAATTACCTGATCATTGTCATTTTCCTGGAAGCGAGGGAAAAAGAGACATTCATTTAGCAATTGAAAAACGTTATTACAGCAAAAATGCTAATTAACTGTGATTGGAATTTCTAATTTTTGCTTCGCTGTGCATCTACTGCAAAACAAATGCTAATAACCAATTGTTTCTCTCATTAAAAAACTATTCATCCCCATGAGGGTTTCAAAAACTCAGTTAAGCCTCCTAAACCAGTTAATAAAGCACTGATATTCATTTTGTGTATACTTGCCATTACCAAATCGTATTTGAATCCTTTTCCATAGATATTCCTGACTTTCAACATTGAAATTAAACATTGTAGGATAAATTAATCTTCTTCTCCTCCGCAGATGAAGACAATACAATAATTGAAGTGTTGGCTGTTTTTATTTATTTATTTTTTTATTTTTATTTTATGTTAGACAAATTTTCTCTCTACTAAAAATTATTCAAAAATTAAATTGTCTTTTACGTATTTATGATGAAGGATTGGTGTTGGAAAGAATGCAAAACAACTAGGATTTTGCAAATCACAAGACTTACAAGGTAACAAAACATACCTTTTTCTTTGTGAAGAAACTGAACTATTGAGTCTACAAAAACTGAATGGTATTGAAACTAGAACTACCATGAATTTCAATAAATCCCAATATTTTAACACCTTCACCGAAACACTTCTCTACTTAACACTCGGAAAAACATCCCGTCAGTGAAACAGAAACACAATTTTTGTAATAACTACTTTAAAAACATTTACAGATATAACAGGGGTAGATTAGCTAATTCATATCCTGAACTAGAAAAAGACGTCAAGGGCAGTATTTGGGCGAAATTTTATGTAAATTAAAAGAAAATAAATACAAGCAAAAGACTTGAAAGTACACCTTTTTTTTTTAAAGTAAACATAGTACAAAAAGTTCTAAAAACGAATCCAAGTTTAACATCAGTAATAACAATAAGATTTTAAAAACTCACAAAACTAACAGACGATCAGTTGTCGAGACACACCATCCTTATCGTTTACACTTACAGAAAAATAAATTGAGAGTGAGACCTACTACAACAAAGCAGTAGTTGAAACACGAGGTCTGAAAGAATTAGATATTGATATAGAATAGACATTGACAGATTGAGTATTGAAACTTAACAAAAATTTTGGCGGTTTGGGAGTGGAGGGGTAAGGTTGAATGTTACAGCTACTGTACTACTTAAGGGAGCAGGATTACCAATGCAATGACACAAATTTCCCTGAGGGTCTCACAGAAAGGTGTTAACAATAGTAGTTTTCATTACTAGTCTCGAAAGTGACTCATTGCGGGGAGAGATGGCATTTACGCGCGAGGCGAAGCCGAGTGTGGAAAAGGCTATCGAGCCCCGCAATGGCACTTTTGAGACGAGTATTGAACATTATTTTTCATTACGACATCGAAAAACTTGTAAACAACATGAATATTTTTGTTTGTTCATCTTAGCATCAAGAAAAAACTGAACTCATAACGCTGAGTTTTTGGCTTATTTCGTGGTACACACGCACCGAAACTAAGAGTTGTGCAACAGCTGATCGGACTGCACCGCAAAATCACATAATGGTTACTTTTCGTGTAACACATACGCACAAAAAGTGAACGTTATGTAATTTTGCCATGCAGTAGCGGCAATAACCTATTTTCTTAGCTCATTTTAAGTTTATAAAGTGTATTTTCGTGTGTGGAGTAATGAAAATATATTAAAAAATAAACATTTTCCACCACTGATTTTGGTGGCTAGCGTAGTGATATTGTGGTAAATTACGGGTTATCGACAATCCGGTTTGTACAAACGGGTTTGTACTACAATCCGACGAGCCTCACCTCCGTGTCGTGGTCCCGCTGGGAGGCGAACGGGTCCCTCTGCTCGTGGTCCAGGTATTTCTCCAGGTTGAAGAAGGTGTCGAAGAATATCGGCGTCATCTTGCACCTCTTGAGGTCGCTGAGGGAGATCTTGTCCGGGATTGTGGGTCGGATCATGTCTAGCATCTAGGGGGGGAAGATTGGAGGTTATTTTGTGAAGAGAACAATTACAAGAAATCTCACTAAGCAAACACTTAACGGAGAGCTCTAAATTCACAAAAATTACACACTATAATAAGTGGTAAAGTTTAGGAATGATGGGCATAACTGCAGACACATGTAAATCAATTTCAAATTATTACATTCAATTGCCACTCTAATGGTAAGTAGAAATTCAGTACAACATAAAACAGGTAGCAATTTTGGTCCACTTACAGACAGCTGTTTCCCAACACATCAGAAACCTTTTGAATACAGATAACTTACACATAATTCTTTTTTGCAGAATTTTACCTACAGTCGACATGTCGCGAGAGCAGCACTGACAACAATATATTTATCTACTGACCAGGTGTCTTCTTGTGACTCGCGGGCAGTAAATGCTCAGTAAATGGCCCCTCTCAGAACCTCTTATAGTGCTTCACCTGCTCTCATTTTTCACCTTTATTTTGAGTATGAAAAAGCTGGGAAAGGTTTTAAATAAAAGATAAAAAAATCGGGCTATTTGATGCGCTTTTTGATTTTTTTTTCATTCCAAGTCTTTATCTTTCACTAAAAACCTCTCCCATATTTATTGGACTTAAAATAAAGGTGCAAAATGGGAGCATGTTTCATTGCACAATGAATTTTTTGTAAGCGACCTCCCCCCCCCCGCACCCCCCCCCCCCCCCCGAAACTCACAGTCTTTATTGGCAGCCGTTGAAACTGCTGGGTGCGCAGGCTATGAACTTAGCCAATGAATAGCATGTATTTATTAAAAGGCCTATTTTCCACAGCTAAATCTCCTCCCTCACCATCATCTACCTGAGTCTTGGGTCTCACATGTGCAGCAGCATTTCTTTAGCCACAGGGTTTTACACCAAAAATACTAGATATTGTTTTTTGCCCTCAGTATGGTTGAAATGTATTCAGGTACATTTGCTCTATCCCTTTAGCCCTCTCCCAAATCACGGTTTAGCTGATTATCGTCATAGAAATCATTTAAGATATGAAACTATATTTTTATTCTTTTTATCTTGTGTTGACAAGTAAATTTTAATCTACAATCATGTACAACAAATGACAATTCAGTAGCCTAAAAGGCTAACGAAACGTAAGCAAAGATCATGTGTGATGTGATTAACAAAAGTTATGGGTAACAATTTGACATATTACAACTTTAGAAAAGCAACTTTGGGTGTTCCACTTAGAATCTTCTAGAGGGTGAATCCACAAGAAGAAATTGATAAAAGAATGATTTAATTCTTTACACTAATTTGTCTTTTAATTAAATATCAACGATATCCCGGGAGGTTCCTCTTTGGCTCATTAAATAGTGTCTTTGCTGACACAACCGAAGTACGCTTTAGGCTCAAAATGAATTGTTTTATCATTAACTGTCATTTATTATTAGCTGCCTAACAAAATTTCTCTAGCATAAAAGAATCCTGTTAGTTACGTGTGGAAAAATAATGTAAAAGTTGTAGATTTGTTTGCAATAATATTTTTTTCTTTGTCTGTATTTGCTCTTTCTTGTATAAAAACGGAACTTACTTTCCGAATGTACCTCATATAAACAAAGTGCCCAGTAGCACTGGGCTTTCCCGTCCCTGACATAACAGATAACTCTGCAGTACCCGTAACTGGACAGAGTAAGTTTATGGTGTGGCTGTTTCCAGAAACCGTTGCCACATAAACTCTACTAGGTGGTCAGATTAGGTTGGTTATGTTGGATTTGTTAGGTTAAATGAAAGGACAAAGTAACCTTAGAACCAAGTTAACTGTGCGATAAGATAAGCAATGTAGTAATGTGAACTAAGTGTGGCAAGTGGAGCTCTGCCCTTTCCCGTCCTTGACATGCTCAACAATATGTTGCCGAGATTTTTATCATGAACCGTAATAGACGGAATATATGTAAGTCTGAAAATATTTTGTCTCGATATAAAAAAATTGCATGGATTTAAGATTGTTAAATGAGTGGCCTCCCACTGATTGATAAGTATCTTGGTATATAATGCGCATGAGGTTCAGAGGCTCAGAAAAATTTACCTGGCAGAGGCAGTCTTCGAAGGGTAGACACTCGATGCCGATGGCCTCCATCCGCTGGAGCTGCTCATCGTAGAAGTACTCCAGCTCGTACATCGACAGATAGCCGTCGCCGTCCAGGTCCATGCACCTGCGACAACCATCACTCTCATGTACAACACTCCGCGTAGCACTGTACTGGGACACTACTACACAGAGTGTTCTACATCCTAACTGCTACTCTGATGTGTCCAGACAGTCCAATGACTTTTCACAATGAGACACTTATAGTTAAATTTGTCGAGTTCAAATTCTAGTTTATATATTTTTATGAAATTGTAAACTGTTCTAAATTGGTTACCCAGCAACAATTTAAAAACATCTCCATTATAAAAATATACAGTTTAGTATTTAGACATTTAAAAAAATAACAATTATCACAACAAAAGACTTCTGATTTGACAAAACAGTGTGGATCTACCTCGCAGTCTAATCCTCTATGGTAAAATAATAGGCTTAATGTGCTTTACTACGGGATAAAGAATGATGCAGGGTGTTTTCAAACTTCACAAATGAGATGTCTTTATTTCCAGACCACTTTTCTGAAAATTCCCACACAAAAATTCAGCCTCACCACCTGTATTTCCATAAATTTCTCTGACCAACTCCCAATTTCCCAACCAAAAGCCTAAATTCCCAACTTTTTAACAACTTTTCCCGAGCTCGCAAAAATCCTGAATTTTCCCGACTGGTAGACACCCTGAAAATGTTTTAACAATGATTTGTTATGTGTTTGATGCGTCTCTAATTGAAACTCATGAGAATGTAATAAATTAGTACTGCGTATTGTATCACTCTCCACAAAATGGGCGCTGATAGCGATCTTCTTATGAAACGCTAGGAGTAAGCGTATTGATTTAGCTCGTCTAATACAGTAGAATCTACCATTAGAATAAGAATCCTTTATTGTCGTTAAACACAGTTGTGTAATAGACATGGTCAATAAAATAAGTCGGGCAAGACTTACAAACTTGATAATAAAACATACAAACAATTCATGAAAGACTAGGCTAAATATACATTTGAAACATCAACAAAATCTGAGTTAAAATGGGTTTTAAAAGCACATTTAAAATCTTTAAAATCATCAATAGTTAGTTCAAAAAATTCCTTTACTGAATATAAAGGATGCTTTAGTAACTCATTAGTTAAAACCAATTTAAAATGAGCCAAGGATTCAATATTTCTCATATTGACAGGAAGCTTGAAAAGTCTCAGACCAATTACCTTTGAACTTTTAGCAACTTTAGTCAATCTACAAAAAGGAACTTCAACATTATTTTTTTTTCCGACCGTTTCCGAGAGAGTATGTTTTTTCCGATATTATATCCATGATCGAATCAGCCATAATGAGGGATATCAGAAGGAGTAAGTAAAACACATTAATTTCCTATTTGCACATTTGCATAAAACGCTGTACAGTATTGTAATACATATTTATTGTACTTATAACACATTAATTGAAACACCTAGATATAATAACCGATAAATTATAATATTTATACAAGTAAAACAAATCGTAGAATAAGTCTTTCACGTTTCGACAGGCTAAGAAACGAGGAGAGCATGGGAATCAAATATTGACGGTCTAACACAAGGTCGGTTATCGGGAGGTTGGATAGTGCATCTTTATTTTGATGTACAAATAAATCAAATCACATTTGAATAACATTTTTATGTAATTTAAACTACCAAACAATCCTAATTAGTCCTACAAAAACATAATATAAATATACCAAGCAAATGCTCAGTCAACTGGGTACTTTTATTAATCCGAGTACTCGATTGTCAACCTGGTACTCGATTGTCCACTCACCGGAACCAGTACTCGATGGCGCGCGGGTGCTGCTTGTCCTCCTCCGCCAGCAGGAACCAGACGAACTCCGTGTAGCTCATCTTGGCGTCTGGCGAGCCGTTGAGCTGCGACACGGTCTTGCCGCGGGTCACCGTCCCCGAGAATATCCTGTCTATCAGCCGTGTGGACAGCGCTGCAACCGAGGGGACGTGTTACGGCGGTAGGAGAGGGAGAGGCGACAAATGGGAAATTACCCGTACCCGATTGAAACCATCAGATTAAACGATACAGTAGAAGCTCTCTTACGTCCCATGGGACCACACCAAGGGCTTGTTTAACCTTCCAGAGCGTGCATTGATTTTAAAAATCAAAAGGACACTCACAGAGTTTACCTACGTGTACAAAAATATCCGGTAATTGAATAAAAACCATTAATATGTTGATAAAACTATACCAAAATGCAAGATATATAAATTGTCTTAGTTATTTAATAAATTAACTATTATATTTAAAATGTTAATTTTTAAAATCCATAATGGAAAAACTACAATTTATCATTATTGATTGTAAAAAAGAACTATTATAATTACCATAAATATTAATTAATCACTAGTTAATGATAGATATAAGTTGATTTTGCCATTTTTGGTAAATTTAATTAAATCATCTCAACTTTATATTAGTCTTGAAACACTGTGATCGCAAAGCAAATAAAATACAAGTATTCAAAGATATTCATATTTTAATATATTTAAATAACAAATACGTTGTATTGTCGTTTTAAATTGTGTTATAAATAATATATTTAAATTTTGGTTTTCAATTTAACTACTCCTTACTTGTTGTTCATCGTTTATTTAGGGATTCTCCTCTATGCCGTGAATAAGTTACCTATGGTCATATAAGTAGGCCTTTCCATTTAAATTTGTCCACTTTCATTCCTTTCAAAATTTGTCACTTAATGTGCAGTTATTAAAAATTTTTCATTTTACAATCTTAAAATTTTTGTATAGGCTTAACAAAAGGGTGCTCACAGAGGTAAACTCTGTGTTTTCAGTTACTACACCAAATGGCCAATGGGCACACCCAAAGGTTACCACCAGTAGTTGTTAGGATTCAATATCCAACTCGTCTGGCCAAAAAAGGGTTGTAACCGCTTAAAATTTGTTCTCAAAAAGACAAGCATCGGGTACTTGAGGCACCAGAATTAACGGATTCAAACTATAGTTTATATAAGAAAAATACTAGTCACCCGGAGAAAAACTCCGTTAAGTGCCCCCTCTGGAGGGTTAAAACAAAGGCTCGTTAGAACAAAAATAAAGAACCAGGGATCGTTACAAAAAATGCTGAACCAACTTGTTTCTACAAGTTATTAACAATAGTAATGTCTCAATCTACAGTCCTTTGAATCTACTTGATCCCCTGTTGGTCAATGTATTATTAATGCATTTGTAGAAATTGCAAAAATCAAATTGAATGATAACTTGTTTTAACCTGAACTTTTATTTTTAATGCAACATTAGGACATTGGCTGTAACGGTAGACGTAAGTTAATGCCAGAATGGGATTGAATCTTGAATCTTGAATGGCACTTTTTGAAAAAAAAATACAAATATTGTATTACTATTTTTTTTTTTTTAATTTATTAGTAACACAAGACAACATATATTTACTGATTATCAAAGAGCTGACAAAAAGAGCATTTATTTTTATGCAGAGTTGGGCACTCGTGTTTGATTTGCAGAAAAGTATATTTTTTTATGTATTTATTTTTTTTATTAAGTTGAGAAGATGAAATATATAGCAGCATTCTTAAGTGGTTTATTGAAGAAATTTATTTAAATTACATTAACTTTCAATATTTTAAAGCACTAACAGGTGAACTACTGTGACAAAACTTTAAAAAAATCCTTTTAAATCCTTAACTAGTTTCACAATTTAACATTCTCCCACAAACCAAAAGACAGCTCAACAAATATCAATTTAAAATCAACTTGCATTTGTTATGCTCGATTATTTTCTTTTTTACATATATCTTATCTACAATTTTAAGAATCATTTAAAAGAAATCAACAATTAAAACAGTAAATAAGAGACAAACCGTAAACAAGTCCACTAGAAGCATGGCAAACTAAAAAAAAAGAAAAACATAAGACAGTTGCTTTTAGAGAGCGATTAACAGTATGTCTGCAAAAAAATTAGGAGATTGAATATTCTCAAAACCAAAACTTAAGTAACAGTATGTCTGCAAAAAAATTTGGAGATTGAACATTCTCAAAACCAAAACCTAAGTAGCCAATACTGAAAAAAATCATAAAATTGAAATTGCAAAATTTTGTCTTCATAATTTTTTTTATATATTATAATGTTTAGAATTAAAGATGATGGTGGAAGCATATTTGCTATAAATATATTTATGAAGTATTTTTCTCTGAAACCCCCTTTTATTATGAAAAAGCCTACTCCAAAATTGAAAATAATACTATAGAACTAAAATGTGTTTAGCAGTGAGTCAATCATTCGTGAAATGCAAATAACCAGCTGTACACATATTTACACAAACACTAAGGCCGGCTGCACACCAAAATGGACGTGAAAAAACACCTTACGACTACGCAAGCAATAACATGTTTTGAAAGAATGCTTGCACAACACAGCAAATACCACAGTGTGTGCAGTATTCCATTTAGTTAAATAGTTATATCTTAACTCGCGAAGTCGTAAGATGATTTTTTGCGTCTTGTCATGTCGTGTCCGTTTTGGAGTGCGACCGGCCTAGAGCTAAATGTTGTAACATCTCCAGAACCCACCACCAGTTAAGCACCACCATTGCCCGAGTACCGAGTACCGAATTGAGTACCTACATGTCAAAACACGTTTACTCGCAACTGAAGTCGCCCTGCGTACAAACTCTTTGAATTCTGCCAAAAACACATGTGGATTACCAAGCTGTTGATTATATTGCACACAAGTTGAGTGCTTAAGAGCCCAAGAGTGCTTAAGAGTCATCGTCACCCCTGGGCCAGTAGCCCATTGTTGCAGTAGACCATACGGCTTTTAATGCAAAACATGGTACAGTATTTTATTCCCCTGTTTCAGATGCCGTGTTTCCACCGATTTTCTTTAAACTTGGTTAGAGTTTAGTTGAATAGTTATATTAGGCCCCTCATACCTCAAAATTTTGAAAATTTAACAAATATTACTCTTTTTGACATTAAAAAGTAACTCGAATTTCCTTAGTAATATTTGTTAAATTTTCAAAATTTTGAGGTATGAGGGGCCTAATATAACTATTCAACAAAAAACTTACCAAGTTTAAAGAAAATCAGTTGAAAAACGACGTCCGAAACAGGGGAATAAAATACTATGTTTTGCATTAAAAGTTGTATGGTTAACATTGCCGACTGCACAATAATGGGCTACTGGCCCAGGGGTGAAGATGACTCTTAAAGATCGCTACACTGATCGACAGCTGTTATTTAAACAAAATATTGGTATTAGAACCCTTCATTCATCTCCTCAAAAGTGATTATTTATATCTGTCTGTTCTGAGAATAATTACAAAAAGGTATTATCATTTAATTTTAAAGAATATAAAAATGTGTACCCCTTTTTTTAGAACAGAATAACAAGTAACAAGTTTTACACTTAAAAAACTTTGTAAAAAAAAAATTAATTAATTATTAAAATCTTACAAATTCTACATTTATTAGACTTAGTGTTTTAATAGTTTTACATTACGTATGTTATAGGTTAAATAATTAATTAATAGCCTACCTAACCATAACTTCAAAAGTTAAGAATCAATGCTTAAAAATTTATTTAAAAACCTGTGAAAACACTACAATTTTTTCATTAGGAACCATAAATCATAAGTAATTAAGCTAATTTTAACCAAGCATATTAAATGGCTAATTAATCATGGTGAATTAGTTCTACAAGCTTACTTCTATGTTTTGAGAAAAATTTTTGATTACTTTTATTGAAAAGGCGATGTTTCAAAGACGTATTTAAAGTATGAATTTATAAGTATATTATAAGTATGAAAAAGATCAAAAATATTATAAAACCTCTTTAAACAATAAAAAAATAAAATATTAAATTTTGATAAGAGTAACCGAAAGACGGAAAAATCTCTTTCGATAAGCTGTTTGAAAGTTACATCAGCACTAAAAATATTTTGAAAATAGTTTTGAAAACTACCACACATAAGGCTTATTGTAGCAGATGAAGCGGATGGAAAAAATTATCTTAAAAATCTTAATCAGTGATTGATAAAATGCATCCCAACCATTGGTGTAAAAAGTTTTACAAAAAGAATAAAAATGCAAAATAAACATAAAATTTAACGTACATAAATGCACTTCAAAACGTATTTCACACCTAAAAAACTTTATAAAAAATTTCGTAAAGTAAGAGTGACATGTGAACGTAAAGACGAGCGTTACCGTGGTCGCTGTGGCGGGCGAGGTCGTTCTTATCAATAAACAGGTCGTGGTCCCTGTCCAGCTCCCAGAACTTGCAGTAGATGACGTAGAAGTGCTCGTAGCTGAAGTACTGCGTCACTTGGTTTATGTCGTCTTCGTGTTCCAGCGTCTCGATGACGCGCAGCAGGTCCGAGCGTCGCAGCTCCGGCAGCGAGATCTGGCCAGACCACGACTGGTTGACGCAGTAGTAGATGCGCGAGATCACCTGCGGACACCAACAAAGACTATAGCGTGGAAACTAAAATCTCAAACTAAAATCTATATGTTGAAAAATTGACAGTCATAGTTCTAAAGAGAAACTTTTTTGTTAATTCAGTACGGCAATTTTATTTTATTAAAATTATTATAATTCCGTTAATTCCCTACTACATGGGTTCAAATATCGTTGTACTTTGATCAGTATAAAGTGTGTAAACATTAAAATTCCTAAAAGAATTTTTTAGAAGGTTGAGGTTGAGTTGATTTAGGCCTAAGTTATGTCAGGTTAGGACTGATTTTGTGATTCACGTTTAATTCATCCTCAACAACATTTATTGATTAACAATTAATTAATTACGGTAACAGTATCGTGAAAGCGGCTACTGGTCCTAACCACTGGATGTGTGGTCATGCTATGGGTAATCAAAATATCAGCTTGTTGTAAGCGATAAAACAAGTCTTCAATAATAAGAAGCCTTAAGAAAAAACAATGTATGCTTTTCTTAATGAGTGTGAAATAGCTTTTTTAACTTAAAAAAATACTAAGTGCACCCATGTTCATTTGACTCGTCGACATCCAACCTTTTCTTTGTAGTACTGAAGATATTAATTCCCATAAACGAGAGTGTACAGTAGTAAGTAAACGGAAGGCAAGTGATGGTAGTGAATTAATATAATAAGCATAAAAGGTGAAAATTTAAAATTATTAACTGAGATTTCAATAAAAAAGTTATTGATAAATTTTAGTGAATTTTAAAATTCAGTGACCTGTTCGGGCTAGGTTTGATACCCAGGTGGAGGGTTATATCGCTCACCGTGTGAACGTAGCGGGAGTGGAACTCCTGTGCCTCCTTGAGGAACGTGAGTCCCGGGTGGGTGTCCACGACGTCCTGCACGAGCGCCATCAGGTCCTCAGGCAGCAGGTGCTGACGGGTGCTGCTCCTGGTGGTCACTCGTAGGAACCGGGACGCCGGGTCGTGGCACGAGCTGCACAGGCTGCGCAACACACAACAGTCAAAACTGAGTTGGAACTTAACCTAACCTATCAAGCGCCATCAGGTCCTCAGGCAGCAGGAGCTGAAGGGTGCTGCTCCTGGTGGTCACTCGTAGGAACCGGGAAGCCGGGTCGTGGCACGAGCTGCACAGGCTGCACAACACACAACAGTCAAAACTGAGTTGGAACTTAACCTAACCTATCAAGCGCCATCAGGTCCTCAGGCAGCAGGTGCTGACGGGTGCTGCTCCTGGTGGTCACTCGTAGGAACCGGGAAGCCGGGTCGTGGCACGAGCTGCACAGGCTGCACAACACACAACAGTCAAGATTGAGTTGGAACCTAACCTAAAATAACAAGCGCCATCAGGTCCTCAGGCTCGGGTGCTGCTCCTGGTGGTCACTCGCAGGAACCGGGACGCCGGGTCATGGCACGAGCTGCACAGGCTGCGCAACACACAACAGTCAAAACTGAGTTGGAACTTAACCTAACCTATCAAGCGCCATCAGGTCCTCAGGCAGCAGGAGCTGAAGGGTGCTGCTCCTGGTGGTCACTCGTAGGAACCGGGAAGCCGGGTCGTGGCACGAGCTGCACAGGCTGCACAACACACAACAGTCGAGATTGAGTTGGAACCTAACCTAAAATAACAAGCGCCATCAGGTCCTCAGGCTCGGGTGCTGCTCCTGGTGGTCACTCGCAGGAACCGGGACGCCGGTTCATGGCACGAGCTGCACAGGCTGCGCAACACACAACAGTCAAAACTGAGTTGGAACTTAACCTAACCTAACAAGCGCCATCAGGTCCTCAGGCAGCAGGTGCTGACGGGTGCTGCTCCTGGTGGTCACTCGCAGGAACCGGGACGACGGGTCATGGCACGAGCTGCACAGGCTGCGCAACACACAACAGTCAAAACTGAGTTGGAACTTAACCTAACCTAACAAGCGCCATCAGGTCCTCAGGCAGCAGGTGCTGACGGGTGCTGCTCCTGGTGGTCACTCGTAGGAACCGGGACGCCGGGTCGTGACACGAGCTGCACAGGCTGCGCAACACACAACAGTCAAGACTGAGTTGGAACCTAACCTAACCTAACAAGCGTCATCAGGTCCTCAGGCAGCAGATGCAGGGTGCTGCTCCTGGTGCTCACTCGTAGGAACCGGGACGCAGGGTCGTGGCACGAGCTGCACAGGCTGCGCAACACACAACAGTCAAGACTGAGTTGGAACTTAACCTAACCTAACCATAAAGTTTAACAAGCTAATCAGTTTAATTTTTGTTTCAGTTGAGGTAAATTTTAATGAGATACTTACTTGCGCCAGTACTCGATGATTGTGTTAAGCTCAACATAGCCGAGTTTTTCACCTCCACAGGCAATAAACAGTGGTGCCTTCCAATACAGGGGGCATCCACAAGTCTGAAAAACAGACAAAGTTCATAAGTTCAGAAGTAAAATTCGACAACAAATAATATTGATTGAACACTTATAAATTACATTATTCTTGTGATGAGATATTATTATTGCAAATTTACATTACATTATTCATAGTCATTGCATTATATCATTGACTATAAATGTATTATACGAATCAATCGATAATAAGAGATTAGATAATAGATCAAACAACATTAAAACAGAAACATAAAATACAATATGCAGGATATTTTCACTGACGTTTCATAAAGAATACTGTTCATTAAACTCTTTACTTCTTCAGGGAAGATTGGAAGATTCTTACACACACTGCCTTGTGAAGGAAGGCTGTTGCTTGAGGGTGGCCTTAAAAGTTGTTCTGAGTTTAGAATACGAACTAATTCGACTTACTCTAGTCATAACCAGGGAGTTGTATATGGCTTGTGGAGTTGTATTACACTTCTCGGAATTACCAAAAAACCACCCTCTACCGTCAGTCCTCCTGGTATGCGTGTGCTACTCTGGACAAAAAAAATATGTTCTGGACTTGTACATTAACCTACTACTGAATTTAAACATGGAAGGCATATCCATATCAAATCCACTTAAGACAAGACAATTTACTGACACTATTATTGAGCACCAGTTCTACAACGTTTCTCTGTTGACAGTCTACAACCACGAAGTTACACCGACCTTGGTAACAGCAGCGAATTGTTCTTTGGTGGCTTGCTGGTTGGGGAAGCTGAGGAACAGCTGTCGAAGGTTCACCACTGTCATCTCCACCTGAGACTGCTCCCCTGGCTTGCCCAGTGGGTAGTGGAACCTGCCAACATTAACATTAGATGGTCAGTGACCTTGGTAGCAGCAGTGAATTGTTCTTTGGTGGTTTGCTGGTTGGGGAAGCTGAGGAACAGCTGTCGAAGGTTCACCACTGTCATCTCCACCTGAGACTGCTCCCCTGGCTTGCCCAGTGGGTAGTGGAACCTGCCAACATTAACATCAGATGGTCAGTGACCTTGGTAGCAGCAGAGAATTGTTCTTTGGTGGTTTGCTGGTTGGGGAAGCTGAGGAACAGCTGTCGAAGGTTCACCACTGCCATCTCCACCTGAGACTGCTCCCCTGGCTTGCCCAGTGGGTAGTGGAACCTGCCAACATTAACATCAGATGGTCAGTGACCTTGGTAGCAGCAGTGAATTGTTCTTTGGTGGTTTGCTGGTTGGGGAAGCTGAGGAACAGCTGTCGAAGGTTCACCACTGTCATCTCCACCTGAGACTGCTCCCCTGGCTTGCCCAGTGGGTAGTGGAACCTGCCAACATTAACATCAGAGGGTCAGTGACCTTGGTAGCAGCAGTGAATTGTTCTTTGGTGGCTTGCTGGTTGGGGAAGCTGAGGAACAGCTGTCGAAGGTTCACCACTGTCATCTCCACATGAGACTGCTCCCCTGGCTTGCCCAGTGGGTAGTGGAACCTGCCAACATTAACACCAGATGGTCAGTGACCTTGGTAGCAGCAGCGAATTGTTCTTTGGTGGCTTGCTGGTTGGGGAAGCTAAGGAACAGCTGTCGAAGGTTCACCACAGTCATCTCCACATGAGACTGCTCCCCTGGCTTGCCCAGTGGGTAGTGGAACCTGCCAACATTAACACCAGATGGTCAGTGACCTTGGTAGCAGCAGCGAATTGTTCTTTGGTGGCTTGCTGGTTGGGGAAGCTGAGGAACAGCTGTCGAAGGTTCACCACTGTCATCTCCACCTGAGACTGCTCCCCTGGCTTGCCCAGTGGGTAGTGGAATCTGCCAACATTAACATCAGATGGTCAGTGACCTTGGTAGCAGCAGCGAATTGTTCTTTGGTGGCTTGCTGGTTGGGGAGCTGAGGAACAGCTGTCGAAGGTTCACCACTGTCATCTCCACCTGAGACTGCTCCCCTGGCTTGCCCAGTGGGTAGTGGAACCTGCCAACATTAACATCAGATGGTCAGTGACCTTGGTAGCAGCAGCGAATTGTTCTTTGGTGGCTTGCTGGTTGGGGAAGCTGAGGAACAGCTGTCGAAGGTTCACCACTGTCATCTCCACCTGAGACTGCTCTCCTGGCTTGCCCAGTGGGTAGTGGAACCTGTCAATATCAACATCAGGGAGTCGGTGAAACTTAACAGCAATGTACCCTTGTCACTCTTGATGTCCATTGGACTCACAATTCATCAAATGTTCATAAAATGCATAAAAACAAATAAATGTTTGATGTATTGAATAAGCCACAATGAATAAGTTGACACAAGACTAAAATGCTTTCTCAAATTCTTTTAAGCTAAGTTTGTCAAACATGATATTTAGTAAATCAATTCCAAGTTCTACATAGATTGGTACTAATCTAAAATTTATAGGAAGAAAATGTCATAGGTAGTAAAATGAAAAGTTTAAGCTGTAAATTCCAGCATCAGCAACATTGACTGACAACATCCACGAAATGGGTTTGAATTTTTTGATAAGATTGTTTATAACTGACAGTTTACCACCTTCAATTATTGACATTCACATTATTCTGACATTTACCTTACTAGAAGTACCCCAATTACTATAGTTAACTATGGTGGTGAACACTATGGTGGTGACTATGGTGGTGGTTTGGTGGTGGTGTTAACTATGGTGGTGGTTTGGTGGTGGTGGTAACTATTAGTTACTATAGTTACTATGGTGGTGAACCTTACCCAATTGAGGCCTTTAGCCCAGAACGATTAATGCAAAGATTGAATTAATCGTTCTGGGCTAAAGGCCTCAATTGGGTGAAATCCTAATAATATAATTTTTTTCAAAAATATTTAAATATACCTACATTTTCTACTTAATCCGCAACGATCATCTAAAGTTTTCATTGTATTGTAGCTTCAATTTTCCCTGCTGTTAAAAGGTTTCTCAGTCCCACAAGCAATCAAGTTATAAGCCTCGCCACGTGACTTGACAAATGAATTTGCAATACTATTCAGTTAAAACTATTAAATTATCAGCTGTTCCATAAAAATTAACATGTAAGCTCGATGTTTTTGGAAAAGTACCTTCTCTACGCCCATCACAGCTGTTTTTGGCCATTCGTCTTTTATGTGGCATTTATGTGGCGTGACTTATAATGTTGTTTAAAATGTCAAAAATTCTAAATTATAGATCAGAAAAGTAAAAAAAGAGGCTTGAGGGCCATGTCAAAAAAACTTTTGACTACTATTAAACCTATGACAAAATACATAAATTGCATATAATTTTACAAGTAGAAACTTCAATAATAAAATTCTAATGAGTGCCATGATAAAAAAAAAAAACATACAGATAATTATTTGTTATTAATAATGTGTAGACAGCAACAATTGCTATAGAGAACAGCTCCCAACAATGGTGTTCTCCAGGCGAAGATCATCCCACACTCGAGTGGCCCGGAGAGCGTATGAGCGTATAGCGAGTGGGTGCCCACAGTGAGCGGCACACTTGTGTTTGAAGTGGTGCGCGCGTCTGTGTGTCTGAGGCTTGCGCCGGTGCCAACATCGTTTACATTCATACAGAGTGAATCAGCAGGGAGTACTCAGATCTTGAGAGTGATGAAATGAAATAGTGGATTGAATAAACAAACTTTGATTTCTTCATACTGCCAATAAATGTAGTGTACAGCGTAATATACATTTATAAAGGCTTCCTCTAGAAGACATTTATTCTCCTCTTCTGAATGGGAGAAGTTAAGAGGGCGTTGGAGTCAATCCAGATTCCGTCTTTCCCCCGTAAGGGCAATGTTAAACGAGAAACCAAATAATTATTTTATTTGTAATCAGAAAATAATGGTTTATAGCTATAAATAAAGGATTCATCGAGGCGAGTTTGGTTTGCAGGAGGAATTTTTCGATAAAAGTAGTGGTTTTTACTAAATTTAAACAACAAAGTAAGTTTTTCACTATTTTTAAAACATTTTCTACAGAGTTTCATAAATTATTTACAAAGAATCGATCTCGCAAAAAGAACGGTGAATTTAATTGAGATTCAAACGCTATGTATTCTGAACCAATCGGACAAAAAATAAAGAAATTATATGACAAATGCCAAGGACAAGTTTACCATTGCTCTTATGGGAAATAAATCCAACATGGCGGCACTCCAACATTAAGAGAAGAGGAAATGCTCGTCCCCATGACAAACAGTGCCAAAGACATCTGACTTAAAACATTCTTTAACTTCAGTCTAAACAACTAAAGCGTCAGCACTAATGATTAAAATTATTTTGAAGTTAATTTATTTGTTATTGACCTTTGTCCTTGATATTTAATATGATTGACGAGCAACTCTCTCTATTAAATATTCCAATTAAAATTTGCTTATTATATACATACAAATAGTAGGCCTACTTGATCGGAACATTGGCATTAAATTGCTATTATTATCAAGCTTGTCGCTGCCATACCCACTAGTATTAACAGTAAAATGTTATATGCTAATGGTTGTGGAATTAATTTTGAGTATGCTTAATCTATGATTTTACCCAGTCACGTATGTTTTTAAACCACTAAGACTTAGTTAAACATAATTTTACTGCCCCCCTCTTTCCTTAAAAGGGGCAGCACCTAATATTTACTTATAAGCAGCAAATTTAACTATAGTAATTGGTAAATAGTAATTGGTTTACACAAACCGTTGGCCAGAATAACTATAAATTGCTTATTTGTTTAAACAAACGTGCTTCAATTAGCTTCTGACATAAAAAAATCTACTAATAACACAAATATAAGGAAAAACTAGATCAACTTATGTGGTTAAAACTTTGTGGGAGAAATTAAAAATTAATAACGTTGGATATGATATTCCTACTTAAGGGAAATATGTTGATTTTAAATATTGTATTAGTGCTGACAGCAATTTGATAGACTTATTCGATTGTGGACATGTATTCAATCTAGAAAATTTTTGGGCTTTGAAATTTGTCATGCTAAACTATATTAAATATTATAAAGCCTAAACTGCTTTGTTCTCAGTTGTTTCAAAACATTTTTTAGAGAACACCTAGCTTTTCAAATAGTAAAAAATAAAAGAAAAGAAAATGTTCTCAAATTAATTGTTTTATTTACAAAACTACAAAGCAGCACTATAAATTAAATGGTTTAACACGTTCACTGAAATGAATGTTCCGGAATAGGGCCGTACTCTCTCCCCAGAAGCTGCCGCCATTCCCCAGCAGGGCATTAGCTAGCACTTTGCGGGTCATGTTTCCTCTTTACCGCTTTTGGAGGCTAATTAAATTAAACAAAGTGTTTAGGAAGAATTTTCTCAACCCAGTTTGGGGAACAAACTGGGCCCTGCCCAGCAATGGGGACATCTACAGACAATCAGTTTTAACTGTCAGTTCTTAACTTTCAGTTTGAACTGACAGAAAAAACTGAAGGCTCCAATAGCCTCCATGCGGTCAGTTTTATCTGACAGCCTATATCGGAACACCAGGTGAGTTTGTGTCGTCTGTTGACAAGCTGTTTACCTTTTACCTTTTTGATAAGCATTTTATATGACTCATCCCGTTTGTTTTTGTAGTCTTTGCTTGTTAGCTTCCAGAGGCATTCTTGCCCCCTAAAAAGTTCTATGAATTCCAGTAAAAAGTCTTTGCTCCAAGAAGTTATACTTACTATACCCAAACACCAAACTAAAAATACTTTTCCCACCTAAAAAAAAAAAAAAAAACTCACTAAATAAACATGGTTAAATGTAGAAAACGAAACAACAGAGTTACTAAACGAACTGATGAAAACAAAGCAGTGGTCTGTTGCTGTCTGGGGCAGACAGCTGGCACGTGCACAGAGCTACAGTACATTGAGCATGCGCAAATGGCTAGACTGAGCGACGTAACTGAAGTGACCATACACAGATGTTCAGACCATACACGTTCGGACTGCTGTCAGTTAGATTTATAAAAATTTCATCAGTCCAGTTTTTTGGGATGAGCTCAGTCCAAATCTTGCATACAGACAGTAAGTTTTAACTTTTAGTCTTAACTGTCAGTTAGAACTGACAGTTAAAACTGATCGTCTGTAGGGGGCTTAAGCATTTTTCAGCAGCGTGTTAGAAGAAAACCTTCACATTGACTACGGGTATAGGAAGATCAGCCACTGGTGAGACCTCCCTCTAATTCGCTTGTCCTCTTATTCACTATCAGTACGTAGATCTCACCTAGGTATGAGGAGGCTGCGGTTGGCTTTGGCATGTCGCTGTAGTGTGGTGTGTGGCGGGGGGCCGCTCTTGGTGCTGGACAACGAGTCCCGCGAGTAGTTCTGCAACAAACACCACAACTGATTACCATCACTGCGGTTCACCATAGAACTATAAACATAGCCAGTTTACCTGTTTGTAGTGTTTATAGTTCTATGGGGTTCACTCATCATTGCCATGACAATATTTTAACCTTTTCAGCGTTAAGAGTGTGCCGTACCGTACCTAAGCCATTTCAGTATTTTGCCACATCTGAACCAATTTGAAACATTACTGTGAGTTTGTTTTCCGTCTGAAAACTACAAACTTGAAGTCATTTTAAAGGTTAACATCTTAAAACATTTTTAGGAGGGTTATTTAAATAAACGGTATCAGTTAACTGACACATACTTTCTCCCAACAATATAGAAAAGGTGTTAAAAGCCTCAAAACATTAATGTCTTGATGGCTCAACCAGATAGCTAACAGCTGAGCAGCACGAGATTGACCCTACGCGTGTCTGTGACTTTTAACAACGTACCGCGTTTACCGCTAAACGAAAAATTGAATTTTCTCCGCAACCACTTGACATAGAGCAATAATTTAAAGTACTGGATTATTTAGTTTTTTGAGCTTGATTTAATGGTCATGAGTAAAATTTATTTCAAAATAACAGCTTTTTTGAAAATCCAAAAAATTGATTTTTGAAACACTTTTTACTTTATAACTTTTGAACCCGCATTTTCTCGGAAATGCGGGTGGTGTCATTTTATTCAGCATTTTATTCTTAATAAACCACAAAAGTTTAATCAAAATCGTTAGAGCCGTTTTTGAAAGAATTGGATTTTTCACGTTTTTTGAGGGTTTTTTTGGGTAAACTACCCTTAAAAATCAAAAATTCAAAAAAATGAAAAAAACGCCTGGAATTATTGTGGTTCTGGACCTACGTACCAAATTTCACCAAAATCGGACCATTGGGGCATTCTCTAGCTCTGTATACATCCAGACACACACACACACACACACACACACACACACACACACACACACACACACACACACACACACACACACACACACACACACACACACACACACACAGACATCACTCCGAAAACCACTTTTTTGGACTCAGGGGGAACCAAAATGGATAAACCCACCAACAACTCAAATTCAAAAATTTTGACAAAAACAATACTTTCTCCATATACTATGGTATAGGGGGAGAAAGTAAAAATTATCCACGTCACATGAACCGCCATCCCATTATTGTGAACATATTCAAGTTTCATGCGAAATCCGATGCAAGATTATCAGCATAAAGTGTTTTAAAGACACCTACCATTAACATTGTTCTTATGGGACTAAAAATCAAGATGGCGGAAGTACTCCAGACTCTTTAAGTTATGAAACAGGGTAGACGAAAACCCCCTTTACACTAATGTTACTTATAAGCAACATTACAGGTACTTATGTTACAGGTAAATTAAAACTACTACTGTACCTACTATTAAACAAATTTTAGATCGAAAAACTACAATGAACATCGCTATTTTTTAAAAGATCAATATGCATCCCTTTGATTAATTCAAAGCCATTTTCACTGGTTACTTTCAAGTGTAACATAGTGGTGGTTCCGCACTTCTACATTGATGAAGACCCGGAATAAATGTCATTGATGCTGGGCTCCTTGGAAAAAGAGAAACCGATTCCGAAATTAATCCATGGACATAAGAACAGTTCATTCTCATTTGTCAGTACTTGGAGGGCTTAGCGAAAGGTAATAACAGTGGAAGGCATCTTTCCTTAGCCCTTTAACTTGTCACTGTTCAAAACTCAAGCACTACAGGCAATAATTATGATTGGAAAATTTATAATGTAAAGAAATTTTGTGTAAATGGACTTTTTGCTCACACGGTACGTTTTTTTATAATTTTATCATGAAAAAACATTTGAAATATCTTTAATGCAATCCAGTGAATACAATTTGAATCGTGCCCCCCCCCCCCCCCTGACGGTAGATGCAAACAAGTTGACATAGTGTCTCCTTTTTGAGTCTGTTGTAACTCATCAAAACACTCAGGAAGCTAAAATTACTTAACTATACAAGAGTTACAGGGTTTTACTTCAGTAGGACCCTGGAGCACGAACACCAGAGTTTCTACAGTCAGGAAAGGTCAGAGTTTCTGAGCTATATACGGTTCCTGTTTTTGCTAATTCCTTAACTCAGGAAAATCTTGATATCCTAACAAGACTTCAAAACAGTGCCATTAGGTTTATTTACAACCTGAGGAAGTTTGACCATATCAGTGAGTGGAGGATGAGAGCTGGGGTATTGCCTATAAAGAAGTACTGCGAGATTCAGTCTTCTCTCATTGTGCATAAGGCTTTGCTGACAGGACGCCCCACGTACATCAAGGACAAACTTAAATACAGATCTGAAGTGAGTGTGCGCAGTACTCGTTAGGAAAGTCTGCTGCAATTGCCGAGGGTCAGAACTGAATTGGGGAAAAAGCTTTCACGTTCTTTGGACCTTGTGCGTATAATGCCCTGCCATTTGGCCAAAAAACAAAAAAGTTACGGAGCATTTAAAAATGGTATTAAAAAACATTATTTAGCATTATTTATTGATCAACTGTAAATACTTAAAGATTCTAGTGTATTTTACTGAGTTGTATTGAAAAACAAAGAATGTTACTTTGAATGCCGCTCAACAAATAAAGGCCTTATTTATTTACCTTGTTGTAGGACCTGGGCCGCGGGTGTTTCCACGGCTTGTAGGGGAACCTCGGCCCCACATCCTCGGGATCACCTCCGTTCTGTATGAAGAGCACCTGACACGCGTAACACCACGAGCGCACAACCACCATGACACGCACCCCCTCCCCCATCAGACATGCATGCTCCCATCACTATAACGCGCTCACTGCACTCACTGTCTGCTGCGGGATAGCGATCACCTTCGTATACTGAGCGTTCTGGGGTTTGGTCCGAGTCGATGAAAGAATAAAGAATAATAAATACTTTTGTCTAAGGAAAACTTTTACACTAGAAAATTTACAGGTAGCTTAGTTAACCCTTTAAACAAAATCATTATTTTTGTAAACATTTTAAAAATGTACAAAGAATTTTGCCAACAAAATTTTTTCTGTTTGATATTTTTATTTGGATTTTAGCAAAAGTTCCATAGGGAATACGATATTAAGAGTCATCTTCACCCCTGTGCCAGTAGCTCATTGTTGCGCAGTGGCCAATGTTCACTATACGGCTTTTAATGCAAAACATGGTATTTGATTCTCCTGTTTCGGACGCTGTTTTTCAACCGATTTTCTTTAAACTTGGTAAGTGTTTAGTTGAATAGTTTTATTAGGTCCCTCATACCTCGAAATTTTGAAAATTTTACTAATGTTTGAAATACAGTAGTACTAAGGAAAGTCAAGTTACTTTGCAATGTCACAGAGAGTAATATTTGTTAAATGTTCAAAATTTCGAGGTATGAGGGACCTAATATAACTATTCAACTAAACACTTAACAAGTTTAAAGAAAGCCGGTTGAAAAACAGTGTCCGAAACAGGGGAATCAAATACCATGTTTTGCATTAAAAGCCATATAGTTAACATTGGCCACTGCGCAACAATGAGCTACTGACCCAGGGTTGCTGAAGATAAGGCTATTAAGGAATATGCTACACCGACTACAAGCAGTAAGACCTGAGTCGGGACCATGTTTGGTTCTTTATGTTATAAAATAATTTAAAAAATTTTCATATTTATCATTGGGCTTACCAGTTTCAACGTCAGCAATGGAAAAAGCGTTATAATGTAAACCAAAGTACTGACTGATCCAAAACAGTGGACTGTGTGAACCAAAATGGAAAGGCACTTTGCTTTAAATTGTGTATTTAGTCAAATTCTTCATGTCGATGTCACATATGAATACTGAGACCATGAAGATGAAAAGTTAAAAATCTACATTTAAGTGTTTTAAGTAAACTAGTATACGTGCTGCTCGAAATCGATCAATTTATTTTAATACAATACAAATGTTACTTTTGGCTCTAAATCAATGACATGCGACCAATCCAATATTGTGAATCTCTTTAATCACCAAAACTACACAGCTGATTATTAACAGATGTTCATGCTTCATTCAATCCCAATGTTATTTAAATGGGAAGTACCAGGTTAACTGAGCTTTGCTCACTGGTTTTTATTCAATTTTGTTATAGTGTCAAGGTAATAAAGCAATTACATTTCCACCAACAACCAACTATACCGCTTCACAGTTAACAGCTGTTTCAAAAAGTCTGCTTAACATTAATGTTTCTTTCTTTTTGTTTACATTTCGTTGTTATTTCGTTACCAAAATAGCAACCCATAAGACTAATGTTAAAAATTACAATTTTAAAACTTAATTTTAGACCAAATTCGATTTTTCCTGGGGTTGAGGCTGTTTCTAAACTTATTTTTAAGCCAAAACACTCTTTAATGCAAACTTTAAGCAAAATCGAACAGCTAGATTTCGAGATCGTGGAACACACATCCCTTCAGATATTCCAAGTATTATAGTATAGGATTTTTGAGATTTCAATGTTGGATAGCGCCTTTATTTTCAGTCCGATTCTCGTAAGTTTTTGGCAGAAACAACTACAAATTAAGCCCTATCAAACGACACAAAAAACTTGAAAATCGGTTGAAAATTGTAGGAGGAGTTCTCAAGACAAAAAAAACCGTTAGAGTATTAAATAAGTATAGATTAACATCTTGATGCTTGACAAGTTTATTATGGTAAACATTTGTTTAAAACGGTTTTGTTGTACCGTCAAACTATAATGAAAAATAATATATATGTAGCAGTAGTTGACACTCATGTCATAATAAACAACCAAGCTATTACCGGCACTATAGCTTTTAAATAACTTAATGCATTTAAACACAGTTATTTAATATACACGCGGGTAAGTGCATGCTAAAATAATTCAAATGCATTCATAAGTAAGCGTAGGTTTAATTACAACGGTAAATAATCCATTACCGATCTACAAGTGGGGAACGTAGGATACCGGTGTCGGCCTTGAAACGTCATCGGAGCTGGATGCCGCCACAAGGCCGTCACGACGAATTGAGTTTAGTCATTTCATACGTCGCTCGTTTCTATTCTAAAGTAGCGGAGAAAAATCGAAATATACGTCATAATTGCAAGTGGGAACGAATGAATATTTCTAGCTAAGGTAAATCAGATAACGACGATTTCCTCTCAAGATCGCCATAAGCAAAAGAAGAAGAGTTTAGGATTGTCATCACAACAAACAAAGGAATGGATGAAATATCGGTTTATCTTGGCTTGACGTGGTTGAATGGAGAGTGCGACAAAGAATAACCTCAGGTAGGGCCTACGCCATTATAGCGACAGGCATCTTACATTTCTTGTTTTCAAGGAATTCAATCTAGTTTTTTCTAAATAATTTGTTAACACCCAAATTCAGGCGATTGACTACGATGCAGTTTTTCAAATGCACTACAAAAACAAATCGTGGTGGCCCGACTTGTTACCTCGTTCACCACGCTTGACCTCTCTGGATTTATTTATGTCCTCTGATTTGTGAAAGATTTTGTTTATTCTTCCCCAGTTCCTAATTTAGAGATTCTAAAAGACAAAATAATAAATAAATTAATGTCTGGAAGTCAGGAAATGTTATATGAAACCGAAAAACCGATGTAAAAAAAATCACAAAAAAGTTACCTAGACGATTTACAAGCTACCCAAGGCACACACAATGAAATGTATTTAGTTTGTGCATAGCTGTAAAAAACTTAAGAAGTTACTTGTTAAAACTGAAAATAAAACTTTGTCTTCACACAAATTGTAATACTACACGGTTTCTTTATCAGGGTAAGACTTTATAGACACCCGGTATTGTATAAGTGCAGGTCTACTTATTATGTGTTGCCAAACAACCTAATAAGTGATTAAAATTCAACCCACAGTGACTCTAAACCCCTTCATGAATTGTTTTTCCTATTTCCACGAAAATTTAACTAATGTAGAAGCTATGCAATCTGGTGAATCTCCACCCTTTCCAGGTCTCAGACCGAAATTAAATCGGAAAGTGTGTTTATGGAGATGAGCTTTCGTTTATGATGCAACGCAGATGTTACGTGTTGTACCTATTATCAGGTATCGGTGCCCGGGGCGGCGCTGCTATCCAGTACACGGTTTACACAACGGAACGGAAACCGATCGCTGTTACGTTATAACGCGGTGTGATGCAACCGTTCGACGATCCTCCAATCCTCGTGTGGCTCAGATAAAAACGCTCCGGCGAGCGAATACAGACGGAGTTGTTCATGACGCTCTGAATTTGAGAGTCTTTAGGGAGTTTAGTTTGACCACATGTGTTGCCGAAATGTGTGCTTTGAAATTTAAAATGTGTTTTAAAAGCTCCTCTTCCCACTTCGGACGAGTAATCTATAAATTACAGCAGTTTAAGGAAAATTATGCCATCGTCATGAATCATGTTCATAAAGACTCATAGAACAGAAATATGACGAAGATCTCGGGATCTGATGATGCTCTACTTATATTACTTACCGAAGTGGACAGTACAGGTATTTCCTTAAAACCGCGTTTTAAACTTAGTTCACATTTGAATTCCAATACTTAAATGAAAGAATTGTGCATAATTTATTAGAGATACCGACGTAATGTTGAGCATATTTTAATGGGAATACGATTGAATATTGAGAGTGGCGAATCAGATGAAATGTAGTTTTGTTACTGATAAAGACCAGCTGATTCATTTGTCAGTGCCATAGCCCAATACATTAGGGGAGTAGCATTCCTCGAGACCAACGCCTGGTTCTACACAATCGACGACCTTCTCAATTGATAAGACTTCAAGCCGACCTCGACCCTGTACTACCCTTCCACACCGTGACCCAGCGGACAGACGAGGAAGGGAAGCACAGAGGGTCGTCCTTGCGGACAGATGGCTGCGGACGAAAGATCCAGAGAGTTTGGGGTCGGTATCCACACTGGCCTTGCGCTGCCATACGCGATCTGGCACTGCTGACAGTGTGTCAAGGCGACCACTTTTACCCGAGTGTTGCTGTCGCTAGTCGTAGCGCCGGCGCGGAGTCCGTCCGTCCGAGCGGGAGTGAGAAGGTTTATGGGGAGAGTCTAAACTGAGATAGGGTTGAAGATTCATGATAATTCGAAACTAGACCCATCTTCCTTAAGAGTCATCTTCACCCCTGGGCCAGTAGCCCATTGTTGCGCAGTCGGCAATGTTAATCATACGGCTTTTATGCTTAAACATGGTCTTGTATTCCCCTGTTTCGGACGCCGTTTGTCAACCGATTTTCTTGAAACTTGGTAAGTGTTTAGTTGAATAGTTATACTATGTCGCTCATACCTCGGAATTTTGGAAATTTAACAAATATTACTTTCTGTGAAGTCGCAAAGTAACTCGATTTTCCTTAGTTATATTTCAAAATTTAGTAAAATTTTCAAAATTCCGAGGTATGAGCGACATAGTATAACTATTCAACTAAACACATACCTAGTTTCAAGAAAATCGGTTGAAAACGGCGTCCGAAACAGGGGAATACAATACCATGTTTTAGCATAAAAGCCGCATGATTAACATTGCCGACTGCGCAACAATGGGCTACTGGCCCAGGGGTGAAGATGACTCTTAATGACACCGATTGGGTGAGTCGGTGGCGTAGTGGTTAGCGCGCCGGACTTCGGGACTATGACAGCGATGTCGTAGGTTCGAATTCGCGTTCTGCCAGTGACTTTTATCAGTACCGTTCACCTTGTACTGTAGCGGCTCACCCCCTTCCTTTTCTAATTCTCTCCACGCACAGATCATTAGTTTATATGGACGGGGCAAAGTAGGGCAAAAAAGAGGTCAGCCAACCTCTTAAAAAATATCTGACAAAGAATCAGCTCTATTTGTCAGTAACAAAGCTACACCTCATTTGATCCATCACACTGACTTTTCAGCCATACCCACAAATAAGCACCATAGAGAGCGTCAGAGTTTCAAGAAAGAATCTAAAGCGAAGAGTCACTCGTGGGGGAACATGCTGTTCTCACGTGTTGCTGAGAGAGAGAATTTGTATAGCGACATTCCGATAATCATTGAAAAAATAACATCCAAGGGCGTCCTTAAAAATTCTGCGGTGCATTGTACCCCCTTCCAGATTTTAGAAACTGTTACCGTAATAATCTTATCTGAATTTTATCCACATTAAGACATCTTAATTCCACAAGAAGTTTCTACGTCAATGCGGAGCGGATAAAAAAGTGAAAATATGAAGGTTACTTATAGCTGATTTCATGGTGGATGGAAATAAAGTAGCCTTGTTAGTTGCTACAACCAAGTGCCCTTTCACTTTTCTGCGTTTTATAGATATTTTTATGGCACTGAAATCCTCTAACTTCTACATTGCAGCAGAGCTAATTCTTTATACTTTCTTATACCATAGTACCAACATTAATTAAACTAACACGTATTTATTATTGTGCAGCTTTTACTGCTCTAATTTTACACTGTTCTCAAAGTACAATACGATTTTGATTGTTGAAATAGTAACTATCACGATAATATAACAGGTCCTATACAACTTTTTAGTGAGCTGAAAGGTATGTGATCAACTTGACTGGTAAATGTACACATTGGCACCGGGTTGATTTTCGCGACCTTGTTCAAACTTGGCAACGGTCTGTGTAAACAAGCTTTAAATTTGATATTCATTGCATTCACAAGTAAGGAGACACTCCAGAAAATCACTCGCATGACAATCTGGTGACTAACTGACTAAGAATTTCGAATTGACTGTTAAAGGTTCTTTTAGTTGAAAGTGTGCCAAACCAACTGAGGACTCCACCCCCCGTAAGTCAGCGGTTTTGCAAGATTTTTCAGATACGTTTATGCTATTTTTTATAGTTATCAAAGCTAGCTTTACCAAACAGAGTGTAACAGATTTTAAAGTTACAGATGTCGACTAAGACTCTGAATTAATTATTCTCAGTAGTACCAAGCAAACCGATATTTAGGATCTTCATAAATTTATCTCTCTAAAAGTTTCGTAGATCCAACATTCAATTCGGAAGAGAAATGCCTGCTAGGAAAAAACGTAATTGGCTGTTCGAGTTTACACCAGGTAATTGTCCATTGTCTATGAATGATGTCCAGTGTACTATCTATAATTTCCAGTTTGATAAGACTGGTCGTATAAATAGTGTAAATCGTAACCGAGAACAAAACTTTCCAAAATCTTACATTAACATTTCCATTAAGTCCAAACTCTGCACTGAATTTGACATTGACTATTTCGTGAATTTTTCAGAGGCCTTGAAAGAAATTCATTTGCCAGGAATACACATCGATGGCCACTTTTGGCCAGGAATCACACTGGTTGCGTAAATTGAAGCCTTTTGGGGGAAGACGGCATGAAAATACAACAACTAGAGAGATCAGAAAAACAAACTGAATAAGATAGGATTTAAATAGAAGACTTCACAAAGATCAGGAATTCTCCAAGGATTAAGGAAACTCCACGGAACACAACCTTTCTAGAATAGTCATCGTGAGATTTTCGGAGAAGGCTGACTGGGTGAGGGTGACCGGTGACCAGATGTGCGAGCGTGGGCGACGATGGTCAGTGGCGCCGAGGTCGAGGCCGACGAACCTGGGGCGTAGGAGGCGCGGCACCAGAACTGCCACTGCCACTACATAGAGATGTTCGATATTTTTGTTTCGGTGACAAAGTCACCGATATTGCTCTGTCACCGATATATCGGTGACAAGGCACTCGAGCAATCGGTGACAGCAAATTCAGTGACAGGCGCAGAACACCACCGCGCAGGCACCCAATCCGTTGCTACACAACGTCACCGGTCGCCGCGCCGGTCACCGATTGGCTGACGCGTGGTCACGAGGCTGCCTTCGCCTTTGCTTCGGGCCACTTCGCAATGGTTCGGGTGGAATCGGGCACTAGCACGTTGGCTCTGTCACTGATCTCCCAGCAACAGCGCCAGGCCCAGGTCGCTGTCACCGATCGATATACTGTAGAACTTTTGGATCCAGTGACACAAAATATCGGCGACAAAGCGGCCAATCAGAGGGCGCGATCTGATGGCTTCGCTGGATCCGTTAGCGTTACGATATTTACAACACTGGTTAAGGGTCGCATCGTAATGGAATCCGAAATCATATAGACTCGAAAATCGCTAACGTCGTGTATCTCTTTAACAGTCATTAACAGTAATTTGTGTTACTCAGATAATTTTGTAACTTGTCACCGAAATAAAAATATCGAAAATTCATTTGCTCAGTGGCGCGACTGCCGCAGCCGCGGTATCTGGTTCTCCCCACCACTCGCGGCTCTGTCACCGATTTTCCTGTCACCGATTGAAGTCACCGATATTTCCTTGTCACTGGAACTGAAGTCACCGATATTTGAAAGTCACTGGATCGCACATCTCTACACTACACCACTACCGGTCACCGAGCCGCGGGTAGCTGCGGTCGGCGCAGGACAAATTAGCAAATGTCCGCGCAGAGCGGCCACTCCCCGGCACACATTCTTGGAACCAGTCTCAATCTGGTTAACAACCGCCAGGCCGGGCCGGCAGCGCGCTGGGCGACAAGAAAACTGGGCGGTGGGGTTTTAATTAAACACTGGACGTGAGGGGTGATTTGAAAGTCATTGGGTGTTCTAGCTAAAATGAAACTTCACGATAAAAACACAAGTCGAGTAAAGTGTACCATGAGTAATGCTTCAAGGACCGAAGAGAAACAAAAGTTCAAGGTAAGCTGCGACATACATCGATATAATCAAAACTAATTATGCACATTTCAGACCAAAGGGCAGAACAGCTACTACGTCAGAAACGAGTGCATTCCGTAACTGCCATAGAGCAAAAATACTTTATTGTGGTCAAACGAAAGAAATTAACTGACTCAATCAGGATTGGAAATTTCACAAATCGTTACGTTCTTCAAGCAAAAAATAAATAACACGCCACTGAGCAAAAGCCCAAACTAAAGGCCGTTTCACACCGCCTACCGCTACCGCCTCGGTCGCGGATGTTTCCGTGAGCCATTTCACACCAAAACTACCAAGTCCGCGCGGGATGCGGGAGTTTCATTAGAGCCCTTCAAAGATCATATGAGAGGGTTGCAGACGACCTTGGTTTGGAGACGTTCTGCGCATGCGCGAGCCAAAATTACCGCGCCGGTAGCTGTAGAAAATCGCTCGAGGAGCGGTAGTGGCGGTACTACCGCCAATACCGCGGGCGTGCGGTAGTCCGGTGTGAACTGTCCCTTATGATAACATGGTGAGCGATCTTTTCAAAGATCGCCCAGCGGTAGCGGTAGCCGGTGTGAAACGGCCTTAAAGTAGACGAGATAATTTACTTTTAAAAACTCTGAATAAACAAATGTCAAGAAAGACATTTACAAAGGAAATTACAGGAAGGAAGAACAAATGTTTTAACATTAATAAGAGACGTTCGAAGAAGTGATTTATCGAAATGACACTAAAAGCCATCCAGTTAAAACTTTCAAACCCAAACATTCCATTGTCTCCGACAGGAAGCAGTCTAGATCAACGATCAAGATCAACTGTCGCCATCAATCAAGAGCTGCGTAAGCGATCGGTCCATGACTCCAGCTCCAGTATCTATTCTTGGAGGCTCCAGCGCTCCAGGCACGCGCCACTGTCTGGAGTCTGGACAGTCGTTTACAAAGCTGTTTGGCCGCCAGCCAGTGTTGAACCACTCATGAGTTACGGCCGCGGACCCTTCGCGTTGTTGTACAGTATAGCCGAGCGTAGTTTACGGCGAGGTATTTGTGGCTGCTTTATGCGTAGCTCCGCACGCGAGTTGTTTTGTCTCGCGGGTTATTCCCTTCAAGGTTCGGCCTTGTTGGCCTTTCAAACACAATTGTGGCCACATTGTTTATGCCGAGTGAAATAGGAGGTTGGGGGATTTTACCATTGAAATTTACTACTAGTATGGAGTGTGTGAGTTTGAATTTAACTGCACGTACTATACAAAATTTGCGCATTTTGTTTCAGAAATGCTGTTCTTGCATGAGTGTGGTGGAATGGCATTCAAAGACCAAAAGATTATGTAAGATTAGTTCCGCAACTACTATGCCTACTACTATTTTATCTAGAAACCCCGGTTCGAGTAGTTTTGTGTTCGATTTATGTAATTTACGAGATAATCAAAACCAAGGAACACACAAGTGGCTAAGCTATAAGAGGAAGCCAAAGGGCAACACGTCTCTGATATATTTTGGATTGTTCAATAATCTGTATATTAAAAGGCAAGCATGTTTCGTTTCCTCCTTTTTCGTCAGCTCGTGTCCTTGTGCATCGTAGGACAAATCCGCGCATACTGTTAGGTTTAGTGCTATAGATGAGCAGAATCCCACTCTAACTCGCATCGGACTCCAGGGATACGCCACACAAGCTTTCAAAGTTCCAATGTTAATCTTATGAAAGAAGGATAGTTAATCGAATACTTAGACAGCTGTTGTATAAACAAACTGATAGGAAAACAGGAAGAACAGTTGTTTTTAAACTTCTTGGGTCCAGATCAACTGAAATTTTGGTCAAATTTCGATCAGGAGGTGATCTCTAGTCATTAGTTATTTTACAAGAAACTAATTAAATTAAAATGTTTCCCCCATGCACCCATCTATTAGACTTATCTTCTCGCTCCTCTCCATTAGAACAGCGTGCGTTTTTCACACTCGAGCTAACTCTCCCAGATAATGGTGTCTGGCAGATATCAAACACAAGTGTGTCGCTATCGCCTTCCCCTCCCCACCACCGCACCCACCCATGGTACGGAAGCGCTGCGACGGTGGCGCGGCGTGGCGGTGGACGGGGTTATTAACCGGCGTGATGATTCGATGATCCGACTCGTGCCGCGGCTGATGACAGCTGCTGCATCCTGATGATGGGATCATCCGTGAGTCCGGAGCGGACGTTCACCGTGTATGGCAGCACCTGACTGGAATATGGAGGCAGCTGCGTGTGCAACTAACTCTTGGGCGGGGAGGTAGTTTGGTCATACTCTATCAAATGTTCCACGAAGAATTTGGAATACGAAATGTTTAACTTAAAAGATATGAGAGTAGATATGAAAGGATGGTTCTAGGACACCTCGCCCTTCCGATTTTCGGCCCTCAGTCAACTTCATTTTTGACAGGTTTTGGGCCAGTTTTTATCTGATTTTAGGATAATCCAAACCACTTTCCATCATTTTTCCCGCATTTTTCCGGTTTTTGAAATGGTGAAATTCCAAGTAAGTGCGAGGAAGGGTGAGGAAGGGCGAGGAAGGGCGAGGAAGGGCGAGGAAGGGCGAGACGCACTCTTCACCGAACCCTCGTAAACCTCATATTTGACTGGTTCTGGGCCAGTTTGTATTTGATTTCGGGTTAATTTCAGCCATTTTCAGGTTTTTCAAATGGTGTATTTAATCCACAAAAATTAATCCAGAAAATTTAATCCAAGGAAGGGCGAGACGCACTCTTCACCGAACCCTCGTAAACCTCATATTTGACTGGTTCTGGGCCAGTTTGTATTTGATTTCGAGTTAATTTCAGCCATTTTCAGGTTTTTCAAAATGGTGTATTTTAATAGGTCACATGACAAGGAAGAGCGCTTGGTAATCACCGTTACTTTTAGTCTGAGGCTGAAAAAAAAATCTCGAGACATTTTGATTTCCAACATCATTTTTTATAATTTAATCAGTTTATACCAGTGCTTCCGAATCCGCCGTCTTTCCGTTCAGTTTGTTCAACTTGGTCTATTCGAATACACGGCGGCTTTTTGTACATCTCGCAGATGATCTGCGCAATCCTATCTCCACGATGCACGTGGAAATCGATATCGGAATTGTTCATCAAGATAACACCGACATTCCCAGTATAGTCCCGGTCTATGACCCCGGCATTTACACTTATAGAATGTTTTAAAGCCAAGCCAGATCTTGGCGCTATCCTCCCGTAGCACCCATCTGGGAATTTGAAAGTCAAGTCAGTTTTTATCAACTGTTGACCGCGTTTTGGTACAACATAATCATACGCGCTTCTGAGATCCAATCCGGCTGCATCCGGTGACCCGTTGTACGGTTCAAATGCGTTTTCAGTCAAGCAATAATAACCGTAGCTTTCAGCCATTATTGATTCCTAATGCATGCATAACGGATTTCCACATCAAATAAATTAAACGGGGCATTTTCAAAAATGTATTTAAATTATGTTTTTAAAAACTATTTTTATTCGTCAACTTTAAACTCAATATTGTGTTTGAATTTATTGTCTGAATGTGTTATTTTACCGTTGTACAACACATAGAGTTTCCCCTTATAATTCAACAGTTGTTTGATATAGTTATTCGTCAACCTGTCATTCCAGCTTTCGGGAACATAGAATTTCATATAGGTAAGAAAATCATAGATAGTCCGGCATGGGGACTAATGTATGTAGATAGTCCGGCATGGGGACTATTGCATTTTAGATAGTCCGGCGTGAGGACTATTACATTTTAGATAGTCCGGCGTGAGGACTATTACATTTTAGATAGTCCGGTGTGGGGACTATTGAATTTGAGATAGCCCTGCATGAGGACTATTGAGTTTTAGATAGTCCGGTGTGAGGACTATTGAATTTTAGATAGTCCGACATGGGGACTATTGTATTTAGATGGTCCCGCGTAAGGACTATTGTATTTAGATAGTCCGGCATGAGGACTGTTACATTTTAGATAGTCCGGTGTGGGGACTATTGAATTTGAGATAGCCTTGCATGAGAACTATTGAGTTTTAGATAGTCCGGTGTGAGGACTATTGAATTTAAGATAGTCCGACATAGGGACTATTGTATTTAGATGGTCCGGCATGGGGACTATTATATTTAGATAGTCCGGTGTGGGGATTATTGTATTTGGATAGTCCGGCATGGGGACTATTGTATTTAAATGGTCCTGCAAAGCCCAAAAACCTAGCAGCTAAGGATTTGGCCTGTGAATGGGGGGTATTAACCAACAGCCTAAACCTAAGTTGTGGGGACTAAGATGTAAACCTAAGGCCTTGCACCTGAGTCCAAAGCCCTAAAACCTAGCAGCTAAGGATTTGAACTGTGAATAGGGCCTATTAGCCAACAGCCTAAACCTAATGTGTTGGACCTTTGGTCTAAACTAAGGCCTTACACCCGAGTCCAAAGCCCTAAAACCTAGCAGCTAAGGATTTGACTTGTGAATAGGGCCTATTAGCCAACAGCCTAAACCTAATGTGTTGGGACTAAGATGTGAACCTAAGGCCTTGCACCTGAGTCCAAAGCCCTAAAACCAATCAGCTAAGGATTTGACCTGTGAATAGGGCCTATTAGCCAACAGCCTAAACCTAATGTGTTGGGACTAAGATGTAAACCTAAGGCCTTGCGAGTCCAAAGCCCTAAAACCAATCAGCTAAGGATTTGACCTGTGAATAGGGCCTATTAGCCTACAGCCTAAACCTAATGTGTTGGGACTAAGATGTAAACCTAAGGCCTTGCACCTGAGCTAAACCTAACAGCTAAGGCTTTGACCTGTAAATAGGACCTATTAGCCACGAGCCAGGACCTAATGTGTTGCACCTAAGTTCTAAACCTAAGGCCATACACCTGAGTCCAAAACCCTAAAACTTAGCAGCTAGACCTGTGAATATGGCCTATTATCCATCAGCTTAGGCCTAATGTGTTGGACCTAAAACCTAAACCTAAGGCCTTACATATGGTTCCTAAGACCAAATGCATTGGACCAAAATTAATCCTTAGACCAACGATCTAATTCCATAGACCCAAGGCCTAAGACTTAGGTCCTAAAACCTAGCAGCTAAGGATTTGACCTGTGAATAGTGCCTATTAGCCAACAGCCTAAAACCTAATGTGTTGGCACTAAGATGTAAACCCAAGGCCTTGCACCTGAGTCCAAAGCCCTAAAACCTAGCAGCTAAGGATTTGACTGTGAATGGGGCCTATTAGCCAACAGCCTAAACCTAATGTGTTGGACCTTTGATCTAAACTAAGGCCTTACACCCGAGTCCAAAGCCCTAAAACCTAGCAGCTAAGGATTCGACCTACGAATAGGGCCTATTAGCCAGCAGCCTAAACCTAATGTGTTGGGACTAAGATGTAAACTTAAGGCCTTACACCCGAGTCCAAAGCCCTACAACCTAACAGCTATTTATTTGACCTGTGAATAAGGCCTATTAGACAACAGCCTAGACCTAATTTGTTGGGACTAAGATGTAAGCCTAAGACCTTGCACCTGAGTCCAAAGCCCTAAAACCTAGCAGCTAAGGCTTTGACCTGTGAAAAGGACCAGGAGGCCTTAGACTTAAGACCTAAGACCTAGCAGCTGAAGTGACCTATGAGCCATTAGCCTAGAACTAAAACCTGATCTAATTAGACCTAAGATCCAAACCTAAGGCCTTACATTGCACCTGAGTCCAAACTCCAAACGCCTTAGACTAGACTAATTCTTTAAACCTAAGATCTAATTTCTAAGACCCAAGGCCTTAGACTTAAGACCTAAAAATCTACAAGGGGCCGCGATTCACAGCCCCTCATATATTGAGCAAACATTAGGCAAAAACATGATCAGCTATGGTTGTCAGATTTAGATTGGGGTGCTTGAAGACCAACCTCCATCTATTTTACCCAACACCTAAGACCCTACCGCATGGACCAGACCCAATACATAAAGCTAGACACCATAGTCTTGGCTTTTAAGTTCTTAGACCCAAGACATAAGGCCTTACACCAGGGTCTAGAACCAACACCAAAGATCCGTGGTCAAGGATATTAGGTTCTTATTCCCAAGACCTAAGACCCTACACCAGAGTCTAGGACCAATGCAAGGTCTAAGGTCTGTGGTCTAGACTTTTAGGTTCTTATACCCAAGACCTAGGGCCCTACACCAGGGTCTAGAACCAAGACCTAAGACCCTACACCAGAGTCTAGGACCAAGGTCTAAGTTCCGTGGTCTAGACTTTTAGGTTTTTATACCCAAGGACTAAGGCCCTACACCAAGGTCTAGAACCAAAACCTAAGGTCCGTGGTCTAGGCTTTTAGGTTCTTATACCCAAGGACTAAGGGCCAACACCAGGGTCTAGAACCAAGACCAAAGGTCCGTGGTCTAGGCTTTTAGGTTCTTATACCAAAGACCTAAGGCCCTACACCAGAGTCTAGAACCAAAACCAAAGGACCGTGGTCTAGGCTTTTAGGTTCTTATACCCAAGGACTAAGGGCCAACACCAGGGTCTAGAACCAAGACCAAAGGTCCGTGGTCTAGGCTTTTAGGTTCTTATACCAAAGACCTAAGGCCCTACACCAGAGTCTAGAACCAAAACCAAAGGTCCGTGGTCTAGGCTTTTAGGTTCTTATACCCAAGGACTAAGGGCCAACACTAGGGTCTAGAACCAAGACCAAAGGTCCGTGGTCTAGGCTTTTAGGTTCTTATACCAAAGACCTAAGGCCCTACACCAGAGTCTAGAACCAAAACCAAAGAACCGTGGTCTAGGCTTTTAGGTTCTTATACCCAAGGACTAAGGGCCAACACCAGGGTCTAGAACCAAGACCAAAGGTCCGTGGTCTAGGCTTTTAGGTTCTTATACCAAAGACCTAAGGCCCTACACCAGAGTCTAGAACCAAAACCAAAGAACCGTGGTCTAGGCTTTTAGGTTCTTATACCCAAGGACTAAGGGCCAACACCAGGGTCTAGAACCAAGACCAAAGCTCCGTGGTCCAGGCTTTTAGGTTCTTATACCCAAGGACTAAGGCCCTACACCAGGGTTTAGAACCAAGACCAAAGGACCGTGGTCTAGGATTTTAGGTTCTTATTCCCAAGGACTAAGGCCCTACACCAGGGTCTAGAACCAAGTCCAAAGGTTGGTGGTCTAGGCTTTTAGGTTCTTATACCTAAGACCTAAAGCCCTACACCAGGGTCTAGAACCATGACCAAAGGTCCGTGGTCTAGGCTTTTACGTTCTTATACCCAATGACTAAGGCCCTACACCAGGGTCTAGAACCAAGTCCAAAGGTGCGTGGTCTATACTTTTAGGTTCTTATGCCCAAGGACTAAGGCCCTACACCAGGGTCTAGAACCAAGACCAAAGATCCGTGGTCTAGACTTTTAGGTTCTTATACCCAAGGACTAAGGCCCTACACCAGGGTCTAGAACTAAGATCTAAGGTCCGTGGTCCAGGCTTTTAGGTTCTTATACCCAAGTCATAAGGCCCTACACAAGGGTCTAAAACCAAGATCTAAGGTAAGTGGTCCAGGATTTTAGGTTCTTATACCCAAGTCCTAAGGCCCTACACCAGGGTCTGGAACCAAGATCTAAGGTCCGTGTTCTAGGCTTTTAGGTTCTTATACCCAAGTCCTAAGGCCCTACACCAGGGTCTAGAACCAAGATCTAAGTTCCGTGGTCTAGGCTTAGGGTTTTAAGTTCTTAGACCCAAGACCTAATGCCTTGCACCGTTTTCTAAACTTTTTAGTAATTATACCCAAGGCCTAAGGCCCTACACCGTGGTCTAGTTTTTTAAGCTTTTAGACTCAAGACTTAGGGCCATACACCACGGTCTAGGCTTTTAAGATCTTAGACCCAAGACCCAAGGTCATACACCCTGGTCTAGGCTTTTAAGTACTTAGACCCAAGACCTAAGGTCATAAAGTAAAGAACTGAAAACTTACAAGGGAGTCGCGATTCACGACCCCTGAACAGACACTGTGGACCCAAGACCTAAGGCCTTACACCGTGGTCTAGACTTTTAAGTACTTAGACCCAAGACTTAGGGCTATACACCGTGGTCTAGACTTTTAAGTACTTAGACACCAAGACCTAAGGCCATACACCCTGGTCTAGGCTTTTAAGCATTTAGACCCAAGGCCTAAGGCCCTACACCGTGGTCTAGGCTTTTAGGCTCTTATACCCAAGACCTAAGGCCATAAACCCTGGTCTATGCTTTTAAGCTCTTAGACTCAAGCCCTAAGGCGCTCCGCATGGGCTAGACTCAAGACTCAAGGGCATACACATTGGTCTAGGCTTTTAAGTACTTAGGTCAAGACCTAAAGTCATAAACCGTGGGCTAGGCTTTTAAGCACTTAAACTCAATGCCTAAGGCGGGCCGCATGGGCTAGACTTAAGACCTAAGGCCATACACCCTGGTCTAGGCTTTTAAGCTCTGAGATAAGACCTAAGGCCATACACCGTGGTCTAGGCTTTTAAGTACTTAGACCCAAGACCTAAGGCTATACACCCCGGTCTAGGCTTTTAAGTACTTATACCCAAGACCTAAGGCCATACACCATAGTCTAGGCTTTTAGGTTCTTAGACCCAAGACCTAAGGCCCTACACCGTGGGCTGGGCTTTAAAGCTCTTATACCCAAGACCTAAAACCATAGAGTTAAGACTTGAAAACTTACAAGTTAGTCGCAATTTACGACCCCCCGAACAGACACCGTGGTCTACACCCAATACCTAAGGCCCTACACCTAGACCCAAGAGCTAAGGTCCTTCACCATGATCTAGACCCTAAGACAAAAGGCCTTACACTATGGTCTAGTAATCGGCATAAACCGTTTGCAGTTGTGGTTGTTTCATCTATGGCTAGAGGTAAGTCGGCCTCTAAGTTCTTAGACCCTAAGACCAAAGGTCTTATACCACGGTCTAGTACTCGGCATAAGCCATGTGCAGTTGTGGTTGTTTCATCTATAGCTAGAGGAAAGTCCTAAGTTCTTAGACCCTAAGACCAAAGGCCTTACACCATGGTCTAGTACTCGGCATAAACCGTTTTGCAGTTGTGGTTGTTTCATCTATAGCTAGAGGTAAGTCGGCCTCTAAGTTCTTAGACCCTAAGACCAAAGGCCTTACATCATGGTCTAGTATTCCTCTTTAGCCGTGTGCAGTGGTTAATTTGTCTATACTTAGAAGAAAGTTGGCCTTTAAGTTCTTAGACCCTAGACCTAAGACCCTACACCCATGGACTAAAACCTGGACCTAAGGCCACATCCCGAGGTTTTGTACTCGTTTTAAGCCGTGTGCAGTTGTGGTTGTTTCATCTATAGCTGGGCGAAGATTGGCCTTTAATAACTGTGTGCAGCTATTACTGTTTCGTCTCGAAAAAGAGAATGTTTATGCTTTTACACCATAACTTAGAACGAAAACCCATGGTCTTATTCCTAAAACCTAGGACCTTAGACCGATACCCTAGGACATAAGGGCTTAGACTTATTGCTTTAGGTCTAGGGCAAAAGGAATTTAAATGAGGACCTAAGGCCTCATAATTTAGACCAACCCCAATCCCAAGCATTTAAGGCATTATACCATGGACCTGTAAGTATATGACCTTAAACTTTTGACCTAAGACCAAAGACTTTAACATAAGTCTTAAGCCCTAAGACCCTACCCCATGGGCTAGTACTGGTCCTACACCATGTGGGACCGTGTAAAATGGCGTGCATAAAATCAATCACATGTATTATTTGAAAGCCCAGGGCACATGAACATCTGTGTTTGCTGTTGGGCGTTTTTATGATTTGCGCTTTTGGGCGTTCTGCAAACTCGACGCGGAAATTACGATCGCAGACGTAAATTATTAAAAAAAACATCGTGTACACATCGATTTTGAAAAACGATCGTACACGTCGATTTTATAAAACAGCGTCTGGGCATCGATTCTAAAAAACGTTCGCAGACGTTAGTTTTAAAAAAAACATCGTCTACACATCGATTTTCAAAAACGATGTGTACACGTTAATTTTTAAAAACATCGTCTACGGATCGTTTTTAAAAAACGATGTGTACACGTTAATTTTTAAAAACATCGGTTACACATCGATTTTAAAAATCGTCGTGACGTTTATTAAAATCGATGTGTAAACGATGTTTTTAAAAATTAACGTGTACACATCGTTTTTGAAAAACGATCTGTAGACGATGTTTTTAAAAATTAACGTGTACACATCGTTTTTGAAAATCGATGTGTAGACGATGTTTTTTTTAAAACTAACGTCTGCGAACGTTTTTTAGAATCGATGCCCAGACGCTGTTTTATAAAATCGACGTGTACGATCGTTTTTCAAAATCGATGTGTACACGATGTTTTTTTTAATAATTTACGTCTGCGATCGTAATTTCCGCGTCGAGTTTGCAGAACGCCCAAAAGCGCAAATCATAAAAACGCCCAACAGCAAACACAGGTGTTCATGTGCCCTGGGCTTTCAAATAATACATGTGATTGATTTTATGCACGCCATTTTACACGGTCCCACATGGTGTAGGACCAGTACTAGCCCATGGGGTAGGGTCTTAGGGCTTAAGACTTATGTTAAAGTCTTTGGTCTTAGGTCAAAAGTTTAAGGTCATATACTTACAGGTCCATGGTATAATGCCTTAAATGCTTGGGATTGGGGTTGGTCTAAATTATGAGGCCTTAGGTCCTCATTTAAATTCCTTTTGCCCTAGACCTAAAGCAATAAGTCTAAGCCCTTATGTCCTAGGGTATCGGTCTAAGGTCCTAGGTTTTAGGAATAAGACCATGGGTTTTCGTTCTAAGTTATGGTGTAAAAGCATAAACATTCTCTTTTTCGAGACGAAACAGTAATAGCTGCACACAGTTATTAAAGGCCAATCTTCGCCCAGCTATAGATGAAACAACCACAACTGCACACGGCTTAAAACGAGTACAAAACCTCGGGATGTGGCCTTAGGTCCAGGTTGTAGTCCATGGGTGTAGGGTCTTAGGTCTAGGGTCTAAGAACTTAAAGGCCAACTTTCTTCTAAGTATAGACAAATTAACCACTGCACACGGCTAAAGAGGAATACTAGACCATGATGTAAGGCCTTTGGTCTTAGGGTCTAAGAACTTAGAGGCCGACTTACCTCTAGCTATAGATGAAACAACCACAACTGCAAAACGGTTTATGCCGAGTACTAGACCATGGTGTAAGGCCTTTGGTCTTAGGGTCTAAGAACTTAGGACTTTCCTCTAGCTATAGATGAAACAACCACAACTGCACATGGCTTATGCCGAGTACTAGACCGTGGTATAAGACCTTTGGTCTTAGGGTCTAAGAACTTAGAGGCCGACTTACCTCTAGCCATAGATGAAACAACCACAACTGCAAACGGTTTATGCCGATTACTAGACCATAGTGTAAGGCCTTTTGTCTTAGGGTCTAGATCATGGTGAAGGACCTTAGCTCTTGGGTCTAGGTGTAGGGCCTTAGGTATTGGGTGTAGACCACGGTGTCTGTTCGGGGGGTCGTAAATTGCGACTAACTTGTAAGTTTTCAAGTCTTAACTCTATGGTTTTAGGTCTTGGGTATAAGAGCTTTAAAGCCCAGCCCACGGTGTAGGGCCTTAGGTCTTGGGTCTAAGAACCTAAAAGCCTAGACTATGGTGTATGGCCTTAGGTCTTGGGTATAAGTACTTAAAAGCCTAGACCGGGGTGTATAGCCTTAGGTCTTGGGTCTAAGTACTTAAAAGCCTAGACCACGGTGTATGGCCTTAGGTCTTAAGTCTCAGAGCTTAAAAGCCTAGACCAGGGTGTATGGCCTTAGGTCTTAAGTCTAGCCCATGCGGCCCGCCTTAGGCATTGAGTTTAAGTGCTTAAAAGCCTAGCCCACGGTTTATGACTTTAGGTCTTGACCTAAGTACTTAAAAGCCTAGACCAATGTGTATGCCCTTGAGTCTTGAGTCTAGCCTATGCGGAGCGCCTTAGGGCTTGAGTCTAAGAGCTTAAAAGCATAGACCAGGGTTTATGGCCTTAGGTCTTGGGTATAAGAGCCTAAAAGCCTAGACCACGGTGTAGGGCCTTAGGCCTTGGGTCTAAATGCTTAAAAGCCTAGACCAGGGTGTATGGCCTTAGGTCTTGGTGTCTAAGTACTTAAAAGTCTAGACCACGGTGTATAGCCCTAAGTCTTGGGTCTAAGTACTTAAAAGTCTAGACCACGGTGTAAGGCCTTAGGTCTTGGGTCCACAGTGTCTGTTCAGGGGTCGTGAATCGCGACTCCCTTGTAAGTTTTCAGTTCTTTACTTTATGACCTTAGGTCTTGGGTCTAAGTACTTAAAAGCCTAGACCAGGGTGTATGACCTTGGGTCTTGGGTCTAAGATCTTAAAAGCCTAGACCGTGGTGTATGGCCCTAAGTCTTGAGTCTAAAAGCTTAAAAAACTAGACCACGGTGTAGGGCCTTAGGCCTTGGGTATAATTACTAAAAAGTTTAGAAAACGGTGCAAGGCATTAGGTCTTGGGTCTAAGAACTTAAAACCCTAAGCCTAGACCACGGAACTTAGATCTTGGTTCTAGACCCTGGTGTAGGGCCTTAGAACTTGGGTATAAGAACCTAAAAGCCTAGAACACGGACCTTAGATCTTGGTTCCAGACCCTGGTGTAGGGCCTTAGGACTTGGGTATAAGAACCTAAAATCCTGGACCACTTACCTTAGATCTTGGTTTTAGACCCTTGTGTAGGGCCTTATGACTTGGGTATAAGAACCTAAAAGCCTGGACCACGGACCTTAGATCTTAGTTCTAGACCCTGGAGTAGGGCCTTAGTCCTTGGGTATAAGAACCTAAAAGTCTAGACCACGGATCTTTGGTCTTGGTTCTAGACCCTGGTGTAGGGCCTTAGTCCTTGGGCATAAGAACCTAAAAGTATAGACCACGCACCTTTGGACTTGGTTCTAGACCCTGGTGTAGGGCCTTAGTCATTGGGTATAAGAACGTAAAAGCCTAGACCACGGACCTTTGGTCATGGTTCTAGACCCTGGTGTAGGGCTTTAGGTCTTAGGTATAAGAACCTAAAAGCCTAGACCACCAACCTTTGGACTTGGTTCTAGACCCTGGTGTAGGGCCTTAGTCCTTGGGAATAAGAACCTAAAATCCTAGACCACGGTCCTTTGGTCTTGGTTCTAAACCCTGGTGTAGGGCCTTAGTCCTTGGGTATAAGAACCTAAAAGCCTGGACCACGGAGCTTTGGTCTTGGTTCTAGACCCTGGTGTTGGCCCTTAGTCCTTGGGTATAAGAACCTAAAAGCCTAGACCACGGTTCTTTGGTTTTGGTTCTAGACTCTGGTGTAGGGCCTTAGGTCTTTGGTATAAGAACCTAAAAGCCTAGACCACGGACCTTTGGTCTTGGTTCTAGACCCTAGTGTTGGCCCTTAGTCCTTGGGTATAAGAACCTAAAAGCCTAGACCACGGACCTTTGGTTTTGGTTCTAGACTCTGGTGTAGGGCCTTAGGTCTTTGGTATAAGAACCTAAAAGCCTAGACCACGGACCTTTGGTCTTGGTTCTAGACCCTGGTGTTGGCCCTTAGTCCTTGGGTATAAGAACCTAAAAGCCTAGACCACGGTCCTTTGGTTTTGGTTCTAGACTCTGGTGTAGGGCCTTAGGTCTTTGGTATAAGAACCTAAAAGCCTAGACCACGGACCTTTGGTCTTGGTTCTAGACCCTGGTGTTGGCCCTTAGTCCTTGGGTATAAGAACCTAAAAGCCTAGACCACGGACCTTAGGTTTTGGTTCTAGACCTTGGTGTAGGGCCTTAGTCCTTGGGTATAAAAACCTAAAAGTCTAGACCACGGAACTTAGACCTTGGTCCTAGACTCTGGTGTAGGGTCTTAGGTCTTGGTTCTAGACCCTGGTGTAGGGCCCTAGGTCTTGGGTATAAGAACCTAAAAGTCTAGACCACAGACCTTAGACCTTGCATTGGTCCTAGACTCTGGTGTAGGGTCTTAGGTCTTGGGAATAAGAACCTAATATCCTTGACCACGGATCTTTGGTGTTGGTTCTAGACCCTGGTGTAAGGCCTTATGTCTTGGGTCTAAGAACTTAAAAGCCAAGACTATGGTGTCTAGCTTTATGTATTGGGTCTGGTCCATGCGGTAGGGTCTTAGGTGTTGGGTAAAATAGATGGAGGTTGGTCTTCAAGCACCCCAATCTAAATCTGACAACCATAGCTGATCATGTTTTTGCCTAATGTTTGCTCAATATATGAGGGGCTGTGAATCGCGGCCCCTTGTAGATTTTTAGGTCTTAAGTCTAAGGCCTTGGGTCTTAGAAATTAGATCTTAGGTTTAAAGAATTAGTCTAGTCTAAGGCGTTTGGAGTTTGGACTCAGGTGCAATGTAAGGCCTTAGGTTTGGATCTTAGGTCTAATTAGATCAGGTTTTAGTTCTAGGCTAATGGCTCATAGGTCACTTCAGCTGCTAGGTCTTAGGTCTTAAGTCTAAGGCCTCCTGGTCCTTTTCACAGGTCAAAGCCTTAGCTGCTAGGTTTTAGGGCTTTGGACTCAGGTGCAAGGTCTTAGGCTTACATCTTAGTCCCAACAAATTAGGTCTAGGCTGTTGTCTAATAGGCCTTATTCACAGGTCAAATAAATAGCTGTTAGGTTGTAGGGCTTTGGACTCGGGTGTAAGGCCTTAAGTTTACATCTTAGTCCCAACACATTAGGTTTAGGCTGCTGGCTAATAGGCCCTATTCGTAGGTCGAATCCTTAGCTGCTAGGTTTTAGGGCTTTGGACTCGGGTGTAAGGCCTTAGTTTAGATCAAAGGTCCAACACATTAGGTTTAGGCTGTTGGCTAATAGGCCCCATTCACAGTCAAATCCTTAGCTGCTAGGTTTTAGGGCTTTGGACTCAGGTGCAAGGCCTTGGGTTTACATCTTAGTGCCAACACATTAGGTTTTAGGCTGTTGGCTAATAGGCACTATTCACAGGTCAAATCCTTAGCTGCTAGGTTTTAGGACCTAAGTCTTAGGCCTTGGGTCTATGGAATTAGATCGTTGGTCTAAGGATTAATTTTGGTCCAATGCATTTGGTCTTAGGAACCATATGTAAGGCCTTAGGTTTAGGTTTTAGGTCCAACACATTAGGCCTAAGCTGATGGATAATAGGCCATATTCACAGGTCTAGCTGCTAAGTTTTAGGGTTTTGGACTCAGGTGTATGGCCTTAGGTTTAGAACTTAGGTGCAACACATTAGGTCCTGGCTCGTGGCTAATAGGTCCTATTTACAGGTCAAAGCCTTAGCTGTTAGGTTTAGCTCAGGTGCAAGGCCTTAGGTTTACATCTTAGTCCCAACACATTAGGTTTAGGCTGTAGGCTAATAGGCCCTATTCACAGGTCAAATCCTTAGCTGATTGGTTTTAGGGCTTTGGACTCGCAAGGCCTTAGGTTTACATCTTAGTCCCAACACATTAGGTTTAGGCTGTTGGCTAATAGGCCCTATTCACAGGTCAAATCCTTAGCTGATTGGTTTTAGGGCTTTGGACTCAGGTGCAAGGCCTTAGGTTCACATCTTAGTCCCAACACATTAGGTTTAGGCTGTTGGCTAATAGGCCCTATTCACAAGTCAAATCCTTAGCTGCTAGGTTTTAGGGCTTTGGACTCGGGTGTAAGGCCTTAGTTTAGACCAAAGGTCCAACACATTAGGTTTAGGCTGTTGGCTAATAGGCCCTATTCACAGTTCAAATCCTTAGCTGCTAGGTTTTAGGGCTTTGGACTCAGGTGCAAGGCCTTAGGTATACATCTTAGTCCCCACAACTTAGGTTTAGGCTGTTGGTTAATACCCCCCATTCACAGGCCAAATCCTTAGCTGCTAGGTTTTTGGGCTTTGCAGGACCATTTAAATACAATAGTCCCCATGCCGGACTATCCAAATACAATAATCCCCACACCGGACTATCTAAATATAATAGTCCCCATGCCGGACCATCTAAATACAATAGTCCCTATGTCGGACTATCTTAAATTCAATAGTCCTCACACCGGACTATCTAAAACTCAATAGTCCTCATGCAAGGCTATCTCAAATTCAATAGTCCCCTCACCGGACTATCTAAAATGTAACAGTCCTCATGCCGGACTATCTAAATACAATAGTCCTTACGCGGGACCATCTAAATACAATAGTCCCCATGTCGGACTATCTAAAATTCAATAGTCCTCACACCGGACTATCTAAAACTCAATAGTCCTCATGCAGGGCTATCTCAAATTCAATAGTCCCCACACCGGACTATCTAAAATGTAATAGTCCTCACGCCGGACTATCTAAAATGTAATAGTCCTCACGCCGGACTATCTAAAATGCAATAGTCCCCATGCCGGACTATCTACATACATTAGTCCCCATGCCGGACTATCTATGATTTTCTTACCTATATGAAATTCTATGTTCCCGAAAGCTGGAATGACAGGTTGACGAATAACTATATCAAACAACTGTTGAATTATAAGGGGAAACTCTATGTGTTGTACAACGGTAAAATAACACATTCAGACAATAAATTCAAACACAATATTGAGTTTAAAGTTGACGAATAAAAATAGTTTTTAAAAACATAATTTAAATACATTTTTGAAAATGCCCCGTTTAATTTATTTGATGTGGAAATCCGTTATGCATGCATTAGGAATCAATAATGGCTGAAAGCTACGGTTATTATTGCTTGACTGAAAACGCATTTGAACCGTACAACGGGTCACCGGATGCAGCCGGATTGGATCTCAGAAGCGCGTATGATTATGTTGTACCAAAACGCGGTCAACAGTTGATAAAAACTGACTTGACTTTCAAATTCCCAGATGGGTGCTACGGGAGGATAGCGCCAAGATCTGGCTTGGCTTTAAAACATTCTATAAGTGTAAATGCCGGGGTCATAGACCGGGACTATACTGGGAATGTCGGTGTTATCTTGATGAACAATTCCGATATCGATTTCCACGTGCATCGTGGAGATAGGATTGCGCAGATCATCTGCGAGATGTACAAAAAGCTGCCGTGTATTCGAATAGACCAAGTTGAACAAACTGAACGGAAAGACGGCGGATTCGGAAGCACTGGTATAAACTGATTAAATTATAAAAAATGATGTTGGAAATCAAAATGTCTCGAGATTTTTTTTTCAGCCTCAGACTAAAAGTAACGGTGATTACCAAGCGCTCTTCCTTGTCATGCGACCTATTAAAATACACCATTTTGAAAAACCTGAAAATGGCTGAAATTAACTCGAAATCAAATACAAACTGGCCCAGAACCAGTCAAATATGAGGTTTACGAGGGTTCGGTGAAGAGTGCGTCTCGCCCTTCCTTGGATTAAATTTTCTGGATTAATTTTTGTGGATTAAATACACCATTTGAAAAACCTGAAAATGGCTGAAATTAACCCGAAATCAAATACAAACTGGCCCAGAACCAGTCAAATATGAGGTTTACGAGGGTTCGGTGAAGAGTGCGTCTCGCCCTTCCTCGCCCTTCCTCGCCCTTCCTCGCCCTTCCTCGCCCTTCCTCACCCTTCCTCGCACTTACTTGGAATTTCACCATTTCAAAAACCGGAAAAATGCGGGAAAAATGATGGAAAGTGGTTTGGATTATCCTAAAATCAGATAAAAACTGGCCCAAAACCTGTCAAAAATGAAGTTGACTGAGGGCCGAAAATCGGAAGGGCGAGGTGTCCTAGAACCATCCTTTCATATCTACTTATGAGAACAATCATCTTAAGCAGTAAATATGGTGCGGCCATTACTTTATTGCTTCGGGAAAATCGCAACAAGTGACTTTGAGTCGGGAATAAACGTAAAGTTAAATGACAAATGTTATACTTGTTCACATAACAGAACCAGCTTGTATAGTGGGGTAAAAAACTGCGTTTTCTTTTTATAAAATGAAGTTATGGTATCGTAACACTACCGGAATTTACAGTTGGCGAAGTAGGAGAACCCTTTACTGTATTTTTAAATTTGGGGGATACATTTGGTATACATTGGGATACAAATGCGATATTCCCTGGTGGTGATTAACGTACGCACTAGTTCATCCATAAAGACCATCCTCATAATTAGACCACTTCGTACATATGAGGTTGAAATTGTGGTTCGGATCCCAACGTCAAACTGGTAGGTCCCTACATACCATTGGCTGTTGGGCTATTAATTAACAGTCCTGCCTGTAGAATGTCGGCCTTAGTCAGTAACAAGACTACAAGATCGCACCACAATCATCCTACACTCATCTCTCATTCATATTCAGGTTGAAATACCCACTATGTGATGTCTCTGTCTCAAAATAGTGATTTAGTCTTCCCTGTGTTTACTTAATTAAATTTTTAAAAATGTTACAAGAGCATTGATAATCCTTTAACGTTTGAATTGAGAAGACGAACAGAAGATATTCAGTCTACAATAAAAGTATAACACGTTTTAAAATAACAACTGCCAAAGAAAAACTACCAAAAAGAACTTAATAACATAGTCCACCATCAAGTACGGAGGCGGCTAACCAAATAAGCGCGACCAATTTTCACTTGAGGAAAGCCTTGAACCATCAAATCGTGAATGTATGAGCAGGGGATGTGGGTTTTGGCGGGTTTTGGCAGCGGCGCCGCCTCCGTAAACGGCGACTGGGGCGTTTTGACACGACCCATATCCGGTCGAGTGTGGGACTAAAGTCTAAAGGTGGCGGCGACACTCGTACTAGAGGCTGAAAGACTGTACTGGCGTTTGGACGGTCAAGGTGATAATGCTGAGAGTAAACTGGGACAGAACACGCGAACGGAAGAGGTTGTGATCTTGCTGGGTATTGAATTGGTGTACATGAATGTCTCATGATTTTTTTGGGTTAGGAATCTATGTAGGACGACAATAGTTCTACTTTATTCATTCGGAAATCCATTATACTAAAGCTGAACAGGAAACATATAATAATATGGAAGCGGGAAAGCTCAAGTGGCATTTTCTCTTTTATCAAACGAAACGAGTATGATAAGTGATAAAACCAAGCAAAATGACATTGCCAGATTTGTAGAAAATACCGGATAAAGGGATAATTTAAGTCATTTAACGACACATAACTCTCTTTGCATAGGTAACCACTTTCATCTGAACATTAAGAATGTGTGATATTGATGTTTCATATACCACATACTTCTGCGAAGAACAAACTTTGGAATTATTTAGAATGGAGCTAAAACAGTCATTCATTAAATACCATCGTCGTTGAATTGATTATTCAAGGATCTTAAAAATGAGTTTAATTTTCACAGGGCAATTGAGCAAAGCCAATTGCGTGTTCTATCATCAGCAATTAATCAACCGCAACTATCCAGCCCACAACTAACAACTAAATAATTGCAACCATTAACTTATTACTTAACACGATGAGTCGAGTTAATTTTTTCTACAATAAAGAGAAGACAGCCAGAAGAAAATGTCATCAAACTCAAACTCTACCCCAGGTGGGAGGACATGAAGCCCATAATTCTCTCTAAATGGTCTTCAGTATCCAGAACTAACGCTGAACCATCTCCGGTTTCGTTCCACTGTGGGCAACCTTCGCTGAAATTTATAGCCCGGAGTTTCTTCAACCTCAGCATCTGTTGTTGCATCAGTCTACAGCTCGGTTGGAGCGCAGCCAACGTCAGGTGTTGTTTTCAAAATACTCGGTGTTCTCTTACCGCATGGGATACGCTATTTCGCTGAGTGGGCGCACAGTTTGAAAGGCTAGATGTACCAACAACCTTAAATTATATTTGGGAAATGTATAATTAGCATTTTATCTTATAAGTGGGATCAATTGTACCCAATTTAAGTTCCCTATTTCAACACTCAATCCAGGAAGTTCAGAAATAGAAGAAAATTGTAAAACTACGAATCGTTTTCTTTTTTTAAAAACCATCGCCGATCTATGGCACAAGTTTTAATGTTTGAGTGTCAAATGTTATACCCTAAGACGGGTTGTCGTTCTTTCCTTTCAACATACTTGAAATACTGTTGTCGTTTTGTTTTACCAGGAGGTCTTACCCATGGAGTCCTTTCTACCACCTAATCTGGCGGAGGAAGAACCTTTTAAGAAACTGCTTCGACATCTAGCCTAAGTGAAGAGAGCTGAGAAACCGCACAAACTCTGGTCGGCCCTCCGATTTGAACACGGGACCTCCCAAGTGAGTGGCAGTGTTACCACAGAGTTACCTCACTAAGTACACAGTGTTTATAACAGACCTGAAGTCCTTGCTTGAACGATGGCTTGAACAAACCAGTATTTACCATTACAAGAGCTAACAGTGGACCTGCCGATTAGCTCATCTTGTTCTACAGTTTCTGCTTTGAAGATCCACCAGATGTTCCGACGTTTATTTATAGCAGTGTGCGAAACGCACGTCCGACAGCAGCGCGGCCCCGTGGCCGAGCGGGGAACTGTTGGCCAATTGTGCCGCGTCAAAGGGCAATCATCAATTACAAGTTGAGGGGGCGACGACGACAGACACAGACGGCGAGTGTTGCCGGCGCAGCGCCGTCACGACGCATTCGGTGTTTCGATGATAAATGTGCTAATTTGGAAGGTCAAGTGCACAGTTTTAGATTGATAAAATGTTTTAAGGAGGTGTCCTACGGTATACTAGTCTAGGTAAAACAGGACGTAACCGAAATATCATTACTGCCACTGTCACGGTGCTCCGGAACTCCTTCGTCCTCAGACGTTGCTGCATCATCTAAAAATATTCATTACCTGCCGGACTAATTGACGGTTTGCGCTCTCTTTGGTTTGGAGTCATTGAGTGTTTGAATTTGAGATCTAATTCGGTGCCGATAGCCATTATTGACGAGTTGGCTTTTTGAGTCAATAAGCCATTCGGCCTGGAAAGTCCTTTCGAAGCTTTAGCTTTTGCCCAAGATATACTTTAAAATCATTGTTCAATCTCACAATAGACAAACATGTGCAGCAAAAAAGGACGCTATTCAAAGATTTTCACGCGAGAAAGGTTAGCAAAAGGCCAATCCCAAAAACATAACGGGAGAAATTGAGGTTCTTTGAGAGAAATTGTGCTTTTCGTCACAAATTTAAACCTACGTGACATGGATTATAGAATAGCTCTCAACAAAATCATCTACAACGAGGAAGAACAACAAACTGACACCATACTCCTTTCAAGTGCCACTTCCAGATTTCACTCTCCCCGATCCAGTTTGATAACGCGTCTACGGAGCCGGATACTCACAAATAGCGCGGACCAGGGACCAGGGACCACCTATAGCGAGGCGGGACGGAGGGAACGCTCAACAGCACCTGCTTGATAGTCAGGCCTCGGGGCTTGTTAACACGGTATTATCATCGGGCCCAAGGTCGCAGCGTCACGCCACTGAATCACACGAGACTGGGAACATCCTGATCCTGGCCATGTCGAGGCGGCGACCCCAGGAGGGTTGTTGTTGTTATTGGTGGATAAGGAGACCCCGGCCGAACCGTTGAGCACGTCTGCCTCTAATGGGCATTTTGCGCAAGCCCCCGGAAGGATGGGATATTGAGGAAAGAGGAAGGGTGAGACAAGGGACTGTCCACTCATTTTCCAGTTAGGAGTTTCTATGCCCGCCGCATTCCTCACCCCCCGCTGCCTTGAACATATGTCCTAGCTAGGGGTTTCCATGCCCATAGCATTTCTCCTCACCCCCTGCTGTCTACATATGTTCCAGCTAGGGGTTTACATTAACCCTCCATTCGCATTAACCCTCCACTGTCTTGAACATGAATGGATTATGAAGGAAGGGAAATTGTCATAGTGGACAGCCAAAAGACTTATACCACAGTGTTATGACAACTTCGTTTGCTGTACCCAATGTCAACTTCGCAACTAGTATAAACCAGTTTTAAATTTGTCATGGGACAGATCCTGACAATGTCGAAGCGACGACCCCAGGAGGGTTTACCTGACTTTGGCAAATATCTGGGAAACCGCGGCTCATTCATTATAGGGAACAACCGTTCGTGGCCATGATGTTTGAAACGAAAAAAACAGAGGCGTTGCCAACCAGCCCCGAAGAAACTACCATCAGCCTGGGTAGGTTTTTTTCTGTTTATGCGTTCTGTGCATGGTTTCCTAAAATACTGATTTGTTCACTTGAAATATTGCGACCGTTTCAACTGAGAACATATTTTTTCTTCAAAAATGTCGATGCTTTCTACCCGATAATTCAATGGATGACAAATTTTCATATACAATGAAAGCTAATGGCTTTGAGTTTTTACGATCATTAGTCAGTGCAACTCTAGGGAAAATAACATTCTCGACGATGTGCATGGTTTCCTAACATATACGGTACTGATTTGTTCACTTGAAATATTGCGACCGTTTCAACTGAGAACATATTTTTTCTTTGTAAATTTCGATGCGTTCTACCGGAAAATACAGTGGATGACAAATTTTCATACAATGGAAGCTAATGGCTTTGAGTACGACCATTAATCAGTGTAACTCTCAGGAAAATGGCAATCTCGTAGATGTAGTTGCAATAAATAAATATGCACCCACTTAACATTTACTAGACCATCACGCCACTGCAATACAGTTTAATTGACCGTACGAAGTAATTTTCTACGTTTATGTACCACCATAACCAACCGTGGCCGAAACCCCGACCACCGCAATCATCATATAGCCTTATTACTGTACACATTTCGGAGTCCACTTCCTGGATAGAGTCCGTTCCTTTTCCTCAAAGTTCTCCAGTAACATACTACTTTATTTCATCGAGTAAGAACTTTATTTCATTCTGTTTTAGTTTATTGAATTTCTGCTTATGATAAATATATTTTTCCGCCTTTATATTAATTTAATTTCTGACATACAACCGTAAATTCTACGTTTTTATGAATTTAACATTCAGATTTATTACATCGTAACTATAGTAGCCTATACCCATAAAATACCAACTAACGCAACGAAAACAATAACAATAACCTGCTCATTAAAATGCGTATTGTTAAAAACTAAAATGCAACCAATAATTTATCCGAAAGGATAATGAACACACTAATGACTTTATTATAAATTTTCCTGTATAACTTGTCTTTACTCGGTGTATTTGATTCGCCTTTATCAATCAAAACTAGGATGACACCTCTTATCCCGAAACTTCGATTACACAAAGATAACTTCTAGCGCCAAACTGAACACTTGACAAAATTAAAACCGAATTCCATACGCAACAACTTCGATTATCTAACTGCGAATTCCTCCTTTCAACCGACCGACTTTTGCGAAACTCCAAATCCGCGCTCTTGACTCTGTGACGGCATCAGCTGGGGTTGATTACAAACCTGAGCCGTTATATTTAGTGATAAGATACCGCCGTTATTCCTGACGATAACTATCGACCTTACCGATGGGCAAATGTTTTCTCTAACAGTCTGGCGTTTCATTAGGTCATCGATTACCACCTGCCCGGACACTGGGTCATGGCGAGAATAAAACTGTAAACAAATCACGACCTTGGTCTGAAGTGTGGAGATTGTACGTTTCTCAGATCTCAAATATAGAAACTATGGGATTTCAAAAAGGAAACGTTGTTTCGTATAGTTCTGAATAGCAATTTAGTTCGTTCGGCCTATATAATTTAACTATTTTTTCATGTTTGTGCAAACTTTTTGGTAACCCCAGGGCTTAGTGGGGTGGGGCATTTCCGGGGATTTTTTGGGGCATTTTTTCCCACAATCGGGTAATAGGCCTACTATCCCTCCAATAAAAATTACCCCCCAAAGTTTCCCTGCAAAATTCCCTATGGGGGTGGGAGGGGGTAAAAAAAGGGGGAAAATCTTTTTGAAAAAGAAAAAGAATGAACAATTAATTCCTCACTTACAACTGAAGTAATTGTCGAAGAAAAGAATACCGTAATGAAATCGTTCGGTTTTGATTCAATCAATGATAATTTATCATCTAGAACAATTACATTTTGGTGTTGAGTTTGTTAATCTTATCGTAATCTGAAAACAAATATTTGTCAATTATTATCTTCGATATTTTAAAACGCGAAATACCTATCTGTATTCGTATACGTAGTGCTCTCTGTTCTTTTCATTTTGTTTACATACGAAAATATACACCTGCTACGGCTGATTTGTTCCATTTCTTCTTAGTTCTCTAGAAAAATATACACACGAGAACTGTAACGTACTGATAAAAACACTGGAAGGACAGGGGTTCCCCGTGACATTTCTACAATGGTTCTGCAGCCCTTCCCGCTTAACACTGTATGTAGCTCAATACAAGACTGTCCCCAGGAGAGCAGGCGTATCTTCTACAACGCCCGGCCAGACACGAGGCGAGCTACAGGTCTCGCCGGGTCCCGATGAAGCAACGCCACCTCGGCAACCACCGCTTACGAGGCTGGCCCGAACTGGATTCCACCAGTTTTATAACCCCGTCTGCACGTTCCGCTGAAACTTGGGCCCGTAGACTAGCGGATCTCCAATTAACAATGTTGGAATTCAGTTACGACTGCTCTAATTATAAATGGGTTCCGCCCCGGTTACTGCTGGAATGATTGTGAAACGCTTCCTGTTACAGGTTTCATTTCCAAATGATGGGTGAAATGGCGGAATTCCTTTCACCTACCAACGTTCTCATTACAAGTCCGAAAGAGTTATGGGATTATTTATAAAATTTGAAAACTCAAAACTATGTTTCTCTGACAGTTGAGTTTCGAGTAAGTCCCAACCGTTTAGTCGAGTTCTGTTATGATTTTAAAAACATTGTCAGAGTGTCCCACTTTAGTCATCAATCCATCACACTGAACTAGATAAATAAAAATTGTCAGAACCATCTGACTGAAATGAATTGATTACGTGTATTGATGGGATGATGGATGTTATGTTATTGGTGGAGTATTCCGTTTTCATCACTAACAGTTGTTTTAATGTCTACTTTCCAGACTACCGTATGGTTGATTTTGCACGTATCCCCACGTCCCCTCAAAAAACACGATCGGCAAGAGCGCAGAAAATATAATATCGCATTGTCTTTAAAAGCTTTAGAGAACGTTTTTGATACACTTTTTGCTATCCGAAAAGTATTGCAACCACCCTTAAAATGTAGGTTTACACGTGAGAGTTTTTCTCTCTCAGAGAGTTTCGTACTCTCAGCAGGTACTCGCAGAGGTGTTTACACAACCAGCGAATTTTCCAAGATTGGTAATCCGAGACAGTTTTCTGCGAGTACTATCAACAGCTGTCTGGGATTTTTATGAGAGTAACTAACTACTCTCCGAGAGTGAAAAACTCTCACGTGTAAACCTACCCACTGTGACAAATTTCTGCAATTTTTCTCAGTGACGAAAGTTCTGTTACTTAAAATAGGCCCGTAACCATAATGGTTTTTCGCCTTAGTGCCCCCAGATGTAAAAAACACTAGTCGCTAGACCCCGAAGTGCAATGCATCCCTGTGCAATTAATAATTGTGTTTCACTATGAACGTCCCAACATGATCACAACTCTAACATCTCAGATTTTCACACTTCGTCACTTGGAATGGACCATCCGACATGAAAGACTCGCTGTTATGCTAACCACATGTGATGTACGGGTCGAGTGGATGACGCAATGGATGGATGGATGGATGGATAATGGATGGGGACCACCCCGGGACCGTAGTTCATGCGACTGCGCATCACGAATCCTCCACGAAGGCCGCCAACCATCACGAAACACAACCGTTTGTCGTTGGAAAGTCGACAAAATTTGCGACTCAAAATTGTAGCCTCAAACCCATAAATTTCACTTTTCGTCACGACGAAGAAACGTGCTGGTTTGTAACGGTTCTATAACATGGTTTAGAAAGTGATCGTGGAGTTCAAGCGGTCTTCATCATTACAGTTTTCAAGGTTCAATCATACGTAATTATTATTACAGTTTTATGGTGTAGTGCTGTAGATCATGGGTTTAAAACATTTTAGCAGCACTCACGTAGATATATTGTATTAATGTCAAAACTTAATCTCTTGAGAAAGGATCATGATCTATCATTAATCAACAATCAACAATAATTTAATGACCAATAACAGGCGAGTCAAAATTACACAAATTCTAATAATCTTGCAAATTGTAATCAAACTAGAGATAACACAACAACATTTCGAGAGTAAGTTTACCATAGAGGTCCCCCATACAAAGTGACGTGTTCAAAGCTACTCTGGTAAAATCGAAACATGATTTCATTATGGATAGTATTATATAAAATCATTATTATTATTTTGTGAAATAAACTGGAAATGATTTAAGTTGGAAACGTGAAGAACAAAACAATAACAAAGTGTGGGTAGACCATAAAAATGCCAGGAAATTTGAAGGCCTCCCTTAGCATGCAAGCAATACTATAACACTTGTGGACCTAGGGACGTCTAAATCTACGTTCCCTAATTAAAACTGCACTTCTATGCATATTTTGATGTCGTCATGATTATATAGACAATTCAATGTTCTTTATATACAGTAGGGTAATATTGTATGGTTGGACATTTTTTAACTCCAGAAAAATATGATTCTTGCAAATTAATAATAATTGTAAAAATTTGTCGGTGCAAGAAAGCAAATTTCACAAATCTACAAACACACTTAATTAACCTAACACTTGTCGATACGGTACAGTAAATGATGACCGTCAAATTATTTTACTACAACTAATTTGACGTAGCCTATATTAATATACACCACATATTTTTCGATTTTCCAACACAATCAGATCACAGCAAGGCTGAACATGTAGTTTTGCTCATAGTTTTGCACGAGATTGATTATTATTTTTGACTGCATGGCTTTTTTTTCTGCATGGTTTGCTGCATGTCGATGCGTGCATTGTTTTGATGTGTGATTTGACTCTATGCACTGCATGGAATTGTACTTAGCCTTTCTTATTTTAAGACATTGATTGCTTGTTTTTCTTGTATTTGTTAAACTATGCTGACCTAGCCTGTAACAATTTGTATTGTTGATTGGCCCAATAAAATCATTGTATCATTGTAACATGATAATAAAAAAATAAAACCCAAAAACTTGGATAATAAATAAATGTGTCGAAGATTTCCTCTTATGTAAAAAAAAAACAAAATAAAAAACAAAAACAAGGCCTAGGCAAACCCCAGAATGCTCAGTTACCCGTTGGAACACCAAATAAAAACACAAGTACACCACAATGTTCACCACACGACCGAACAAGCGAACATAACCTAAAAACTGAGGCCGGTGCGGCCGTATACGTATAGCCACTGCCACCACTGTATACTTTCACTGACTGAGACCGAGCGGCGGCGACGCGATCGCGGAGGCAGCGGCAGCGGTGACGTCACACAACAGCTGATCAGCTGATACTGTACGCGAGGATGCAGATGTCAGCTGGCCGGTAATGGACACTCAAGGTCACCGTAGTTTCGCAACAAGAATGTTACTGGACACTGCATTGTGGACAGGTGGTCGGGGACTTACTTGGTAGCAACGGGTTTCCAGAGGGGGGTACGGTTGATTTTTAGTTTTTAACTGGAACTGTTGGTTTTATTGCAATTACGCTGCTGAATGTATTTAGATTAAATTAAACAGTTTGTTCGAACTATGTCCACGAAGTCTTTTAATATGACGGGTGTCAATTTATCCAAGCTTTAATGCATCCGATTCATCCAGCGTTTCTTGTAATCAGATGAATATTTATTTTATTTTATTTTATTTCATTTTAACAGTAGCAGTAAGCCAATATCATCAGCCATATTTCCACATTTGTCAATTACGGCAATAATGAAAAATTAGTTGCAAGTGTGTGCAACATTATATGATGTGATTAGCACCCCCGTGTGTTATAAACTATAACCGGACTATGAAAAACTTACCAAGCTTATAAGTGTACGGTACACTTGAACCGACAAATTGAAAAAAATTAACTCTTTCAGCCCAATCAATCTTTTAAGTATAAACGACATCTAACAAGATTTGTTTAAATCTTGGTAATCGATCCACAATCTCATGAAAAAAAATCTAATGCGATTATGCAAAACCCTGATCTGCTGAACAGCCGACTTTGAGCTAATTCGATATAATTTAGCTTGTCATCCATACGTCAACGCAAAACATAGAGCCTTCACGAATATGGAAATTCCAACAAAACGCAGGTCTATTAGACCAACGTATCCATATATTAATAGGCAAGCATGTTCCTTTTCCTCCATTTTTCTCAGCTTGTGTGCAACGTATTAGAAAACCGGGCATACCGATAGAAAGGTAGAGTCCTGTAAATGAGCAGAATCCCATTATAATTCATATAGGCCATCAGGGCTCCGCCCTACAGACTTTCAAAGTTTCAATGTCAATCTTATGGAGAAAGAAGAATAGGAGAATTGAATGAATCATTAGACAGCTGTTGTAAAAACAACTGCTAGTAAATTAGGAAGAACAAATGTTTCTCGACATAAGGTATAAAATATTTTTAACTTCTTGGGTCCAGAGCAACTAAAAGTTTGGTCGAATTTCGATCAGGAGGCGATCTCTAACAAATAAACAACAGAGAAGTGTTTTAGTTCTAAAATGTTTTTAAGCTTCTTGGGTCCAGATCAACTGAAATTTTCATCGAATTTCGATCAGGAGACGGTTTCTAGTCTAAATTAATACGCAAGCATGTTTCTTTTCCTCTATTTTTCTCAGCTTGTGTGCAACGTATTAGAAAACCGGGCATGCCGTTAGAAAGGTAGAGTCCTGTAAATGAGTAGAATCCCATTATAATTCATATAGGCCATCAGGGCTCCGCCCTACAGACTTTCAAAGTTTCAATGTCAATCTTATGGAGAAAGAAGAATAGGAGAATTGAATGAATCATTAGACAGCTGTTGTAAAAACAACTGCTTGTAAATTAGGAAGAACAAATGTTTTTCGACATAAGGTATAAAATATTTTTAACTTCTTGGGTCCAGAGCAATTAAAAGTTTGGTCGAATTTCGATCAGGAGGCGATCTCTAACAAATAAACAAGAGAGAAGTGTCCATGAGGAACAATGGATGCAATTCTCTATCAACAACATTCACTGCACAGTGCATTAATTATGTTCTGACGGAACTATTATAAACTGATAACCCACTAATGAGCCACACGCTCAGCTCGGGAGTTCCGCGAGATAAGCTTGAATGCGACACGCTCAACACGCCGCAAAGGACCGACAGCAATGCGGCGGGTGATTTTTATGCTAATCAAAGGACTTATCCACACCCTGGGCGATTCCTGGACTGGCCCAGCCCACCTATCACTTCTCACAAGTGGAAAATTGCCCGGCACTGGAAGTACCGGCGGGTAGATTAACTGTGTATCCTATAAAAGCGTGGAAATGTCATGAGCAGGTGTGTCTGCTAGTGAGCAGGGGTGCTATAGGCAATGGCTGAATGGCAATCGTTATTTGAGTGATTAGAAAACTATTTATCTATCAGAAATGAAAAAATGAGGTCACATTAGCAAAAGCAACAAATTATCAAACTGTATTATTGTTTTTCAAATATTATAAGTTTTCAGAAGAGAACGGAGAAGCTTTGCCAATTAAAGAGGTTGTTAATTAATCAAGGTTCGGATTAGTTTAAATCCATTACCATTGGATTAGTTAGTGGGAAAGGAATTATCAAGGTTCGGGTTCTTAATGTAATTTAAAAGAAAATCCGAAATCACATCACCATATTCCACACAAGAAAAGATTCCATTACAAAATCAAGTGCAAAGCTTTTTTTTTTGGAGGGAAATCACGCAACAAAGGAAAACCATCCTCATTAAAATCTTAAAATATGGTAATTATTATACTGTTTTAATTTTGTTAATCGTGAAAGTAAACCACATTTCTATCCATGTAACCTAAAAAGATTTCCCATTTACGTGTCCATAAGATCTATAAATAAGCATCACAAACATGTTGAGTGATCCATAAAAAAACACCAACGTTTTGTGTGTTTTGTGTAATCCACACGGATTGCCCTCATTTTCTGTGACCAGACCTGCCAGTGTACACACACAGGCAGGTCTGGCGCGTTCTGCGCAACAACAGGAAGTTAGTTTTTCGGATGCTAATCACTGTTCAAGGCCCGGCCGGCTCTCGTTTTCGTGTCAAATCCACCGTGAAAACTATTAGGTAATCGGATAGTTTCAAACGGGTGAAACATGAACGGCGTGTGATAAAAACTGACGGTTGGTTTATCCACGCATTCTTGAGTTTTGAGTGTGTGATGCTTCTTTCACATATAATTATTTACAAATAAAGTACGTATTAATCGTGTCTTTGAACCTCGCGAAATTTAGATAAAGAATAAAGTTGTAATGGGGCACCTCTTATAACAAGCCATCGTGGGACTAAATTTCATTTACACTATCCTATGGATGTTTCTAAATAATCAATTGCAGCAATGATTTGGAGTTTGTTCTTGAGATAAGTTTCAACTTTATAATTTCACTCCAGTAACTCTTGTTTCAAAGATAATAGATAGACATTGACATAAGCTGCCATTCACGTAAACTCTAAATAGAGCGCCCCCCCCCCCACCCCCCCCATCAAACTAAGGGCATATGCATCTAGCATTCACTGTATCTAGCAAAAACTCGACAAACAGCTCAATTTTCGAACCATATATAGTCAGTGGCGGCCGGTGGTCAGGGACGGCGGGGGGGCTCTTATCATTAGGCCTATATTATTTATTTTCGCCAGTGACGATAAGTAATGTCTGCTTCAGAAAAAACGGTTATGTCTCGGTCAATAAATATAGTTACTCCATCAAACAGGAACAATTCGGTCACAAAGTTGAATTGAATTGCAATATAAAAATTTGAATCACAATTGCTGACGAAAAGTCATCTCTGTTGTACATAACTGATAACTGCAGAGTTATCAGTTATGTACTACATAGATGACTTTTTTTCAAGTCAAAAAAATTGTTACAATTTTATTAAGTTGATATGAATCCGTTTCAGTGCATAGGCCTACTTCTTTTTCGTGACATTTGTTTTTGAAATCAGGAAACAAATCAGGCTAAAATAGTTTTTCCGCCTACAAGTGTTTTAGGAATTGAAAGCGGTCGCCTACCCCGGATGTTAAGATGTCCACACACTTCCTTTGCGACAATATTTTTCCGGTCTTCAAACCGCGTTTACGTGTGGGTTCAGGTACGCTATTGTTCACACTGGATTGATCCAGTTCAGGAGAGTTTCAATATTTTTACTTCAGTTTTGAATTCGTTATCGCACTTGAACGCCTTAATACAAACAATTGTTTTATGTTGAAATTGATTGTAAAGGACACATCACAATGTGGGAGTATTTTGCTAAACGAAATCCAGCAAAAAAGAAAATCTGCATCTGCATATCAAAACATTTTGTAGACCTATACATTTAATGTCGCAAATCGAATGTCGATCATTCCAAGTAAGCCTAATTCAAATTCTATACACGCATTTAATGTGTTTGTCATTCATTTTACATTTCTTAGCTTTGTCATTCAAGTGTTTAATGTCTGGAATACTACCAACAGTTTAAGGCGCGATCCTGAACCCATATTATCAAGCAAGTGTAAAAGAAAAACGAGTTTTAACATCACAGCCACAGAGCCAATTGGCCAAATTGTATAAATTTCTAAACACTTTTGATTGAAACTAATTTTTTTTTGTTAGATTTTGTATTTGATTAATAACTAAATTGCGCATAGGAGGCCCCGAATTCCTCAAAGTAATTGTAATATTCAATGTTTTTTATTCATTCTATTACCTACTCTATATGGTTTACCTGGTGTAAATGTTGCTCATCTCCAACGTCACCCATTTCACTATCACTCATTTACCTTTCTACACAAATCTAATTAATTCACTATTTCATCACAACGCACACCAACACGTACAACATTACGCACAACAGAACCCAGACGGACGACTGAATCGCGAGGGAACTGACGTCACATTTTTGGCACTGCTCGGTTGGTAGCAGTGGCTGGAGCAGTTGCGCGCGCAGCCTAGGGCGCCGGGCAGAGCGCTGCATTAGCAGCCGTTGTGTGTGCCTGTGTGAGTGAGAGGCGCGTATGCGCGTCCCCATTTGATTTTACAAGAGCGCTAGGACGCCATAGCCGGCGTCCGCCGCTCCGGCACCGGCCGGCCGCGATGGAATTAGACACACAATCGTCATCGATTTTGGATTTATTTCGGTACGATCTGTTTCTATCTTCAACTTATGACCTATACAATTGTCATTCTGTTAAATATACTCATAATATTATCTTTGTTAAATTATTTATTTATATTTTTTAATCAATGCGTTGGGGGGGCGGCGTCCGGGAGTCCTTATGGGCGAGCCGCCACTGTATATAGTTTGCATGCGGCAACTATTGCATCAAATTTGAATATACAGTGTGGTTGAAAAGTCCCGGAACGGTGAAATATATTTTTTACCATTATAGATGAAGTAATGAAACTTGGTATATTAATAATAACCATAAATATCTACTCTTTTAAGCTATTATCACTTTTTTATCCCTTAAAGGGGACGGCCCACGACGAGTCAGTCAAAATTCTTAAATAGCAGCATAGGTCGAATTTGATATCAAATTAAAGGTCTTAGTTAGCAGAGTACAATGCCGCAAATTAGACTTCAATCGGATGACCGAGGCGGAAATGGCAGTTAAACAAAATTTCCATTAAAATCATATGGGTAAAACTTAAAAATGCAATAACTTTCTTAATACTCGACCTTTTGACATCGGGTTTGTGGCTTATTACTCCAAATGCAAAGACGTTTAAAATTATGTATGAAGTGACAAGGGCCAAAGGAGATTTCTGTAAGACTTCCAAGAGGGACATCCCTTAAAGGGTGTGTTAATGGAAACTTCTTTGGCCCTTGTAACATCATAAACCATCTTAAACGTCTTTGAATTTGGAGTAAAAAGCCACAAACCCGACGTCAAAAGGTTGAGTATTAAGAAAGTTATTGCATTTTAAAATTTTACCCATATGATCTTAATGGAAACTTTGATTGACTTCCATTTCCGCCTCGGTCATCCGTTTGAAGTCTAGTTTGCGGCTTTGTACTCTGCTAAGTAAGACCTTTAATTTGATACCATATTCAACCTATGCTGCTATTTAAGAATTTTGACTGACTCCTCGTGGGCCGTCCCCGTTAAGGGATTAAAAGTGATAATAGCTTAAAGAGTAGACATTTATGGCCATTATTGATATACCAAGTCTTGTAACTTTATCTATAATGGTAAAAAATATATTTCACCGTTCCGGGACTTTTCAACCACACTGTATGTGGTAACACATAAATAACTTAAAATCCTGGTCTTCAATTGAGGAAGTTGTGCTGAAACCTCCATACTGTGTGGAACCCCATGATCCGTTCCAGGTTCGCTGGTCCCTGTCCACCGCAAGTGCCGGTCCGTTCCAGGTCCGGTGTTCCCCAACACACGCATCGTCGCGGTGCGTGGACGCAGCACAAGGCTACAGGTGGGCGAGAAATGAATGAAGCAACAACCATCGTGGACGTTACGTTAGGCTGCAGCTTATCTGCTCAGCTCATTCACCAGTAAAACCGCCAGTTTCAACATGTACTTGACAGCTTGTCACGAGGAACGCTGTAGCCAGTGACTGCGTGGGAGTTAGTTAAATAACTGCACATATTCACAATAATGAACAAGTTTAATACATCAACTAGAAGTTCACATTTCAAGAATCCAAAGACTCGTGCGCTTCTCGCTAATTTGATTCATCAACTAGAAGTTCAGATTTCAAGAATCCAAAGATTAGCGATTCTCGCTCATTTGATTCGCGTCGTAGATGACTATAGTTCGATTCCTATAAAATTTTACTACAAGAGTAGTGTAAACCACTTCCGACTTCAGGTTTTGATAAAAAAAAGATCTAACGAAAGAAAATACGGCAAGCCATACAAAATAATTGTCATTGCTTGTCTGTTATATGATGACAGTACATTTGTTTGCTCGAAGACTCGATAACGTAACGCGACCACCGATGAAATCTGAACACCTAACGATTTCTCCATATCCAATTTCACTTGTCACCGGTGGACATTTACCACCGCCCACGGAAGGACCGCCCGGTTACTGGAGCGTCAACCGGTGGCAGCGAAATTGGCAACAGGGGCGAGATAACATAACAGGCAACACCGCACCGTCGACCCACGGAGACGACATGTTTACAAACAAACCAGTTCCGCCATCAGGGGGCGGCGATAGGCTGGCGAGGGGGTAGCGACGTCATCAACGCAATATTATACGATTTTCACCTTAGGCGGCAATAGGAAACAGGAGGAAACGAAAGACGGGATTGTTTCTCTCTACAAAATGTGGGAATAGGGTTTGTCACAAACCTGGCGTCCTATAGAAGGTTTTGCTATTCAAAAGTCATTTTCCGTGTTAGAATAAAAAGAGTTCCATCAAGATCCCTCGATCTGAGTCTGTGTAGGCAAAATTACCATGTCACAAACAATATTCGAAGCGGCGAGATGAATAATATGTAATCTTCATGGGTCTGGTTGCCCCCACACTGATAGCCACGCAAGACAGAGTCGGTGGGTGGAGGCGATTCTGCAAAAGTCGTGTTTAACATAAAATGCACTTGGTAATAGGAGGCGCCACCAGTACCATCTCCACGATCGCTTGACAGATCAAGGCACTTCAGTTCAGGGTCAGGTATAGAAGAGTCTACAAGATTTCTTGACCACCAGATCGTACTCTCACTAAAAGCCAGGCATGGAGAAATCCACAAATTCAGTAGGCCTACATTATCTAAGAAACCGACGCACTCTCTAGTACTTGAGTGTGATGAATCAAATGATTAGTGTAGCTTTTTTCTCTTTTATTGGACAAAGGCTGATTCACTTGTCGGGATCGTTACATCAGAGACTTTAGAGACTTTATTTGAAACACCGACGCACTCTGTTGAGCGTACTTTAAGGTGAGTATGACTGGGTGAGTGTGATGATTGTAATGGATCAGATGAGGTGTAGCTTTTTTACTGACAAATATCAGCTGTTTCATTTTTCAGGATCATTAATTAACAGCCCAATGACCAAAGGCAGCTGGGTCCAGTATCAAACCATCAAAAAGCACTGAAATTTTTCAGGATCGAACCGGCAACCTTCAGATTCAAAGGCGAGCTCTTTAACCACTCAGCTACCCAGCCATGTAGCTGATACTATCCGTTCTTTTCACACTGCACTTGTGCTGTGAATCTCAATGGAGGCGACCACATTATCCCTTCATATTACAAATTCCTGCACTGGAGTGAAATGCCGGGTATGGTAGATTAAAGGTATGACGATCAATTGATGTCACTCACTTCTACACTTGATGACACTACCACAGATTTGACTATCTTATGCAATGCAAAGCCATGATTTTCATTTTGATTTCATTAGTAAGCTTCAGGTGTCAATAAAATCAGGCGTAAAACAATTAGTTCGATCCCTTTGGCATTGCCCACTTCTACAAAGCCAATCAAAGTCAGGCATTGAAGCACAAGTCACTTACGACATCGTCAGATTCTACACTGCAGCGCAATGTTACAGAGGGAAGAATCCACAATCCATGAGATTCCTTGCCATCACTATTACTATTACCTGCACTGAAATAATAGTCAAGAAGCCCCTTTGCATCATAAATTTCTGCAATGCAAAGAAAAATCTGGACTTTACAAATGATTGACATCGTCATCGAGAGTGGACAAAACTATGAACACAGCAAAGTAACGTTATATTTGAAATGATAACTTCACTATCAAAATTCTGCACAAACTTCAATGCCAGGTTTGGAAGTCTATGCTTTCTTACGCCGATTTCTACGCTGCAGAGAAGAACCGGCATTGAAGAACCCACGACATGATCTTTAGACATCAACAGGTCCTGCACTGCAGCTCAACGTCGGATATGGAAGCACCCACTCCCACACGGGACCTTGGCCACAGCTGTTACACTGACCCCTGGCTCGGCCGGCCTACGTAGCGCGGTCGCTTTGCATACAACAGTCCGCGGGGAGAGAGAGGGGCTCCCACGAAACCGCGGCCGGGCCCGGCTTCCACTACATGCACAACTGCTGCACTGTTAAAGCGGATAATCGGCGAATGGAGTTTAAAAAATTTGTGAAACAGTATCAGGGGGGGCAATTGTAAAAGGGGCTCACTCGCCATGATGGGGATTGCTGCACTCTGGATTAAATTTAATGAACCACAAGTCAAGAATGTAACTAAAAGTTGTAGGGTGATAGGGTTATGGGGCAGTTATAGGGTGATGTTTGTTCAATTTAGTAGCTAAAAGAGTCAATAAGTATAAAACGACACTTTGAAGGGCTGTACGATTTTTCCCAGTAATATGAAAAGCTTCAATTGATTCCTCGTGACTCGCGTGACCAAAAACCTTTGAAGAAAAAATGCTAATACAAAAGCACAAAATCAGTAAGCTTGAATAAATTTCAATTAGAGAGGAAAAATCTTGATAATGAAAACCGGAAACCCAGGAGAAATTAATTTTCATACTGGAATCACTGAATATTCTATAAGTTCACCCGACGGTGACTCGTGAAAGGAAAAAAATTACCTAGTAATTTGGAATACCGATTCCCTTTCCAAGTAATTTGCATTTTATAAATCAATTGTTCAATTCAGGTCATCCAACCAGCTCGATTAACATAGAATTAATATTGCCTCGTGTTCCCTCTGGAAGTAGAGATTGCAGTAACGCCTGAGGCTAAGCGACGCACCACTGCACTACACGGAAGTCAGTGTTTTGTCGCTCCAGTTTATACGGCGCCACTTGTTTTCCTACACACGCACTGCCACAGCTTTCTAGCACTTGTGTATCCATAGCCAATGAATGCTTCTTGACAGTCAATATTACCAAACATTTTCATTTAAGTGGTTAAGAGGGCGTTGGAGTCAATCCAAATTCCACCTTTCCCCCATAAGAGCAATGTTAAACGGGATGTCAAATAACTCTTTTATTTATAATCAGAA